>JAVKLF010000038.1:20866571-20879148 GCA_034783495.1 Millerichthys robustus
AATATGTTGACAAAAGCTCATTAGTGTTAGATATACATCCAACATTTACTTTGAGAGTTTCATTAAAATCCTTGCAGTGGTTCATGAGATATTCTGTTAACACAACACAGACACACAAACAGGCAAAAGTAATATCTCAACTGTTTTTGGTCTTAGAAAAACACATCCTAAATGTCATGGGGAGTTTTTTCTTCTTTTCACATTGTTTTTATCTTTACGTAAATTATGGGCGGATGGCACGATGCCATCCCCCTCTATCACAGCTGCTATCCTCAGTCCTGACTTGACTTTAGCGGTTCCAAATTTCCAACAACGTCATCAGGATGGAAGCTTGAAATGAAGCTGTAGAAACTAGCGGTGCTGTCCTCCGCTTTGATGTCCTGAATCTGTCCTCCACTATCATGTCTTAATCTCAGTCACTGAATGGTGCCGAGTATTTTCCTGAGCAGAGATTTATTTCGGGAGTTTCAGCAGACCTGGGTAATTTGATTTGGCCGACAGAGACGGAGAAGGCAGTGACGTCTAATGTCACGGTGACCTTAATGATGATAAAGGTGTTGTTGTACACGTGCTGTTTACTATTACACAGAGTCTCCTGCAGAGCAAATCATCGTTTCGAGGAACATCCTGCACTATTTTCTCCCTATCCTTATGCACCTCCTCCTTTTGTTTCCTGCACAGAATCACATCAGCCAGCAAAAAGCCCGACGTAATCGGCATGAGCTGAGGCTTGGCACGATCACAAGGACACACTGACCTGGCTCCATCCTGTAGGTGACCACGTTCTCTGGTCTGTTCATGATGTCCACGTAGGCCTTCAGCGCTCGGTAGAAAGGCTGGACCTGATGCAAGGGGAGGTCCAGCACTGAGTCTCTGGTGGCGTTGTTGTAGTTAATCCTCGTAACCCGGCCCTCGGCATCAATGCTGCGCAGACAGAATCAGAATTAGGAGCATGAACTGATTCATTCCCTGCAGAGGATGTTTCTTAGATGTCTCATTTGTTATTATATGAAAGCATAGAAAAAGCCTAAACGCTCTTGTTCTTTCACAGTTTCAGAAGTTCAAACACACATTCTGCCTTAAAAGATTTAAATAACTTCATTCTAGGTTCTCAATTACAATGAATTTCTTTTTATCAGTGACATAATTAAATGTGCAAGCCTATGTTGAAAACTGAACGGTTAATTAAACATAGTAAGATATTATGAGATGTCATTAATTATGGCTGCATTGTATGCATTGGATAATCTGTGGTAAATTCAGATTCACTGAATATCTGCTTTTCAAGCCATCCAGTTCTTCAGGTTTGTTTGAACATGAAACTGAAACCAAACGTAAGTGAACAAATGACCATCAGGCAGTAAATGTGAAAGCTGATTATCTGTTTACAATAATATACGTACAATGTTGAAGCGTTTATACCTAATTTTGGAGGTCGTACAGAGTCATGGTGACAATATTAACTCTGACCAGCAGATGGCAGTATCTCCATTTCAAATCTCAGCCATTTGCACACACAGTGATAAGATGTTACTGAGTTTTAGTTTTAATTTTTTTTAAATTAGGGAGGAGGAGGGGTGGGGAGGATGAACAGTCTGAATTTCTGCTTTGTTCACGTGTGACAATAAATATTGACCTGACAACCCGTCAGCGCTTACTCGATGATGCGGTTCTTGGACTGCAGCATGAAGTCGCAGTAGTCCGTTCCAGTGTCGATGAAGTCCACATGCAGAGAGGTGAGCGTCCTGAAAGCCTCTGGGTCCTCCCTCCGCAGCAGCTCGGCCATGTGGAAACCGTCCACCACCTCACTCTCGCCTCCTTTCACAGCCTGGTTGATGCAGTGCAGAAACTGCACCTATAGACACATATGTAAAAGTCTGCTGTCACAAAGTACAAACCCCGAGTGTGGTTCACAAGCCATCCCGTTTCTGTTTAATCGTCTAAAAAGGGGGCAAATAAGTATGATTCGACTCACTCCAGGTGGAAAGTTTAACGCGGGGTAGTCTGTATGCAGGCTGAGCTTCCCCGAAGTGTAGGCCACATTGTTTGCCATGGGTTTGTCCTGGACCTGCCATGTATGCCTGGGGACAAAGATAACATTCATTAATAAACCCCACTTTAATTATTCAACTTTGGCTTTAGAAGATCAGCAACGACAATTAGGCTGCGAGGAGAAAAGGATGAGATGAGATGAACTTCGGAAAGGATCCCTGAGGGGAAACTGGGCAGCTTCACAGGAATGCTCCGACTCTAGACTCTTAAGCAGATTCTTCATTGAGATGCAGTGTGAGTGGAGCACTAATGAGGTAAAGTTATCTCCAGTGTTCTGTTTGTGTGCCTCGTTTTGGACGAAGCCTGAGTTGTTAAACAGTTTCGCTGACGGCAACGCTCTGAGTTTAATTTTGCAGACTCTTTACTTCCTGCAGGATGAGCTCATCTGGCCGGCTGTGGAGAAAGCTTTATGATCCAAACCTCTGTTTTGGCCGACTGCACCAGGTAATTTCACAGGCTTAAAAAAAAAAAAAAAGATTAAAAAAATGGGAGCTTTCTAGGTTGTTTTCTTCGTCTCTGTCCTCAGATAATCAGCACTGCAATAAGTCAAAGCGATGAACCTTAGTGTGATGAAAAAGGCCAACAAATGCTTTAGCCTCTGCCATCCAGCCAATATAAAACAATGCTATAGATTAAGGCTAAAAGGACATATTAATGTAAACGCCACCAATATAAGGTCACAAATTTCCTCCTTTGCTGAAAATCTATCTTTAAGCACATAACACTAGCATGCTTTTGTGACTCCTAAAAAAAGGGGAGCTTAAAATATAAAAACAAAATGGAGAAACGTCAGAGATTTTTACCCGTAAAATGTCAGCCGCAGATAGCCAATCCTCTCTGCGAGCCTGGCTACTTGGCCCTGCTCTACAGGAGCCCCCTTCAGGTAGACGATGCCAACGCGACGCAGGGCCAGGAGCCAGGCGAGCGCAGCCTTATCGTCGTGGAGCACTTCCTGATAATCAGCTGTGGGGATACGCAGCTTGGCGTCCCAATAATAACGCTCTGAAATGAAAAAACAACAGACAAACGTAAAGCTGTACAGAAACGCTATAGATTTGCGGGCAAATTTTACAACATTCCACCAATTTGACTTTTTTTTTAATTTCTCTTTCCAACCATCTGTGTTAGCTTCCTGTTCCATGTGCTTTTCCGAAGCCTCTTTTCCTTCACGACACCCAGATAAATTACAACTGGGAGACACAGATGGACACTGTTCAGAGATCATCCACGCAAGCTGAACGGTGTTGATAAAATGGAGCCGAGCCAACCAGATGTGCAGCATGTGGAGAGTCACGGAGCACCACAACACATCTGACATTTAGGGTTCTTTGTTTACCGATTTGGGCTGCAGGTAATGGGCATCAATAGAATAAGTACGTCAAACACTTTCTTCGCACTTTCCTCACTACTTTCACCCCCCAGTCTTAAAACCTTTAAGAATTTAAGCATAACGGATTTAATGTTTGTTTTATTCCATAAAGGAAGCAATTAATCTACGAGTTAGTAATTGCATCATTTACTTAGTGGAATTTAATACATTTGTAAATGCGGCTGCACTTCTTGGAAATGAATGGCTCACTGTTTGGGGGGGAAAAGCTGCATGTCTCCATTAGACAGACAAGAAATGGGCGGAAAAAAAAAAATCTTCCCACTGCTCTCCACCCAGCTGGCTCCCCTCCCTTTTTTCCATGCAGCATTTCTCCAGTGACTTCCTAAGAAACAGCTGCTAAGTACATCTGCGGGTGGAGGAGGGTTCGAGGAGGAGACTGTGTACCTGGTTTATATTTATGGTGCCTCCTTGTGACTTTCCATATCTACCAATTTAAAAAAAAGACCTTCAAAAAAGGCTGCATCACAGTCAGACTATAAGAGTACAAAGTGAAGCAGATAAGCCCGTCGAACGATGCGGATGTTAAACTTAGCTAAAGAGTGCAAACGTGAAAGAAATCGCGAGGGGAAGTGTGCGGACATAAAGATGGGAGACAAAGAGCACAACCGGTGATGTGGAACTTTTTAAAGGCAGAGAGGCAACAAAGAACAGACAGGTGCTACATCGGTTAGAAAACACAGTGATGATCCTGACTCTCAGACTTCCCTCCAGGCTGTTGTCACAAATGATCAGTTTCTGGCTGCACAACTCAAGAGGGTCAAGTGCCCACTGCTTGTTAAAACATATCATGAGGGTGGAGGCAAACAAAGAGAGCATGAGAAACGGGGGCAAAGGTCAACCCTGAATGCTACAATTACTTGAGAAACCAGACCTGATCTGTCTTTGAGCGTGTGCCACGCTTTTTCAAGCTCCACGGTTCAGGGTGTCGATCGTGGCAACAAGGCTGCGGCTCTGGTTGCGGTCTGCATATACATCAGCCGTGCAGCCCCGGCTGATGTATATCTGAAAACTTGTCACGTTTGCTGCTATCAGGACAGTTCACACTGTTGCTTTCTGAGTGGAACAAAAGGTGGGATCTTTGCATGAATATCTGCCGTAGAATCATGTAATTAGAGCCTTGAAGCAGCTTGTTTTCGACCAGGAAGGCTAATCACTGTTACAAATCTTGGGATCAAAAAGAAAATAAAAGCCTTCTCACCTAAACTGTGCGATACAAATCTTGTCAAGTTTTGTACAGAAATAATTTCCCCTTTGGTTACAAAGTACGTTCATTTAGAAACTGCACAAAAATACATATACAAGGTTGTAGTATAGTTCTCATTTTTACAACTCGATTACAAAATGGCAGGACATTGTTTACATTCTGAACTGCAGTTAGACCAGTTTATAACATGCACTCTTCTACTATCAAGCCTTGCTGTTGTAATAGATCCAGTGTGTGGTTTAGCATTGTCCTGCTGAAATATGCAACACTTCTTGTTAGGAACTGGATCTGTATGAGAGCATATGTTCTAACATATGTATACTGTATAATTTTATGTATTTACGGTGCCTTTCTATACTGTATGTGCAAGTTGCTGATGCCAGAGGAACCAATGCACCCCAATACCAGCAGAGAGGCAGGCTATTGAACTGTGCATGAGCTGTGGATAATGGGATATTTAAAGTCTTTTCAATTTTCTGCTGATGAACATTATTTTAAAACTGTTCCACTAATTTTAGATATTTCTTTGCAGACTAGTAAACCTCTGGCCGTTTTTAACTTCCGAGAAACTCTGCCTGTCTAAAGTGTTCTTTTTATACCCGTTCTTCTTTCTGACTTGTTGCCTATTAACCAAATTAATTGCAAAATCCTCCTCCAGCTGTTTCTCACTCATGCTGCTCACTTTTTTTACTTTTGTGTTGCTACTATCAAATCAAAACGACCTTATAAAAAAAAAGTTACAATTTCTTAGTTTTACCATTTGATATGTTTACTGTGTTCTTTTATAAAAATAAAATCTGGTTATGAGAGATTTTCAATGCATTGCATTCTGTTATTATTTACATTTTACAATTCAACCCATATTTTTTTCTGATTTAGGTTTGTAACACTCTTCTTAATTAGGGGATGAAACTTTAGGAAAAAAACAGTTATTTTCACCAATAAACAATGTTGTGTTTCATACTTCAACTTGATACAATTACCATTTCTACAGAAAGATAATATCAATTCGTTGCTTGTTGCTCCTACCACAGCCAAAGCTAGTCTCTGCTCATGTGTCGGTCCACTGAAAATAAATGGATTCCTTCTTCATTCACGCATCATTTCTCCAACAATTCACAGACAATTAAACTTTGCATTTGAATGGAATATGTATTTTCCCTCTAAATCATTTGTGCATTACCACAGAATTCCCAAAACAGCCAAAAACTAAAAAAAAACAAAAGCAATCCAGCATTTTTTTATTATTAATTCAGTTAAGACAACTTTAGTCAAAGAGACTTTTCTTTGCACTTCCAGTTATTTGCATCTGAATGTACAGTATGACTCTGTTCTGAGAACTTGCTGTCCTTCTGTAAGCGTACAAGGAAAGCCCGAGGCAGTCAGGCACAGACCCTTCATGGTAGGGAACAGAGCAGGCGTCACTGACAACAGACGTGACATTGAAGTCACACACAGTATGAAAATAAGGAGCAGTGGGAGCTGTGCAAAGCAGCTTGAAAGGAAGGCTGCTGAAGTCAGAAGGCTCGAGCATCTTAAATAGGACACTGTGTGAGTTGGGCCTGTAGGATTTGTAGAAGAATATCAACTCAGGTGATAAAAGGATCAGCCAATATACTAGAATGGGGACTTTAGAAAAATAGATTAGTATTTCTTTGTACTTCCATTTACGGTAAAAATTTACATTTCAGGTACAGCTCTGTCCGGGGACACATCATCCTGACTACAATGTAAATGGAAAGTCTTGGCAGAGAAGAACAACACCAGAACGACCACAAAAAGACACATCCCGACACCTTTCAAACTATATATATATATCCAGAAGAAAATGTTACGGAAGGGAGAGCAGCAGCAAAATAAAAAAGCAGCAGGAGGAAATAATGGGACCTTCATGGAGTTGGACAGGCCTTCCTACAGATCTATGTTGCACTGTGAGGCTGCCAATGCTTGGCTCTCCTTTCAGTTGAACTGGGCAAGAAAAAAACCGACTAGTTGGTGCCAACACAGACATGGGCAGCCCTGGGACTGAAGTGGAGTTTAGTGATTAGTTTTATTTGTTCTCTGTGGCTTTTCAGATCAAAGCTCCGGAGAATACAAACAGTATTCCTTTTTTTTCTTTTAAACAAACGTTTTTGTGTGCTTCAGATTGCTGAAGCTGTAAATCCTTGATGCGGCCGATCTTGTCACTGATCTAAATCACTAATGGGGATTGATGTGACGAGCAGCAGAATAAGTTAAAGCACATATATAAACAGCCTGGTTCTCATGTGAGGGAATGGGGGAGCAGCTGGCATGGCGGAACAGCTGATCAAGAGTTTGGCAAGTGGCCTAAAAATGAGACTGACAGATAAGATTTAGGTTACAATCTCCTACTCTGCTATAGATGTGATTAAAATCTGTCTTCCCACCCTTTAAGATGAGTAGAAGCAACCAATTTGGCCAAATTCAATTGAGTGAGCAGCACAGAGCAGGTGTCAGCAGATCTTACACTGCAGAGCTAAATCAGGTTACATGTTTCTAGGTCCTTTTTTTAGAATAATTTCATCTTAATATTAGAGTTGTGAAAACAAAACCTCAAAATGTTTTAGGTCAAAGTAAAATCAATATGTGAGACGTTTTGGGGGAAACAGTCATTTTAAATTGTGCTATGAAGTTTATCGATTGACAGTTTAAATTTAAATAAGAATTTGAAAAACATAAAATGAATTTTGAAAGCTGTGCTAATCAACAAAATGATTCAATCTAGATTTTTTTTTAAACATGAAAAGTCAAAGTTAATTACAACTGGCCCTTTGATGGAGAGCATAATAGTCATGTGGCCCTCCGTGAAAATGAGTTCGACACCCCTGATAGACCCCCTCATTCATCCACCAATTAAATCATTCGATATCTGCCACTTTTTGAAAGTTGGCTATTAGCCATGCCTGTGTGTACTTAATCCTTTAGCAAGTAGGAAAATGAAGGTGCAACAGCAGCTGCTACAACCAGCTTAACCCACAATTTAGTTTTTTATATGTGAATGCTCTTCTACAGTATATTATGGTGTACAAGTTCTTAAACATTTATTTGTTTGGGTTAAGCAATTATTGTTAAAGTTTGATAAATTAAAACTACATATTGGTCAAAAATAATTTCTAAAACCCATATCTGTTGAACTTTATCAAATACTACACTTAAACCTATGCTACTTTATATGTATAATTTATAAAGTTGTACTGGTGTGTCCTGCTGAAAATTAAATGAAATTATTTTAACCTGGTTATTTAACAAAAATTTAGATATGTGGCTTTATACATTATAACCCACTTTCTCACATATTATCCTGAAAACTGAAAAATAATTTGCACAGATTTAAAAAAAATATAATACCTGCATGATAGTATAACACAAGGTGAATGACTAGAGATTATTCTGAGCCCTCATTTGTGTAAAAATCATAGAAGGAACTGCGCTGACACATGCATGTAGGGACACCTCTGACAACCAGACAATACAGTGCATGAGTACAATGCCTTCCCCAGTTTCCCCCCTTAGCTGTGGTTTGCTACAGTGGCTTTTCCAGATGAGGAGGCCTGAAGCCGAGGCTCCTGTGGCTGTCGGGCAGTCTGTGGCACTTCAGCTCTGCCCTCTCCGTGCTCTGGCCTGTGTGGCTCTCCTCTGCTGGGAGTCCTTTAAAGCTCTGCTGTTATCCACAGAGCTTTTGTTTTGACTTGGCCAAGATTTTTTTCCTCAAAGCTCAGATCGGCTCACTTCAGTGATCTGTCTGGAATGCAGCGTGAAAGGTTCAAAGCCAGATGGCTAAAAATAACCTGTTCCAAAAAAAAAGGCTTAATGACTCAGATTTAAACTGCTGATGAGGTTTTATTGAAATGACCTTAAATATATCTAAACTACAACTGCAATATAAAGTTTACCTCTCTCTCAGATTTGTTTTATTACAATTTATGGAATTCTCAAAAATAATAATGTCTGTATTTAAAAGTATTGTTATGAATCTGTTATATTTAGTTTTTCCATTTTACCAGTAGATTTTACAAATAGTGAGAGATTGAATGGTTGTTTGTCTCGTTTGGATGGATTTTACAAATACTTTAATATTCTATAAAATATGACAATGTCACCTATAATGATCATCCACCACCAAAAAGAAAAGGTGATAATGTTTTTGCATGTGTCTGTGTGTTCATTTGTCTGTACAGTTAGCAAAATATTTCATGAATCACTAAACAGATTTTAATGAAAATCTAGGAAAGTTATCATCTACATCAATTGGTTAACGTTTGAAGTTGACACAAATCAAATTGCCTGCTATAGCTAAGCAACCCTAGCAAACTTAGAAGTGACTTTGACAGTTTTACAGATAATGAGCTAGAATGTAGTGTGGTGGTAGCTGAGAGTCCTTCACGCCTGATCTGATGAGGACACCTCCCAATATCGAATGAGAATGTGCAGAATGTTAATTTCAAAGTTTGACCAAAACAGCCACAACCCTATCATAAGATGAACCTAATTTAAAACACAGGCAATAAATGTGGGCAATGTGCATTAAAACAGATTTTAGTAAAGCAACTCATTTATTACACAGCGTCTTTGACAACTTGAAGCTGCTACATCTGTTTTGAACAAACAATAGCAAACAAATCAGTCATTTGTTTTTCATGTTAGTGTTGACAAATATATTTTCTTAAACCAAACAAACTTGCTTTATTGATTTTTCACTTTGTCATTTTAATTGTGCTTAAGTTAGGGATGTTACTTTAATAAGTGGTTTTGTTTAATGACATTTCAAGTCTAAACATTAGAAAGAACATTCTGTCACAATTTTAGTGACAAACTGAATTTAATGCTATACTTTTCCTGTATAATATTGGATTTGCTGGGGAAAAAAAGACTCCACCCTACTCCAAAATCCAACAAAAACAGATTTTTATTAAAAAAAATGTGGTCTGCATGACAGGACAGCCAAGTCTTACATTCCCAGTTCGGAGAGACAGTCTGTTTTCTGTTTTCTCAACAGGCCCTCCATACACTAATCCTAACGCTTTCTCCATCTGCAAGTTCAGGTTTCGAAACCTCAGCAAAGCCTCATGGTAGTTTGTCAAACTGTGTCCTTTTCAGCAGCTTGTACTCTGTGTTGTCAGTGTTATTTCAAGTGCCAAGAAGGACGTCGGCCTTGCCAAAGGAATGAGGCGTCCTATCATTTTAATCATTAAGCTTCTCATGCAGTCTGCTGTGAAGATGGTGAAATGCCAAAAGAAATGACTAATTACACCAAAAATATAGGGGATCTGTGAAGAACTGTAAGGAGACAAATGTTACGAGCGAGTGAGAAAGAGTGGAATTAGTTCAACATGAGGCCATTGCTTTTATTATTCTGGAAAGAGAAAGCCGATATGTAAAAAAAGTTTGGGTGACAATCATTGAACAAGACTGAGTTAGTGAAAGCATCAGATGTCCATTACTGCACACTGCGCAGTCAAAGAGGCCAATTATAACAAATTAAAAACACCCAAGTTGTGGTTTACAGTGTGAATTCTTTGAGTTCCTTCAGGCTGAAAACAGAACGAACTTCCATATGAGAGCACTTGTTTAGAAAGTTTGTGTTGCTCAAGATATAAATGTTGTGTGAAATGATGGTCAGGTTTGGAAGAACACACAGAACTTCTACTGATGGACCTCCACAGCTTTGTTTCCAGGAGTCTGTTTGTTAGCCGTCAAGTGGTGACATACAAGGATAAATCCAGACCAGATGGCTAAAGGGAAATATGTCAAGCAGATGAGGAACTGACAAATCTGCTGCTGCTGGCTGGAGGTGTTATGGAATCATTCAGCAGACCTAATGGAGAAAAGTCCAAAGTCAAATTAATCTTTTCATGAGAGTAAGGAAACCCTTCGGTCAGAACGTTTGATAAATGTCCAGTTGAAATAAAAACTAACTGATGAAAAGTGATGGTGTTTGAAACCAGTAAAGAGGTCAGTAGAAGCTGAAGGAACTACAGAACAGAGGGGAAAACTTTCTCAAACAAAAATAGAAATTAGGTGAGAAAATACTGTAAAACTAAATGAAAGTAATTTACAACACTTAGTTGGAATATTGAAAATCATTACCAAATCATTAAAAAATCGTGTTTCTGGTTAAACTCTAAGTCACAAAAGTACAAGAGTATAAACAGATGCATCTACATCTGGTAATAAATTTGTCATCACAGAGACATCCCAAAGTAACTGAACTCTGTTCGACAAAGACAGAGTTCAACATAGAGTGTTTATACATGGAGAGATTAGCATTTAAACAACACATTAGGACCGGTTACATCTGCGCTACAAAGTACAAAAATAAATTGGAATTTTATATTAGGAATTTAATATCTGGTTCTGGTTTTAAAGTACAGCTTTTTGTCTTCTTATCAAAAGCACAGTAGGGGAACTACACAGAGATTTATTGTCTACAATGTTGCCCACTTCAGGGAAATATGTTCCACTTTTTATTTAAGACTGCTGTTAGATGATTTGCTTCATTTCTTTGGCTACAATGAGCAACTCTAGAATTTTAATTTTTTTTTGAAAGACCGGTGGAAAACATAATCAAGTACAGCTGTGACGGTAGAAGAAATTTAGAAAGGATCAGTCATTTCTATCACTTTTTCTAAACAAATAAAACGTAACACAACATGTATAGGGTGCAACTTTTAAATTTGAAAACACACTTCCTATATTTTTTTGGAATTAAAATTGACTCTACTTTTTACTGAATGATTATCAAAGCTCTAACTTGCTGGGATGCAGCTTTAGATGAGTTGGCGACTCAAACTTGACTCAGTATTGCAAGAAAATACAAAGCCTCTCCACTTCAGTTTCACGGTCGTCTGAGTGTTTACAACTGAGTCACAAGTGAGCTGAGCGGCTGTGTTTTGTGAAGTCAATTTTTGTAAGTCATGACTTCTTTGGCTCAATGACTTACAATCTTCAGAAATACTAAAAGATGGAAAACAAAATAAAAATGCAAAAATAAAATAAATCTAATAAAAGAATAATGAATTTGCTTTATGCTGTACTGCTTACTTTAGTAAAAATAATCAGCTAAAAAAAGAGAAGCAACTCTTAAACAATGTAAATGGAGATTCCTGTGGAAATTCTCAATTAACCGTGTCTTAAACAAACAGTCTTAAATCAAAGGCAACTGGACTTTTAGATCAGTTCGTTTTGAAAACATTTCAGCATTTATTCAGGAGTCTGTCAATTCTGACAGCTTGCCTTGAGCCCCAGTCATTTAAAAAGCATTTTACTAAATTCATAGGATTAATAAATCAACCTAAAATCAGTATATTATGAAGGTGGAACACTGAAAACTAGTACTTAACCTGAACTTTATCTGAAAGTTCTACTTAGGAATTGTATTACCCTTACTTTTTACATGTGGAGTATCATGAGTTAGTTTTGATTGCATCATATGATACTTTCATCACAACATATCCTCTGCACCATACATTACATCATCAAACTTATATAGCATATTTTTGGACACTCAAAGCAACCCACTGGTTACAGGACGACTCCTAACCACTTTGCCACAGCCGCCCCGATATAACCTTATGTAGTAACAAAATAGACTGAGAAACAACAAAACAGGTTACCTTCATAATCCTGAGGAACCAGGGACTATTTTACAGACTAAATCAACAATAACCAGATAAAGTTATCAAATCTTTAGAGAACAATGTACTTGATGAGTACAATGCCGTCACCAAAAAGATCAAAAAAGGCTTGAGCAACTACAGCTACTTTCTAATAAAGTAGTGATCTGATATCCCACTGTGTCTATAGCTTTAAGTCTATAGCAATCAGTGGCGGGCTGTGCATTTAACATCTAGGCCTTCAGTAGTGCTCCGTCTAAATCAAGCCAACCCTCAATAACTATTTTATGGCTATAA
>JAVKLF010000038.1:20881577-20896468 GCA_034783495.1 Millerichthys robustus
TGTGTGTGTGTGTGTGTGTGTGTGTGTGTGTGTGTGTGTGTGTGTGTGTGTGTGTGTGTGTGTGTGTGTGTACATCATTCTTTATTGTGTTTTGGTGCATGAGTTTAGTTGTGTCTCGCAGCAGTGCTCCTGGTTCAGAGCTTTTGAAAAAAAAAAAAAAAAAGACTACCCATCCGTAAATTGCTATAAGGGGGATCTGTTTACACTTCAACATGAGTGAAGGACTTCTGAAATGCAAACACGCACACAAACTCTTAATCAGTCTGGAACAAGAGCCACTCAGCCCTGTGGGTCCTTCAGGACCACGTGTGTGTACACAAACTGACTTACAGTCCATCCCCCGCTCCAATGAAGTACTGCTACCTTGTTCCACAGCTGAACTTTCTCTTCTGCTGTTGACGGGCTGTATAGTGGAGTGGGCCGTTTGGAAATGTATGGTACTATAAAATCAGATCTCTCATAGTCCTATAAAAACCCCCATCTACTCTAACAACTCTGTAACATTTCTGGCGGGGGGTATGTGCAGTTTAAATCAAAAGCATCTTTTTCCCCCTCAGCAGTAAGCAAAGTTAATAGCCTTTACATAAATAAAGTGCTTTTCAGGTAAATAAACATCTAGTGAGTATGTGAGCATCATTACCTCAAGTACCACCAGCTCTTATCTGAAACAATAAACTGATAGTCTCACGTTATAACATTAAGTCAGTTTCAAAATAGCCTGAATCTGATCTGCTTCAGCCATAAAAATGGACCAAAACACACAGTACTGATGGATTATAAATCAAACCGCACTCTCTAGAAACACTAGTTTTCAATGTACTGTATATAATCTCGGACTTGTGTGTAACAGTTTGATATAGGAATTACACAATGTAAAAATTTATAAACTAGCTTTTGCTTAAATCAAACAGGGATTTCTGAGATTCAGGACCGATTCTTTAATTTTGGCCCCTGACCTAGTCTGTCACAAAAAGACTAAAGTATGCTTCCAGATAAGGTGTACAACAAGTTATTTCCTTATTATTACCAAAATGTATCCGACTCATTTGCAAAACAACTCATAAAACGGCATTTTAAGTGAAGGGATGATGTAACTGATATGAAAAGACAAGACATGAATGTCTGTCTTTTCAGAACATTTCCTGGGATAGTAACTTGAACCCAATACGCAGTCTCAAATATAGCACATCATTAGGAATTTGAGCAATAAAGTGTCTAAAAAATGTGTTCACCGCTTTTGACATTTTACCTCGTTTACTGCTATTTCCTAATTCAACAGACGTCCAGCCCCTCGGTGCTAAGAATCTCATAACTACTGATAGTAAGAATCACCTGAGGACAGTGGATGTGTCTTTTTTTTTTGTATTTGTTTTTCTTTGATGGTTGGTAAACAACAATTTGGTGCATTACTGCCACCAAATGGTAAGAATTATCGACATGAATGATGCTCAGATAAAAAAACAACAACTTATATCTCTTATAACATCATTTACTTTGGAAAGTAGTATTGAGATGCATCAGAATACCATCTATTTTGAAAATGTAAAGCAAATTGTAGAAGTGTATGATGCATTAATAATAGCACACAAGATGAAGTGTCATGTGTGACGAGTTTTATTGAACGTGCTGGTTTATTATTTAAGTACGGCCAGGTAACACCTGCTGCTTGGCAAGCTGATGAATTGCACTCGGATACAGCTTTGAAACTAATTCAGGAGAGTGTTTGTTCTACCTTTTAATTGTGAGACAGCTGTGTTGTGATTTATGGCCTCCTTTAAAATTAATCTCTTTCCTCCATTATACCAACAATAATTTGAAAGTAATCATTAGTTTCAGACCAAAGCAGCCTGATAACTACGGCACTTTGTCAGCAGTTAAAAAAAACTGTGTATCATTTTAAATCTTATCTACACAGTGCAATATTCCACGGGACATTGTGTCATTGTAAATATATTCAGGAACAGACAAGACTTCTTTATAACATTAACATCCACTAACAATATGAATAGTAGTTGCTACATGATATAAGAAAGCTCTGACTATAAATAAACTTTTACACTTTATCTCCAGTCTTTACTAAACATACTGTAAATATTATACAAGGTAGTATTTTCACATACTAAACGCAGTCTTTTTAAAGTTTTATCACATCAATCGTTGGTTATTTGCAAGAACTTGAACTGAGGTAAAATAAAATCTCAAGTGAACAAAAACACAATAAAATGACACTGCGTTATAGGGATTCTTTTTCACCAAATAGCTTGAAGCCAGTGATTATTTAGGACCAGTTTTCTCTGTTTGAACTACCAAAACACAAACTCAAGCACAGAAAAAACTGCTTACTAAATGTCAACTCTTCGTTGGCCAAAATAACAAAATCGTCAGGGATTGGGTGCTGGATTATATGAAGCGTTGAGCAATGAAAATATAATAAACACCATGTTTTTACCATGCCACATTTGTAAAGAGCATGTATTTGTGAAATGAACAGTACAGCTGAGTATGGGGTTGCGCACATGAAATACTTGACAAATCTCTTCCATTTTGCTGCTGGTATTGACACTTGCTTCTGGTACCCCAAGTTCTGTCAGACAAGTGCCCAATACACTGTATATAAAAAAATCTCATAACCCAAGCTTAGTATATGATTGTTTTCCTAAATAGAAGAAAAGGTGACTCACCATTGAGAAAAAGCTCCTCTTGCATTGCTTGTCTGGCAGTAGTAGAAAAACAATGTTTTCGCAGCCATTCGGCATCAAAGACACTATTATGATGGTCTGGCCACACAACTGAGACCTGGAAAGAGATCAAATTAGATTGATTTCAGTTTTCTTTAAAGTTATGCCCTTGTATTCACCATTTAATATTTAATTATGATAACCCATGGACTTAAGAGCACAGTGGTTTTCCTGCAACTGAACTGTCTTTAAAAGCTTTATTTTGATGTAGTTTCACCATAGCCGAGTATTTTATCTTCTTAAAAATTTACGATTTGAATGTCAAAAAATGCTGTTCTACCTTTTGAAAATGTAGGCACAAAAGACATTATTTTATTATGTTAAAATATAGACTTTTTCTTTTTTCACATATACCAATTCCCCTTTGTTTGGAATTTTACTTTTCAACGCATATGGTGGCCTTTGAACAGTGCAAATCTAAAGTATTTCTCTACTACCTGAAGCAGCTGTGGAATCTTTGATAAGGTATCCAAACGACATGCTTACAATATAAGCCTTTCGAGTATCTTAGTACGAGGTTTAAATTACAAAACTTATTGCAGTAAATTGTAATCAAGTTATGTCAACAATATCTTAGCAGGACAGTCAAAAAGCAAGCTTCGCTCTTCGCCATTTCTGTTATCAGGGAAATCTGGGTTGATTAGAAACAATTCCTCGTTGCCTTTCACCTAGAAACTACAACTAAAACTATGTGGCAATGAATAGTCATGACAGGTAAAAGCTACAATCTTTTTGAAACAGTAACTGACAAGTCATACTATAAAAGCTTTCTTTGACCCACATGCAAGTACAATCGTAAAAAGCAATAAAATGTTTTTTTTTGACAAACCTTGTTTAAGAGTGGAATAAGAGGGTACTAAATTCTATAACTCCTGTTAGTTGTGTTTCCAGTAAAAAAAAACAAGTATTGAAAACAAATATAAGCTATATTAATTTTACCTGAAACTACAGTCTATTACTGTATACTTTAACCATTCAGGTCCTGATGCATCCCGTCTCTCAGAGAAGAGATGAAACGTTGCAACAGCGTACCCGTCCAGAGGACGTACTGACCCCCCCCACACACACACACACACCCCCCCCCCCCCCCCCCCCCCCACCCCCCCAATTTAACTACTCACATTATTTCTCAAAATACAGAACATTTTAAATGTGCATGCAACTTGGCCAGATTATAGCAACAACAGACCTTGTTGTCATTGGTGACCTCCACAACATTTACTCCTGTGTGGACATCAAGATCAGTTAGCGAGAGCAAACGAGCCTGTGCAGACTGCAGGGTGCACAGTGGACACTGACAGTTGTCTCTAAGCCAGGTGAAAGGGAACAGACTTTGGCCTCCATCCTCCCACTCAACCTCCAAAAGCCTCTCCTCATCCAGCGCCCGGACATGCCTCACTGAGTGGTGAGCCATAGGGAGGGTGGCAGAGCCAAGTGTGTGGTGCCCACGAAATCCCATTGGAGTCACAAAAAAGGGAGGTGGAACTTCAGCCTTCTCAATTCTGCTACAAGCTCTCAAGGCCTTGCAGGCTATTGGAGAGATGCTCCTTTGCAGCACTGGAAGAGCAAAACGTGCAAATGTACTCATCCACATTCTGAAGGTTTTCACTGGATGCAGCAATTCTGTGGGGGGGAGACCAAAAATATAGGGTTTAGAATCATGTATAACCATTTATGGAAATTGTGGGAATCATATTCAAATCCACAGAATTATCTGTAATAACAGTTTCTTTTCAGTTTTTATGTACAAAAAAAATTGTATTTACCATTAAGTTGCCTGTTTGGCACATGTGAAGGTAAATTGTGTGTTTAAAAATAATGCTAAACATTAGTATGGTAAATACTCGAAACATTACAAGCAAGAGAATAATTAAACCAGCAAAAAATCAAGGCTACTTAAATATTTTGTACAGAAAGTGTGAGCTTTTAAAGGTTGCTTTGGGGAATGCAAATGGTCAATATGTCAGTGGTTTACAGACTGTGAGTTGGCAGAAACATGACAAAAGTGTGGTGCAGGGTGAGGCAAGTGGTATTTCAAGTGAGCAATAAAACGTTTTCTGTGGTCGGATATGGTTTATGTAAAATTCTATTTTTTGTGTAATAACTGTTCAAATTTAAAACAAATCAGATATATTGCTTTGTTACAAAATAAAAAAGAAACAAGGGAGTGTCACATCTTAAATCACACAAGTAATATTAGAATTTGTGTAGTAGTGTACACTATTTACAAATCACTGCCAAGAAAACCATTTATAGTTGTTTATATTTGCTCAGAATAATACCGTATTTAAGCAACAGACTTGTAACACTAAGCCATTTTTCTCATTATTGCCCACAGACAAAAGTGAAAGCAAAGCAATAATGGTTTTATCAAAAGCCAAGAGGACCAAATAGATGATTTTTCAAAGGACTTTAACTTGCTTTGATTGTGCTGTTTGTGCATGAAGATGCTGGATTTGAACAGCCAATAAGAAGAGATGCAACTCAAACTTCCAGGAAGTGAAGTGAACCAAAGTGGCTAAAAAGAGGTGAAATTTACATGTCAAACAATGCGCCACAAATACATTATTTTTGTGTTATGTTACATTATTGTTTATGTTTACACACAATGTATTGTTTGCGCTTTAATTTGTGTGAAACTTAAAACATTTCAAGCTTGGAATTACTGTATGTGCCTTCTACCTGTGTTTGATTTCTGGAAGACTGCTGATGATGTACAGCAACTTTGCATTTAGTTTAAAAAAATTAAAATGAATCGCAAGTAAAAACAATAAACTGAGTTAATTTGTCATGTTTTGAAAACAGTACAAGGAAGGCATCCATCACACATTTAACATGGTGCGCTCCTCATTAACGCAGCTGAGTTTTGCTCCACGCCTCTTTTAGTTCCCCTGATGCACACTGTATTTCTATCGGCTCACGTCTCTGCGGGATGTGGCTGGCTCCAGCTGTGCTTTATGAATGGCTGGAGACAGCACAGAGACAAACTGGACTTGGCGGACATTTCGCCAAACTGTTTTTTGAAAGTCTCTGTTGATAACACACAAACATGTTGCTCATGTGCAAACAAGTACAGAACTCATCAATGACATACAGTATATATGGCACACTCCTTGGCTCCCTTATATTTGTGTTTCCCAATCCTAGTCCCCAAGGCACACTACCTTACATATTTTAGATGTTTTACAAGTGATGCAACACACCTGCTTCAAATTGATAGTGATTAACAAGCTTGATGGCAAGTTGTTGAGGTCAATGATTTCTTTAAATCTGGTGTGTTGATAGTACACTGATCAATGAGGAACACTATCCTGCAAGTTTTGGGCGTTTTCCTGCTTTGACACACCTGATTTATGAATGAGTGATTACCAAGCTTCTGAAAAGCTGGGAAACATCTAAAACATGATCATGTTTCTCGAAGTCAAGGATTTGGAATCACTGAACAAGATTTGAGAAACAAGTGTGAAAATAAGGACGTCTAATAAGCATACGAACGCCGATAAACAAAGCATCTGTAGACTTAACGCTGACTTTGCGGTGGTAATTTACAGTTTTAAAGCAGCTTGAGTGGTAATTTCGCATTTAGCTTCCAGCTGTTCGCTTTGGAGAACGAGCTAGCCGGCTGTTAGCAAGCCGGTCGGCTTTAAGAGCTGCATCCGGAAGCTAACGCTGACCTCCCCCTTAACGACTGGTTTATTTACCGCCGTGTCCTTTTGTTAAAGCTCTTGAATGAAAGCTGCATTAAAAATTCACTAAAACTTGTTTCAGCATCAGAGGTTACCTGTAAGATGACGGTCGGCTGTTCAGTCCTCACGAGCTCAGTGACTATCTGTGGTTATCCGCGTGAGAAGGAAATTGGGTGAAAGGTCGAGTCGGCATTCTGTCAGTGTTCCAAGTTCCTCGTTGTGTTACTATTTGCATACAGCTGATAAGGACAGCATCTTTCGTAATTGCATTGTACAGTAGATAAGTAAACAATAAAACTGTTTCATTCACAAACTGCTTATAAAAAAGAAGTCACACTCTAGTTTGTGATAAATAAACAGGTGTTTAGCATGTTCACTTTAGTTCTGCTCATTTTTCTACACAGGTTTTGGTTGGGCTGGATCTGTGCCTGGTCAAAAAAAAAAGTGCCATAAGTTTTATTTTTTATATTTTTGTGTCATGAACAGGACCAAGACAAAAACCTTAAAGAAACTATTTGTCATTGCTGCAAATGAACCAAACTAAAACACCACACGCATAAAATAAGTCATTGTTGAAAGCCTATAGCACAGGGGTGTTCAATCCTGGTCCTCAAGGGACGATATCCTTTATATTTCACAGGTTTCTTAGCTCTAACACACCTGATTTAAATGAATACATGATTAACAAGCTTCTTCTTTTTTAAAACAAAATTACCACAAAAAATATTTACAGAAATCCACAGAAGAGCAATGACTGAAGGCAAACTTCATTGGCACTGCTTTGGTCTGGTATGGTCTAAGTTAATCCACTTCTATTTAAATGCATTTTAATCTTTACATGTTGAAAATATTTGTGAAAAACAAAACCAAAAAAAAAAAATCAAAAATAAAAGTGCACCAGTCTGATTTGCATTTGTTCATTCTCAAATTCTAAAAATATTTGCACAACAACAGATAAAGGCAGTGATTCTTATAATCTGGGGCCATAAAAGTCCTAAAAATGTCCAAAATCTATTATATTTATGCCTGGATTAATTTATTCCTCAAGAAACATACTGTACCTTTAAAACTTTTAAATTCATAAACACGTGAAAACGTCACACAGTTTGACTCTCAGTTTAGTTGTTTGCGGGTCTGTTGAAGGCTCAGAAAGAATGGACCACCCCTGCTGGTTGTGCAGCACAATCCTTTTATCCAAATGCTACACATGCTAACATCAGAGTTTTCATTTTAAAACACATCATTTTGTAAATTATTAACCTAGAAGCCACCACATTTATAACATGGCAGTTGGTTCCTAAGGCTAAATGGATATGACAACTCAGTTATCTTATAAACTGGTATGCTTGTTATATAATGGACTCTGTGGTATTGGTTCAGGCTTATCCAGTCTTCGTGCAATAAAAGAAGCGCAGCTGTGTAGCTGCCTAACACGCTCTGTAATCCATCCAGGTAACAAGAAGCAAAAACTAAACTTACACGTAAGATGCTTAACAATATTTTTTACATCTTCCTGTAAAAGCTTTTTATAGCTGCACAAAACCTTTATTAAATGACTTGTTTTAAGGCTATTCTTTTGTAGCTAATAGTACAATTATGTAACATCAGGATCAATGTTAAATACAGATTAGGGCAATACATTTCACACTGTGAAATAAACTCAAAGTCTCATGGTGGTACTTATCCTGTCAAGGAGGCCAGTTAGATATATAGCTTTTCCACTACATGGTACCAATAATCTGTTTAAACCTTAAATGATAACACCAAACTCTTTCCTCTCTTGTGAAAACATATAAAGTAGGTAAGATGGTTGATATATTGGAATATGTTGCTTCGTCCTGAGTGTAATCTGTGAGACAAACTGTTCTTTGTAGTTTGCAGCAGTTTTTTGTGATACATTATGTAGTTATAAAAACTGTAATTCCTTTAATTGAACATGTCAGAGCATTTACTTGAAATTACCTGTGACCTTCGAGGGCAAAACTGTTGTTAGAAAAGGTTTTTCAATAAGCCCGTTGAGAACAAGCGGGTGTCTCGAAAGGCCCGCTGCACCACCTAAAACACATACCCTTACATCTTTGCTTCTCATAAATGCCGATAAGCAGCTACTTTCTTCAAAGCACTTATAATTAGGAGGCTGGAGCCTTTGAGTATAATTCATAGCTGACTTCAAAACCTTGTTAGGCAAACATGGTAGGGAACTTTGTAATTTGCACGTGGCAATATATTATGCACTCCCAATTATTGCAGTGCTACTGCCATTTTGTGGGGTCGGCTACGCGGCACATGATCCAAAGACCTCCAGCAGGCAGCACCATGGGAATTACTCCCAACATAATTAATGGCTTCTTGTCACTTTGGCATCATAAACTACTGGATGAAAACAAGAATGATTGGAAGGGCAAATGCTTTGATCCAAGATGAACACCGCCCCACCCCCACCCCCACTGACTCTTGTAGAAACGCTGTACTTTGAACATAATTAGTTTATTTGAAGAAGTCACAAGACAATTTTCTTTTAAGAAACATGGAGTCACACTGAGAAGTTTCTGACACAAAATGACACGAGGGCTGCCTGCAGTCTCATCCATCGAAGTCTTACATCTTGTCATAAAGGTAAGCAAGGATCGATAGTTCAAATTTGCACAATAAACTTAGATGCAAGGATTTAGTAATAAAGATATTGGTGCTCACAGTATTTACTTCTAATATTAAACTGTACATTTGACAACATTACAAGGACTTGCATTTTAAACAATGTCACAACCTGTAAAGAATTGTGCAAAGTCTGTTCGCCTATAAAACAAAACAAGACAAAACTACAACAGATATGTCAGACTTTGTAAACATTTTTTGATTTTCTCAGGAACATTCATCTTTAGGGTCAAAGAAGAGCAACTATAGTCAATTTAATGTTTTTAGACGTATATTTGAGCTAAAACAAAAAATATTCAGAAAGGAATGCAAACACAGAGTAGTGCATCCAGAGTTTTACTCTCATGTAAATTTTCTTTAAATCGCTGGTTTCAGTCAAAGAGAACCTGGAGAGTTTTTAAGCCTTTTGTTTTTCATTCTAATTTTTCTAAGTTATCCAGAGAATTCATTGCCATGTTTTTTTTTATAGCAAAACTCAGATAACACGTTGTGCAATAAAATATGGTCATAAGAATTTTAATAATGACTATCAAATTATCAAAAGTACACTAAAAGTTAAAATTTCTCTTTGGGGTATAAAGCAAGAGAAACAAGTTAAATATCTATTTTTTTCCACTTTAGGTTTTTTTGGGGGATTTGTTTTGATGTTGATTAGTTTGGTATTTCATTTGTTTTCATTCTTGTTCTGGTTAGTTGATGCATGAAGATTCTTTTTTTCCTGCAAGCTGTTTTGCAGAAATTGCAACAGAGTATTTTTATGAATACATGTTGGTTACTGTGAAAATATATTAGCTATTTTTTTACTTACACCTCACACATATTTTGAGTGTTGATGGTGTCAGAGACAGTCCAGTACAGTAAAGTAAATCAATACATTCTAACGCAAAAACTGAGATAACTATCTATAGGCCCAGATTTTTGTAGACTAAACTTTATGCCATCACTGTGTAAAGTCCTCAACGTGCATTTTTCATAGTATTAAATATTTTAAACAACTTAATTCCAAAAAATTGACTACATTATAATAAAATCAAAATATTCTGACATGCGGCTGTTCTACCAAACAGGACCCTGAGATCAGGTAACAATACTGCACCCAGTTTAGTTGCTATTACACGTTTAATGCTCTTTTACGTCACTAAATCTGAGCAAATGCATGAAAAATTATCTGTAAAAAATGACTAAAATTTTCCTTAAAAATAGCCAACCATTAATGCTTAAATTTTATGTTTCTAGATATTTTTTCTTTTACTTTCTATCCTTTCCCCCCCACCACGAAAAGTAATGAAAATAACTTTTCTTGGTGCTCTAATGAGACGTTTAGGGACTTTTGTTTTTAGACCTTCATGTACTCATTCTTCAGCCTGCTCAGTCTGGTGCCGTGGCTGCGGATGATGAGAGACAGCAGCTCGTGCTTGTCCTTCAGACCCAGAGAAATATCCAGGGTCTCCTTCAGGACGTCCCGTGTGTGGACTATCATGTTGAGAAAGTCGTCATTGAGCCGGTGCTCCTCCCTCAGCTCGCTCTCCTGGCTCTGCTTGAACTTCACCTCCAGCTCCAGCAGGGATTTTTCCGAGCTCGTGAACGCCTCGCCGATCTGGGTCGTCTCCTTCCGCAGGTACTTCCCGTAGCTGTCCTCCCCGTCCAGGTCGTACGAGATGCTCTTGCCGATGCCTTCCAGCACCCGCGCCGAGTCCTCAATCTGCCGCTTTATGATGGTGAAGTCATCCTTAATGACAGCGTCCTGGTCTTCGCCCAGAGTGCACTTTCGCTCGTCGGTCATTTTAAAAAGCATCTGGCATTTCTCCGGGTCGTCGTTGTCCTCGTAGTCGCCATCCGGCACAAAGTAATGATGAAAAGTTCCGTTTGACATCTCTGGATGTAAAGGTCCCCGGAAAAAAGCTCCACTCACGGACAGGGACAACATCCCGGCACTTAGGAGCAAGTAAAGTAAAGCCATGACTCCCACTTGTCCCACATACAGTCACAAAAAAAGTTTTAAACGCCGGACAAAACCAGAGATTCCTAATTTACCGTTTCATTTCAGCGCACTTGAACGCTGCAAGTTAAAGCAGTTGACGTTAGCTTGAAGCTTAGCTGTGTAGTTGTAAAGTTTCCAAGTCCTCCCCTTCTCCCTTCTCCAAACAAACAATAAACAGGGTATTTTTTTACAGCTCCTCTGTTGGTCCTTTTAATCCTTTATGCCAGCTTTAGTCATCAGTGTGTAAAAGTTCGTCTCGGCGCGTGGAAGAGTTGTAGCTGCTCCCGACTTCTCCCGGTGCCTCAAACGCAACATCTGGTTGTCTGAAGTGCCGCGCTTGGCTTCGACTAATAATACCTCTGAGCTCCTCTCAGATTACAGCCCCTCCGTCATTTCAGAAGGCTGCATCCACTCCAGAACCGGGGCCAAGCTATAAACCCGGGGGCGACTATATTACTTACATTCTCATACATGACCTTCCGAACCTCACCCCCACAAACACTGACGTACGACTTCGTGAAAAATAGACCCTTTTTTACTGACTACCTGAAAAAGGTACCCCTACTCACTTACGGGGGTGAACGTGTCCTAGAAGCATAAGCGTAAAAACGTATCTTTTTCTTGGATTTTCAGGCCTACAGCCAGGATTTTGTGTGTGAAGGGTGTGTGTGTGTCTTTTTTTGGGAAAAGTGAACCTTTCAAGCCAGGGATGGGGCAGCCTAGGGACCCATTTGGGTCCAGGGGCAACAGAGGGGCAAAGCAGCTCTGAAGCTCCTGCTGCCCAGATTCTAGGCATTCAGATTCAGAAGTAGTCAGTCAGAAGACTAGTTACTCATTATTACAGTACAATCCTACAACAACACATTTTTTGACATATCATTTGACAACCAAATATAGTTTGAAACCATCACCCTTCAGATAATTGCGCTTTTTATTCATATCTTTTTTTATTTTATAAAAGGAGGTTGAGGACTTCAGGAGGAGGAGTCGCACCATTCTCTGCTGGTCACTGTATGCACAGGAAATGGTCCACAACTCCTGGGATCTTAGCACTCAGAACATCATCAAGAAGGCCCACCAACACCTCTTCTTTCTTACGCTGAGACAAGCAGGAATCAGTGATCCAGGGCTGGAAGCCTTCTACAGGTGTGTAGTGGAGAGCACACTTATCTTTCTCCATCCCCTGATAGGACCACTCACGTAGCTTCCCCTTTTCCGGAGGACATCTCCACCAGCAGGAGCAGGGCAGCCCATATCATTATTGAGCCCCAAATTACTTAAAAATGACACTGTGGCACCTCCATCATTTGGACTTCCTAATTTATGAACCCTTCTCACATGTTTGAACAGGAACACCCTTTAAGTCAGCTTCATGAAGCTGTGGACACAAGTTTTGTGCAAGCAGATCATGGAAGCGTCAGGAAATGAACTCATGGATGGATTGTTGCTGCTGATGATTAGATGAGTTAAACCCAGGTGTTGCCTTCTAGTCTAAAATCCTACCGTAGGAGCAAGTAAAACATTTCTGCTGTCAAATGACTTCATAGACTTCTATACGCATCTTTAAAAAATGCTTAAATGTTTAAGCATGTTTATGTTCATGCTTCTTTTTTCAGAATTATTATCTGAAATATTTACAATCAGAAATTAAACAAAATTGTTACATATACTAGTGTAAAGTTGTTCTGAGGTCTTATAAACTAGTAATCTGTAAATATTCTCACACTTGCCTGACCGTTTGTAAAAGTGTGGTTGTTCATACTGTACATATAAATGGAAAATAAAAGACAGAGTTACATAACTCTTACATAAACTGCTGTCTGCAATGTGCATCAGTGGGATTTATGATGTGGGTGGAAAAAAAAAGTTCCACATTCATCATTTTTCATCTTGTCAGCGTCCGACCTCAAACACAAGAAAGTAAAACAAAACAATTTGTCAATTTATTTCCTTCTGTCAGCTTGTCTTTGTCGTAGTATCACGGTCGCTCCCAAGTTTCTGTTTATTTACCTTCATAGGTTTTACTCATGATAAAAGTTTTTTTTTTGTTTTGAAAAAAAACATGACAACTGCTAACTGTCAGTTCTCCTCGTGATGTTTGTTGCCTTTTCTGATGCAAGCACAAAAAAAAAACACTGTGGTGTTCTGCAGTATTTTAAACTGGATAGTCCCTTTTTGCTCTTGAACAGCATTGTTATAGTTCATTTGCTTTCAAAAGTCAACCATCCAAACCACCACAGACACACAGGTTGCAGAGAAAAGTACTGACAAAACAACTTAATCTTGCCTTTTGGTGCTCTATAGATCGAAACCTGAGTTAAAAATCTGCACTGCTGATGTCACTAAATGATGAGACAGTCAGAGAACCAGAGTGGTACGAGAAGCTCGTCTCTGTCATTATCGCTCAACGCCAAAAATCTACTCACTCAGAAAGGACAGTGTTTAAAGCAACAACCCAAAACAACATCTAAAGACTCTTTCTTTCAAAATGCTGAAGGCTTGTAATTGGATGGAATGTGTATTTAGCAGTACAGAAGCACTAAAGTTCCTCATTTGCAATAAAGTGCCTCCAACTTTAGATTAAACTGACCAAGTTGAAATTGAATCCCAGCTTTGAGCACCGTTACCAAACTGAACCTGACTTAGTGATTCAGCAGCCAGGCTCGGAGTGTTTTTCTGTAGGAAGGGGGGGTTGTTGTTTTCAGAATTTGGCACCAGCTGACACCAAGCCCTCACAGAATTGGATTCTAATATTTGAAATGTTGTTACCTGAATTATATTGTCACTTTGTGTGTACTGTAGGGCCTACATACAGACTGAGGCTCAGCAGGCAGGTAGCTGAAGGAAATAACTTTATTAAATGAACAAAATAAACCACGCTATTGTAGCAGGAAATTGAGCGAAAAAAAAGGGATGGATTTATAGCTACCAATGTTGACTCTAAGAGGTAATGCAAACATTTTAAGTAAAAATGTTAAGCAGTTTGTAGTATTTGGAGTATGTGATAAGAATTACTCTCAAGTATTGCTGCACCAGACTTTAGCTGGGTTACAGTACCTCAAAACTGTCTCAGCATAAAAAAGAGACACCACACAAACTCAGAATCATGCAAAATGCAATGCCTAATAAATATAAAAAGTATAAGAAATATAATTAAAAGAAAGTGGTACCATGATTAGAACGTTTTCAGAGTAATCTGGGAGTCCAGAGGAGCCACCAGAGTTAGAATGATGGTGGCAGCAGGATCTGTAGGTGTGTGTGTGTGTGGTGGGGGGGGTGTTAATCCAGACTAAGCGATAAGCTGGATGGATCTGAAGGCGAGCTCAGAAGGAGGTGCAGGGCATTGATCTCAGATTGTTTTCATTTATTTTTTCTTTTTTTTGTCCTCTTCAATCTATGGTTTTCTTTAACCTTGATAAAAAACTGAACGGGGACCAGGGAAGATTGAATGTTGGTGTCTGTTAGAACTTACAGAGTTAAGGCATAAAAAAATAAAATCAAGCAGGGCTATCTACTTTCCTTCTGTAGAGCTAAAGAAAATCACAAAAGGAGCTCCGATGCTTATCTTTGTGTAGCACGTCTTCTTCTTCCTCTGCTCTTGTCATGGCTGCTACGCAACAAGTGAGCATTGAAGTTACTCAAGAGACTTTGACGACAATTCAGTCCAGAGTTTTTTGTTTTGTTTTATTCTTTCTGCAGCTGCTGTTCAAACATGCACTTCACAGAAAGAGATCTACACACACACACACACACACACACGCACGCGCGCGCACACACACACACACACACACACACACACACACACACACACACACACACACACACACACAC
>JAVKLF010000038.1:20949668-20960287 GCA_034783495.1 Millerichthys robustus
CAACCACAGCAGCACCAAACACTGCAGGATCAACCACAGCAGCACCAACCACCACAACACCACAAATAAACAAGACTACAACAGCAAACCCTTCTGAAAACCCTGAATCAAGTCTGCCTACAACCACAGATGTCGTAAACATACCTAATGTGGCTAACAGGAGCGGGGTAGTTGCAGACGGCTCAGAACGAGGCACTGGTGCGGAATCAGGTAATAGTGTTTCTGAATTTTATGTCTTACACTTCTTTCAGCGTCTTTGGAGTCCAAGTTCAGGAAATGATAGTGGAGTAAATATATTTATTTCAAAGTTTTTGATTAAAAGAATATTTCCGTTTGTGTGCTGTTCTTCTAAATAGTCTGGAAAATTAGGTAGGGTTATTTTCAAGAAAGGGACAAATAATTAGCCAGCCATCTCAAACAAAACATTAATAAGGATGCGGTTTAAGCAAATGCTATGTTGAGGCTTTTTACCGTTTTTCCATTAGACAGTTACATGGACTGGGCTGGTGTTAGTTTTCGTGTTGCTATAAAATCTTTGTGCCAACAATATTTAAAACTGTAAGAATGCTGATGGCAGACAGTAACTATTCTGAAATAATCGCACACAGCCCCACTAAAGAATATATCATTCTTTCAAAGAATGGGGTACGGCAAAAATAGATTTGTAAAAAAAAAAAAAAAAAAAAAAATCTGCTTTAAGTTCTTTAAGGATCACCTTGGTTTTTAAAGTAACACTTTTTTCCCCGATCATCAGCACATTTATCACTGTTGTATGTTTTACACACTGGGCTTTTTCTGACCCACATTTAGCTGCATCTATTTTCCCACTGGCAAAGGACAAACGCTCGCTCTTTCAAAGGCAAAGGTTGGATTGAGTTTCAGGTTTTATCGATGGAGCCACTATGAGAAAAGAGGTCTGTTACAGCCGTCCTCTCAGCAGGACAATGAAACCTTGTTTTAGTCACGGATAAAGGCCTGGAAAAGGCAGCAAGGGACAAAGGTTAAAGAAGCTTCTACTTCTGTTTGGGACCGTGAGACTAGCTTTTGGTGTCGACCTAGAGATTTGAGTGAGATTGGAGTAAGAAAGACCTCTTTTATACACACTTGTGCAAATCAATCACCAATTCAATTTAGCCTCTGTAGCTCCTCGGAAAGCTACTTCCACTGAAAAATACATGTGGGTGAGCTCGGTACCAATGAAAACACCCATAAAGGCCTGGTGTACGGCTGGGATAAACAAAACTTGCATCACACGAACAGATGTGACAGCAAGACATAACAATTACAAATGATGGCAATAAACAGTAGGGAAACCATTCTGAAACTGTGGGCGAACTAGAAGGAGAAAAAAAATCCCCACAGTCATCATGACAGGCACAGCATGTACACAAAAACCATGCAAAGACACCCACTGTTGTATGCAGAAAAAAGGAAGGGTCTCTAAATATGAGCTCACAATTTATCTTTGGCTTCTCTGACCTCAATAAATCAAAACACCCACTCACCTCAGGTATCTGATCTCACCATGAATTAAAACTTAGGCTCATATGGCATTTTATTAACCGTCCACATTGTGGTTCGATGTCTTAATACGTTTTTCTTCATGACAGTTGAACATATTTTGTCCCAGCTAAAGTGTTGTGTAAACCTGATTTTAACGTGCAAGATGGCAAAATTCAGAGTGATAAAATAGAGCTAAGAATGAGTGTCTGCTTTCCAACGTCTGGCAAGCTATACAGCAGATAATAATCTATATCATGAGGGTGCTAGTGACCAGAGGATAGTAACGTATCAATAATAATAATAAAAAATCCTCACAAAAACAAGTAATCTAAAAAGTAGTTGTCAAACTTTATCAACAGAACTCACAGAAGTTTGTAAAACTGACCTGAATCTTCATCTATTGATTGATTTTAGCTACAACATTATCCTTTCTTTTCTTTTCTTGAAGGCAAAAAAACCCAAGTTTTCAGAAAAATAAAGAAGTCCTCAGGCAGCTGACCAGATTGTTACAAAATAAAGGGTTTTCACATTTACTAAGTGAAAAAGTTACACATGACTGGGAGATGTTCTCCATAAAAAAATAACTTTAATTTTTTGTATTTAGCTGCACTTTGATTTTAGTTTCAGCCATTGTTTACGTCAACTGTTTAGTAATTAAGCTGTATGACTGTCAGGTTAGAAAACATACAAACTACCTAGGTAGGGCTGAAAAATATGAACATACCATTTAAAAAAAAAAAAAATCGGCAGCGTTGTGATGTTCTTTGTGAAATGTTTCTGCAATGAACCACCACGCCCTTCATAACAAAGACGTTGCAAATGTTTTTGAACAGCCAGATTTAAAGGTTTTAAAAGGATAGCGTGAGACAGCCAACTCCACCTGACTTTCACAAGAGCAAATCTATGCACAGTTTAAAGTCATTAACTACTGAAGCGCATTTTTAACATACTGTATGTGTGAGCAGAGAAATTAAACTGATTCTTGACTCTCAGTTTGCCAAAACGCTTATGTGTACCGCTATCTCTGACCAAACAGCAGAAAAGGCAAATAAATGCTCCTATGCCCAAATCTTTCAAGTTGGGAAAACAAAGGGCCACAGATACGTAGATATAGCTATACTCAGATTACGTAATAATCAAAAATCACATTGCAGTTTATGCTTCACTGCTGGTTGGTTTTTATCAGGTTTTAGGTGCTTTTGGAACAGTAAGCCCTAAATGAGCTTAAGTTGTTTGTTTTTGTGTTGCATGAAGACTGCTGAAAAGTTAGAACTTTTTAACTTTTTATTTTATTTTGCTTTCACTAACTAGCTGCCAAGTCTTCTTTCTTTGCAAGAAAACATGCAGAATACACAAATGTCAGTTGTAACTGAGAACTATTACTATACAAGTTGTGCTAGATGATATGCAAAAGTGCACCATTTATTTCCATATGGTTTCATCATTATTTCTGGAGTTGTGGGCTGAAATTAACAGCTGCAGAGGAACACTCTGAGGCTAAAAGATTTTTATTTTTAGTTTGGAGAATCACAAAGATATAATTTGTTTAACTCATGGGGTGGGGGGGCAGGGTAGAAGAGCAGGTGCTTAATACAAGTGTTACCACGGCCAAAACAGACTTTGACCTAAATAACAAGAAGAAATTTTATTTTTTTCTTCTTTGCACTCATTTTGGTTTGTTTCAGTTTCAGTTCTGTCCTTTTTTGACATTTTAAACTAAAATGTGGTGTGGTAGTAGTCAAGAATGTTTCCCAACACATAGCTACTGATGGCTAACTAAAAAGACAAGATGGCCACCAAAGCTAACAATAGCTGTCCCTCAGTGGAAAATATCTGACAGCATATTGATTTTAGGGTAATGTGGATCAAAAGTTAGCTTTCTTTCAGTAGCTCAAAAAGGATAACTCTTTCACACAGAAAGGTCAGACTTCACTGCTCGACACCTTGCGGTCACCCCCTCTTTTCAAATAGTTCCTTTAATATTTAGATCTCAAACTGGACAGTTGGATGTTGCGTGGCTCCTTTCTATATCCTTATTTAAAATTGTGATTCATTTTTGCTCCGTTTAGCTTTTCATTGATCATTTCAGCTACATCTCTGCTCCAGTCAGCATTTTCTTTCACAAGTTTCACAAGTAAACATTATCTTCCTGCTTTAAACAAAGTTAAGTTGTTCAACTTTAACTCATGACAGTTCAGTATTTAATATATTTCAACTTGTATTCAGCACTTTCAGCAAAATAATTCAGTGATAAACATTCACACTGCATTTAAACAGGAAATGCATATCCTCATTTAAACTTTGCATTACATTGAAACTTTTATTGTCCATGTTTGTTTCACAAAAAGGTCTGAACACATATCAGGTATTTCTCGAATTCTCAGTGCCTGAGCTGATATTAAGTTACTAAAATAATCAGAGAAAACAAACAACTCAAAATAGGAAAAAAAGTTTAGACATTTTTCATCATGTCTTCTTTTTTTAATGTTTTGCAACTTACAATTAGCTCTGTGCTTTACTGTCATACATTGAATTACTATATTTATCAATGAATACATTGAATCAGTTATGCCATACAAGTAGCACTCAGGCCCTTATTTAGACGATGAACTCAGCATGCCATCTTAGATTATTCAAATGTATTCAAGAAATTATCGTGATTTTGGCGTGTTAATTGCATTAATTATCCCAGTGTAAATTCTGCAGTTCTGAGTAATTAGGTTGTGTATATCTGTGGAGAGTGCCACTGCTGCGAACATATTTTCAGAAAACACATTTTCAGCCATAATTATTTAACAATTAGCCCTCAAAAACAGGAGTTGATATAAATCATTTATTTACTGACAAATTATTTATAAGTCTTTCCCACCCACTCTAACCTCTCGTTCATTTTCCCAATAAAGGTTTGGCGTCAGATCCGTACAGGAGCAAGAGGAATGTGGCTTGGCTGGCTGTTCTTGGAACGGCGGTGGCTACGGCCTGTGTGGGAGTGGTAGCTTATATCATCCTAAAGAAGAAGAACCAGAAAGCGTTTACTCACAGGAAGCTGGTTGAGGAGTTCCCTACAGACCCAGGTATGCCAGCCCCCAAAACATTTTGTATATTTGAAAATTGTTCATGTGGTTTATGCATGACAGAATGTAAACATCCAATTTAACTTTGAAAAGTAAAACAAATTTGCTAGTTCGTTACACCTCAGCTATAGCTCGATAACTGTGCAGAATCACTCAGACTTTATGCTTAATCACTTACTATTTTGCACAAGTTCAGCATTGCTAGTAAATACAGTACAGAGCAAATTAACATTTGTTTATGAGAGCGCTTTCGATGTGCTGGTTGGCAGATTTTATTGCATCCAGTTGATACTGTAACTGGCTGCAGGCTGGAGCTACATAACTCATCCTGCTTTAATAAGGTAACCTCACCATAATGAGCTAACCTCACCATGTGAAATAGGATCATGTACTATAATAGCTAACATTTTGTCTCACTCTTGTCGTGAGAAAAAAAAAGAGGAAGACACTATCAATTCCCCTAAGTCTCCCTATATTTAACCTTTCTGTAAAGCTCCAGCTGAAATTAATCAACACAAGATAGCAGACTGCATTTTTCCTCAGACACACAGATATAGAAATTTTGGGGGTGGTGACAAGTCATTTTTGTTGGCAGTGGAATGAGATTGCAAGATCGATTGTGTACTACTTTGAACTGCAGTACTGCATCTTTTTATGATGCTGGTGCAATGCTATGGTCAAGTGGTATCTTGAACAGAATTTTGCAGGAATCACAATCTTATAAAAAACGAGACTAAAGTTTCACTTATACTTAATGATAAATGATAAGGAAAAGAATATAGAGTAACACTATTAAATGTATAAATGATGTAATCTTGCCGACATATTTACTGAATCAAAAAGACTGTGCAGACAGTGATTCAAAAAGTGTCTGATCTGTGCATTGCAATTTATGACAGAGTGTATCTTATAGGTTCAGTTTTATTCAAGCTGTAGTAGCTGCATGGAAGACAAAACAAAACCAAACCCCCAAAAAAGCTTTTTATATTGACTTTTTTATGATAGATCAAAATGGAACCTGAAGAGGAGATGGTAGATTAGTTATTACTGAATTCCTACAATAACAGTCCCTGGTCCACAGTTGACTGTAAACACATCAATATTATGTTGCATTGTCTCTCTATGGTTATCTAAATATCTACAGGTTTTGAAACACTGCAGCAGTTAAAAAAAAGAAAAAACAAGATAATGCACAACACCTGAAGATGGGATATTGTGTAAATTCCAAACAAAAACAAAGTACCTGTTGTTTTAGTTGAATTTACTCTGTCTGTATGTAGATTTGTATAAAGGTACCTCTGTGACCAAACTTGGGGTCATAACCCTATCATTGAAGACCCCTGTCTTAAACCCATATTTTATTTAGAATAGAACATAATAAATTGCTCACAGGTCTTAATAACTTAGACATAAACAGAGAGCCTATTAGATTCCACAAGGTGTTACACATTTAAATAAAGAATGACTCTGTAGGCTTGTCTTTTTTTGATTCACACTTCTTTTGACCAACTGGGTTGATCTATGGTCTGTACAGAGCCATTATTATGCAATCAGTACTAACTACATAGTTATATTAACTTTGACTGGTGAAATTAAAATTTTGGAGCGTTACTTTTACATAGAAACTAAGCTTTTGTATGAACTCCAAAAGGTTCAGGAACAGGTTATAATTTAGTTTTTATATGCTTTTTCCAGGCATTTTAGGCATTTTTGGGGTGTAACGTTCAGGTGTTAAAGCAATAAATTATACTATTTTGTAAAACCAATAAAAACAAACCTATTTTATATTACATCTACAAAATTTGAATTACCTTGTTTGTCCCCTGAAATGGTACAATCAATAAAATTGTTTTTCAAGTCTTTGCATTTTGTTTTTATTTACCTGGAATTGGGGTTTGTTTAACTATTCACAAACATTCACGACTGGATTGTTCCTTTGCAAAGACACAGCCTTGATAAATTTATAGAATTCATCTAATCCTGACTTTCTCATTTCCAGTTCTCAGATTAGACAACTGCGAACCTTTGGACTTGAACTTCGGTGGGTCAGCCTACTACAACCCAGGACTCCAAAGAGACCACATTCAAATGGACAGCCTTCCAGGACACCGCTAACACTTCAAAGACTGCTGTGACCAAAACTCCCTTAAAACAAAGTCTGTCAAATGCAGTTTCTGCCTTTTGTTGGAATTTTAGCTTGTGGAGTTGTGAAAAAAAAAAGAAGAGGGAAAAGGGTTTGTCTAAGCCTGTTGTGTTTCCCACATTTATATTTTGGATACAGATTATATTTGTTATATTTATTGCACTAAAATGAAGGGATTACTAACGATAGTCTATCTATTGAAAGTGCGCTGCAGTAGCCAAAGTGAACAAGTAGCTGCCAAATGAAGGCTTTTCTATTTAAAAAATCTTAGTTTTTAATGATGGACATGGAAAAAAATAACATTCACCAGACCTTTTCATCCAATTTCAATTAGTTTTTAATTGTAACCTCAAAATACATTTTGCATAAATTTGTTTAAATAATTTTAAATACAGTAATGAAAATATACATATATCAGCTAAAGAGAAGGAGAATATGGCTCCTGCAGATTTGAAACCATTAAAAAGGCAAGAAATGCAGTCCCCACTGTCAAATTTACAGGTGACACAGCTGGTCTAGTGAGGCATTTGGAATAAAATTCAGAAGCCATCGTGAACAATAACTGTATCCATGTCGGCAATCACCTGCTGTCACCACATAATTTAGGCAATAACAAGTCATATTTGGACTGCAATATTCCTACAACTGGCAGTCACAGTCACAACTAAAGGCTTGGGTTTGTTTTCTGCACAAGAGAGGGAGGTGGAGGAAGGCTGGAACCTGTTTCCTTATGCATAGAATGAGATTTTTTTTTCTTTTTTTCGTATTCTGAAGGGGAGCTGTCTACCTGCTCTTTGCATTACTCAATAGCAATAACTATATCTTCATAATACACGGTTTAAATCTACCGACCTCCAGGTGTCCGGACAGAAAATAGAGTTTGTTGTAGCAACAGTGTGCACCTCGGAGGAGTAGGTAGTGTCAGAATACTCTAAATAAATAAATAATGTTCACATTTTCTTTTCTTCTTACTTTGCACCAATACAGATACAGAAACTAATGTATTTTAATAATTATTACACGGAATAATGCATTTTTCTCTCTCTTTGTATTTTCAAAAATTATATTTTAAATTTTGCTCTCTTCTACACTTTCTTACTGTTTGCTATGAAGAAAAAAAACCCTATATATTTTACATTGATTGTGTCAAGAAAATTTACCAGAAAAATAAATCTTTAGCTCTGTACATGCTTTCACTCATCATTACTCGAATGACACCTTCACTCAATCAACATGCTCTGTGATCATGACTGATATGTCCCTCGGCTCAGCCTAAACAGCCAACAACAAGTTAGAAAATGTTTTGCCGGGTGGATGGCTGCAGCAGGCAGGATTTGCTTCCTTCCTCGCTGTAATTTCTGACATCAATCAGTGCCTTGGGTTGCTACTCTGAAGAATCACTGCAATTACTGCTGAAATAATAGAACCGATACATATAGAGACTTCAGCACCTCAGTTAGTACAAGGATTCAGATCTTGATAATACAGTAATAAACAACTGAAACACCAAAGTATTTGCTTTGTTTTGTGATATCAAGTAAATTTTAAGTGAAAAAATAATAATCATCTAGACACTGACAGTAAAGGGATTTTTTTTTTTTTGAAAACAAAGACAATATTTATTCAACTAAAAGCCTTACATTCCTTAAAGGAATAATGCCGTTCTCTGTTTGTCAGAGTTTTAGACTAAGATCATGTTATGTTGCGAAATTATAAAGTTGTAGTCGAGTTGGTCAAAAATCTTTATGAATGTGATATTAAGAGGCGTCACACTTAAAATATGTGTTGTCAGTGACTCTCAGCTATAACCTCAACAAATGTGAAGGTTAAATCTGCAAAACTTACAGTTATACACACTTTTAGGTTGGCTAATGTCGATTAGCCAATGAGGCCACATTGAATTGGACTGACTCCAAAAGTTAGTCAGTTGTAGGTATACACCCAATGGTTGCTTTGTAAAAGTTTCTTTAACATCTGTCCAATGATTCATGAGATATTTTACCAACAGACAGACTTGACTACCTAAATTAATTAAATAAAGCTAAGTATTTAATAAAGTAAGCAAATATTTCTTTGGGGATATTGGCAAGTTCATTTGTACTTCTTGCAAGGCTCAGTGCGTTGCAATGAAATGAAATGATTCGTATCTAAATTGAAGCTATGGCCAGACTCGCCTCTAAATTTGAATTCATTATCTTTCAGATAACTTGCTGAAAATGAGTTTAACCTACAAGCCAAATCTTTTGTAAATCCCAAATCAGCGTTTCTTTATCTGACGAGCCTCCATAACAGTTAAACGGTCAACAGTTCATTATGCTGGAAGCCTGAACATTTTTAATTAACACAGGGTCTCTTCATTGACTGGAAGGTGGAACGACAGAATCGAAGAAGAGGAGTTCCTCCAGATGTGTTTAGTGAAGTTCAAAGCTGGATATTTTGTAATTTCTCAGGTGAATACACGCTAAAGAACAAGTATGTCTACAGGCTGGGATGTTTTTCTGTTGCCAAAAGGTGAAGACGAAGAGATGTCGTTGCTCGTGTTTGTTTGCCTGTTACAAAAATATTTCATAAACCAATGAACACATTAGAAAGAAACTTGCAAAAATAATCACTGGATGTACATCTAGAACTGATTAACTCCCGGAGTCACCCAGTTCACGACGGCCGCCACAACCAATTGACAGTCTAATACACAAAAGGGCTATAAAATAGTCAGCTTTAGAGACACTGAGCTAAGTTTTAGTGGGTCAGTAGCTGTAACAGGTCCATCAGCTTATTCTGCCTTAAGTTGTCTATAATGCTATAGTGTGACAGGGCCTTTACAAAACACAAAGAGCCCATAATTCAATACATTTTACAGTTATTATGCTATCATTTGGTGTCTTGTAGATGGAAGTCTTTCGCAACTCAGTTATTTCTTGACGATCTTAGTGTAGAACTTTGGAATAAAATTGTGGATATTTTAACTGAGTTTCAGATAGGCATTAGTTAATGTGGGTATTTTTCTTTTAACAGAATGTATTTCCTTGTTTATGGTATCATCACTGCAATGCTGAGGTGACAAAGACCTCCTTAGGGGTGGAACAAAGATTTTCTATCAGCATGAATAGAATACATAACATTGAGAGAGTTTTGTTTAGGTTTTCCCCTAAGCAACACCGACTCCGGGGAGAAAAATGGTGTCTTTAGATGAAATAAAGTTTTAAAAGAATACAGAACTGGTTCTCTGCGTATGATTTCGGCTTTCAATCAGAACTTTTTACCTTCAAAAATATTTATGAATTTAGGACTGCTATGCCTATAATTAACTTGCTTTTAAAGAACTATTTCCTTTTTAGGTATTAAATTAGAAATAGTTTTGTGTGTTTTGTAGTAGTAATTTTGTGTTTTGACTATAAAATTGTCTTTACCTGCATTTCCAAAACCGCGCTGACAAAACGAACAAAAACAGCAACAACCTTGGTTTAGTTTAGATTTAAAGGCAGTTCAGTAGGCCTAATGCAGCCGCAGTCTCCCATGTTTGGTCAATGAACCCTGTTTAGTACATCGAAGCCCGTGGAGCTCCTGACTCTGTCCCTGTGAGCCCAGCGAGGATGGAGAGGTGAGTAGCAGGTCGTGACTCACATTTAAATGGTTGAATTTGTGTGCGATGAATGCTGGTTCAGCCTCACAGCTGTTCTGTTGACGCTGCTACGAGTCAAACATAGAACACTTCAGATCTCCCCCTCAGTACATCAAAACTGTTTTTGAAGCCTGAGCTCTGAGCAGGAAAACTGTGCCAAGTTCAGTTTCACAGAGATGTTTGAATGTCACGCAGTTGGTCAGCTTTCACACAAGGAAACTGTTATCTTCTATCTAACATTAGCCCTGTGGTTCTTCTGTTGGTTTGGACAAAAAAA
>JAVKLF010000038.1:20965924-20977813 GCA_034783495.1 Millerichthys robustus
AATTCATTATATCTTAAATGAATGAACATTGCCTGCTGCCTTTTAATGCCAAAGTTTAAGACAAACATCATTATATCTTGACATAATGAAATTATGGTAAAACCCAACATTATGCAATATCACAAGTGCATCATCAGTTAGTGTTCAAAGTGTATGTTGGCTTTGATTACCACAGCAGATTTTATTCTATTTGTAAAACTGACTGGGTATTAATATTTGTTTTATGTTTGCTAACATCAATTATCTTTGGAGGCAATCTTAAATAAAATTGTCTCCAATCAGTTGGGATGTACATCCAATGATTACTTTCTGAGAGTTTCATTAAATCTGTGAGGTTGTTGAAGAGATATTTTTGCTAACAGACAGACTTATCTACACACAGGCAAATATATTACCCCCTTCTTTTTGCCTTTCAGTTCTAAGTAAAACTAATAAAAAGTCTCACAGTTGAACAGATATATTTTAAATTTGGAATTTTAAGCTCACCTGTTCAGTCTCGGTTAGCAGAAAGTTCACTTTAACTTTTACTAAAAAACACGTTTTAGTTTTGAAAAATGACTTCTGAAAGGTTACTGAGATCGAAGAGATTAACTGATAAACATGAAGGACATTCTGACTTTTCATTTACTGGGACTGAAACAAAGTCTTTTATCTCTTTGCTAAAAAGCAAGAAAAAATAACTAGAAACAAAAAAAATAAAAGTAAGTATGTGACAAGTACAGTGGAAAGGTGAAGCAGTTACCTGAGAAAGTATGAGCACAGAAAAAAAACCTCAAAACAACTCTAAATGACTCAAGGTTTTTCCTTTATACTCAAATTGACATTGTGTCAAATGTAACAGCACTTATATCACTCATACCCATGTACAGTGAGCATGGATTTCAATAAATTAGATAGTAAGAGCAAGTTATGTGAATGTAACATTGAACTTTAAGCAATTATAAATGCCAGGATATAGGGCAATTATGAAATTATAAGATAAATGAACCCTTTACCTGTTCGAGTATGAAAGTAAAAGGTGAAATCAGCCAGTTCATGGTTTAAAACTACAGCAATATCACTTCCAGTTCAATGAAAAAAGCTTCAAGACCCATAATGATGTCTAGTCAATCAACCATGAAGAGAAATACTAAGGGAAATATGTACTCTTTTTACTGTGTTGGAAGACCATTACATGAGTTTTTTCTGCTGCAAGGACAGGTTGGATCACATTTCACACAATGAAATTTTAATGAGGTCAGAGGCTAGACAAAAAAAAGAAAGGATTTCAAGTGCTGGTTCTGGCATAGATGCAGGTGTGTGCTTGTTGGAGCCCAAATCACTTGAAACCAGCTGCTTTGAGACACACAACTTCCTGCGAAGCGGATGAGCTGATGAAGACTGAATCACAGCAGGAACAGCATCTAACCGTGAAAACATAAAGGAACATTTTTAGAAGCCAGCTGGAAAATGTTCAAGTTTCAGAATACTGCATGTGCTCATTAATGACTCAAGAGTATTTTTATCAGACTATGAAAATATCTAGACTGTTGAAATAAAAAAACATGCTGGTGTAAAATATTAAGATGACATGTTTGGACTTCCAGAACTAAAATGTAGTCACAGTTAAGATGTTTACTAGGTAACCTTAATGGGAATTATTCCTTATAAATCTCAAAAGGTAGTTTAGAAAGTATCCTTTGTGAATACTCTGATATTTAGAAAAAAACAGGAGTTTTAAGGTTTTATGGTAACAGACTCTGAACTAAACCTGCTCACTGGCAGGTTTTCTGTATGTTTCTAACAATATCTTCTCCTACATTAAGTCACCATTTTTAATCAATCCAACATAAATAAAAGTTGTTTTTTTCACAATGCCTGATCTCAGGAAATTATTTTTTAAATCTAAATTAGATGTGTTCTCGTTCACATATATTTTTGATGGAGTGGTATTACTTTTGTTTTCAAATTCACTCATAAAGACAAATTATTCATATTCATTTAATAAATACAGATGCAGCTACTGCCGGTAAACACATTTACTTGGTTTAGATAGGATACAGTATCAGCCCTTTATGAAAAATTGATGGCAGGTAGAGAAGTTAAATCTATAATTATGTACACTTTACAAGCTCATAAATTAAAGCACCAATGAAAATGAAAATATAAACTGGTAATTATCTTTGTAAAGTAGACTCAGAACATAATTTTATCAGCACAAAAACATTTTAGTATCATTTTAAAGTTTTTTTATATTTATGACAACTCTTCATTCTGAATCTAAGTAAATTAATTGAGTGGGAACCCATAATTTTTTTGTTTGTTTGTTTAATTTCTCATTTAATCAATTTCTTAAATTGTTAACTAAGAGGAGTTTATTACTTTAAAAAAAATCTCATTTTTAGAGATTATTTTACAGTGAAACATTTTTCACCCCTAAAACTACATTTTGACAAAGAGGTTTTTATAGATGAATGTGGCCTAATTTATACAATTGAATCTTCACATTTGTCAGGTTTGTGTACAGATGAACCTAGGGAACATTTAAAACTCACAGCAAGAAGCCCTAATTAGTAAAGAAAAGTGCTGGCAAAGCAGTTTAAAAACCTGCTTCCAAAACTGAAGAGGAACACAAACAGCACAGGGAGACAAACCAAAATGGCTGCAGACAGCACAATAAACCAACATGGGCGTGAGGTCAGGACATAAAATATAAAGGTGAGTTAAAAAAGGACATAACTGGAAACACCTGGAAAGACACATGAGAATCAATTAAGCAGAGGAGGAGCTGGGAAAAGATACAGAGGTGGGAAACAGTGGGGAACTAAACACATCAACACAAATGAAAATAAAACACAAAGAAATAAACTCAAAGCCCTACAGAAAGTGAAAAATATAAAATTAAAAAAACAAAAAAGTACATGTAGGAAAACTTGACACAGACTAAAATGCTGCTGAGCTGTTTTATAACTCCATTCCAGCTGCACTGTGTACTTGTAAGTACTTGGTAAGTATGTAATTGGTATAAAAAAAAAGTCTTAAATCTTTTCTTTTTATTTCTCACAGTGGTAGTGCATCAAGGTATGGAGACTCCATTAATAATTGCTTTTTATCACAAAGTTAAGGTACTCCATATTATTTCATCTCTTCATTCTCTGTGAAGATTTCCTGTTTGGAGTATTTTAACCCAGATATTATAGATCAACTCCGTTTGTTGAACCATCGTCCAGTAATAACCATTTAACATTACAAAGTAGATGTAAAACATTTATTTTCTGGCTCATAAAAAACTTGCAGGTTTATATTAACAATTTAAAAATGTAGCCTAGATCTATTTCTAAAACATTTAGTTCGTGCTTTTGATTTTGCAGTTTGTAGATTTACTTATATTGTCATCAAGATATGGCTGCGCTCCTGCACATCATTTCATCCAACAATCTGTGGAAAATTAAGTTCTACTGAACATCTTGAGCTGCACACTCACACAAAAAGAAATCCATGTGTTGTTTTACCAACAGATGTTTGCACCACGGCTTAAAATGTCAAATATGGGCCCAATTATTGCTTGTTTTTTTTAAACAAAAGTCCTAGTTTTGCTGCCAATAAATAAAGTAGAAAAAGCCACAAGCTGTTTACAGAGGATGATGGAAGAGAGAGCTGTGAAAATAAATGGATATCTGACATGAAAACATCACGATGTGGTGGCTGGGTAGATATTTCACTGATGATGTACATATTGTCCCAGCATGACAAAGCATTTTCTTTTCTCTGATCACAATATGATAATAGGTCAATGACAGCAATGGTCATTAACTTGACCTAAACACTGTTTAAAATAAAAGCTGTTGCATGTTGTTAAAAAACCTTTTAAAAGCAAATTTGTGACAAAATTTTTCAGGATGTTTAATGAGCAGCTTAACTTCTTGGCAGAAAATCTCTCGTTGCTTGTTGTTTGCACTGCAGCAGATATGTAGAGGTATGATAAAAAAAAATAAAATAAAAATATATATATGTAAACCACGGCTTAGAGCTCGCAACTTTCCCAGTCAAATGCTGATAAACCGAGGCGACTGGCGACAAGCACGATGTTTACAGTTTACTGCAACATCACAATAAAAAGTAGGCCTATATTAAGAAAAAATGCCAAACTTGTGAACTATCACATCAAAATGCACAACAGCAGTAGACTTAGTCTTAAGGTATCCGTCATAAATAAACAAAACCTTATTAAATTGTAGCATAGTGGATATCTGCCCACACAGACCTGTCACAGGCAGATATCTGGTTCGTTACTTCATAGGTAACAAATAAAGCAGAACATTTAAATATGAACGCTCCCATTTCTCAACACCTCAACAAACAAAATCACAGAATTTCCACTGAACTCAATGTCATTCATAATTTATACAGCAGCCTCTGATCAACTTTTAACTTTAAGATTGTAAGGCAGTTGTTTAAAAAGTCATCTATATGCAGAATGTCAAAAACAAAAAGTGGAGGAAGCATGCTCAAATGGCTCTCCATCTCAAAGCGAGTGTGTTTATTTATTAATTTGGGGAAAAGAACAGCTTTTTGCATCCATAAAAAAGGACAATCATGGCTAATTATCTGCAGGCTAAGAACAGCAACTTTCATCAGCTTTCAAACTGAGAGTAATTCTTTGTTCATTCCAACCAAAGTGCACCGTGGGAAAAAAAGAGGCTGAAAAAGTTTTGATGTTTGTGCTCTGTTACCATTTGACAAAACAAGACAAGTTGTTAACTCTTGCCTCAAGGTTTTTTTTTTTTTGCAGACCAAAATAAATTGCCTTGTTTTATATCTTCTCATACTGTGTACCATGTGAACATAATAGTATTATTGCTCTTCTGTCAGCCAAAAAAAGCAAAGAACATTGGCCAGAACGACAGCGATGAAACTCATTAGAAATGTGAACATCTACAATTTCATTACAGTTATTGAATTTCCCATTAGGTTGGTAAGTGCAGAAGCTTTTAGATTTATATGAAATTATTCAATGACATGGGAAACTGGGGTACAGAAGATGCTATCAGAGATCATTTAATGTAGATTTGGAGAGCTGTGTCTAGAAGGATAAACACATTAAGGCAAAAACTCAAGAAATACCTCCAACATTTGTGGATATGATCAACAGTACCAGGTTAAAAGGTAAGCTCCCTTTCTCAGCTTCTTTGTTTTGTTGTCTTTTTTTCAGATTTGATAGAGGATGAACAATATCAATTGGATTTTTCTAAAAAAGCATCATTGTGTGAATGCATACTAAACAGGAGATAAAGGGAAACTTCCTTCTTTGGAGGCTGTCGGCACCCCTTCAGCCAAATAATTTACACTTTAAAATAGATCAATGCGAGTTCATTTGTGAGATTGCAGTTGTCAGTTGTGCAGGCACGCTGCTGGCTCGGTGCTCGTTCACTTTTTCTTTTATGTCTGGCCCTCCTGACAACATTTCTGGTTTTGGCAGACAAACAACCCGTGGCATACAGAATAAAACAACAGATGGTTTGTGCCACTCAGCGTACCTCTTCGGCAGTAAAATGTTATTTTTCAGCACTGACACTCTATTCTACCCTTCCATTACGGTTGTAGATGTGCATAAACGCACGCACGCATGATCATAAACACGCACATAAAAATAAAAAATAAAATAAAATAAAAAAGAACAGGGTGACAAGAAAACATCTGAGAGATGAGAAATGCAAGGCAGGCAAAAACAACGTCTGCCTCAGGAAATCTTCATCTCCTGGCGTCTCCTGGGCAGCACAAGTGAAAACCGAATCTCTCATCTGAACCAGTGAAAGCTGTGTATTTTGAATGCTTAACAAACTTTTCGAAAAAACTTTAGAAGTTTGCAACTTATTGTTAAAAAAAATACCCAATTGCATAGTTGGTATTGCCTGCCACAAATTGCGTTTTTTTTAATGTTGTGCGTTTATGTGTGTACTTGTGTTTTTTCCCCTCTATACTGTTAGTGTGAACCATTAGTTTCCATGAAATTCTTGGAAAGTAATCATTGGATGCTCACAACTACAACGGCTTACCTTTTAAGCCTGGTTTATATTTACTCAAGACGTGAGACAACAGATCAGTGACTACGTCATTTTGGACGGTTTTGTTCGACCGAGCGCTTAAGATGCGAGAGATAAATCAGCTTAATCCCACCCACAGCACTCTCAATGTAGCACACGTCACGCATGTGTCATTTAAAACAACAACAATGACAGCAGGATCGATAGTTGTTTTTTTTCATGCGACGATGCATCAGACGTTTGAAGGAAGGCTTCTTGTTGCTGGATGAGGATTAAGGAGTAAAAGAGTGTTTTTTTTCTTGACCATGGAAATAAAAAGAAGATGTGGACATCAGTTGCACATTTGTGTACTCAATAGGACCAGATGAGCTGCTCATCTAAGCTGTCAATGTTGCTAATTTAACAACTGGACCTTTTAATGTGATGCCTTGCATAAACAAACACGCCCACAAACGTCTTACCGTTCATACACTGAAAACTGCATTGGTGTGTAAGACAGACTTTTGAATGGGGCAATGTACAAGACTGAGTGTCAACCGTAGGTAACCGATGGAAATTTTTGTCCCTCAAGACTTGTAAGCAAGACGTGAGTGGAAGAGTTAATCAGCCTTCAGAACACTAACTAACATTAGTCAACACAAAACTGGCTATAACAGGAAATTTTACAGATCCTGAGCTTACAATTTGTAACTGACAGTTATCAACAACAGAAAACACCATAACAGCTCATTGAAGATCACACAAGATATTGAAATATTGCATAGGGTTGCACTTGTAAATGCTATTATCAAGGTTTAAGTTAAGTGGCTTAAGTGACTTATTTTTAAACAAATTATCCTGGCATGAAAGGTAGAGTGATATGCATTCCTTTAAGAAATGCTATGCATTTACCAATTTATCTCTTGACTAATGTAAAAAAAAAATATATATATATATATATATATATCAGACAGTACTTTAGGTTGCACTTAACTTTTAATTTTTTTCACCTTTTTTCCCAGGTCAAAGAAAAGGCTAAGGTCTTACTTATCTGAAGTATGATGAGATGTATGACCAGAAAAGTGATGCTAAGAACAAAAAGAGAAAAATGTGACCCCTAGATCACAAATCTGCAACATTTATATTATTAAACGTGTCAAGAAAAATGAAAAAAAAAATCGGACAGATCTCCATTCAGGCTGATGTATTTTAGTCATACATACATTTCTTGGCAATGGAGCTTTGCATATTTGTCTCAACCAAAATGTGCTGCAGGAAAGGTGCCTACCTCAGCATCTTGTGCAACTGCTTATTGAAAAATGTGGTGGAGTATCGTGCAGTGTGCTCACTCGGGAAATCATAAAGCAAAAGTAATCAATTATCACACCTCCCACCACATTCCCATTGCAGTCGCCCCTTGATTATTTAAAGGAATTAGCTATCGATCAGCTAAGTGAGTCAGGGGGACCGCCACCAGCCAGCTAGCCAACCAGCAACAAAGCAATTGACTGCACGCCTCTGCTGCTCTTCAGTCCGCTAAAACACTTGGCACCTGAATTCAGACAACTGAGAAAACACATGAAAATTAACCAGTTCTACGTTTGTACTGAACCCAACGATGCTCGTATCAAGGTCATGAAATGTCAAGAAGATAGCAAAGTCTGTAACCATATGGCCAGGGTGCACAGAGCAGAGTGTCTGCAGTCTCGAGGTTCATTATCACCATTATCATCCAAGATGTCTTCATTCCCACTAGGGTAGTCAGCCACAGGATCCAGCCATTAAAATAGTACAATGCGCTTTACACAAGAGGACATTGGCTGAGCAATCTCCAGCAATATGCACCTTTAGCACCTGTTGCTCTTCAAAGATCCCATTATCTATCCAGCCAAGCGGCTGCTGGTTCTCGTCCTTTGGGAGGAGGTTTTCAGCATCTCTGTTTAGTTTCTGTTTGTAGGTACAAAAAACACAACTTGTTGGAAGATGTATTACAAAGGCAGGAAGAAGACACTGACAAATCATATAATGTAAAATATCAAGCAAACATCAAGAGACGAGAACGTCTCTAATCTGAAATAATCTTTTGCCCACATACTTTTTTTAAGCCCCCACCAACAAATATATTAAAAATAAGTTGTTAAAATGTAGATAGTATTAGTATGTACATGTAGTAAAAAAAAAAAATAAATAAAACTAATTTTGACAACCTTACCACCGAAAGCTTTATAAAGCTCCATGGTCCTTTTTTTTCTTTGTAGTTTGGTATATAAATTTGAACCAAAAGATTAGTAGATTTATTAATTTGTGCATCGTTGTGAAAAAAAAAAACTTTGGAGGTGAAAAGTCATGTAGTGACTAAATCTGTGGTCACTGACATGACAGAAAGTTATTTTAAAATTACTTTATTCTACATCTTTTTCTTGGTGTATAGTTTTGCAAATTAGGTTTAAAAACTTAGCTGATATAAACATATTTATTCTTCATATACTGTGGGGTATCTTTCCTTAAAGGTCACCATTTCAGTTTGCCAATTGGATTTGTTTGTTCAAAGTTACAAAATGGAACTATGCAGTTATATTAGTAGTATTACTAGACTTGCAAACCTACTGAAGAGGGGGGTTTGTTCAAATGAACTCCTCTGTTTAAAGTAAAATATGAACGTTGTTTATTGTTGTCCTGATGCATCTCAATAATCCAGGTTGAAAAATCAAAAATAGTTGAGTAGGTCCTCTGGACTTGTTTTTCTTTGTTGAAACATTTCGTCCCCTCTCCAAGGAACTTCTTCAGTCCGATGAGTTACAGGTAAGCTCAGCTTTAAAGGCAAGGTATAAGCACTAATGAGGCCTCTCAGGCAGGTCTATAAAGCTTGGGACTCCACACTACTCTAAACATTTTGAATTGAGAAAGTGTCCTGGATGGGAAGCAAAACATCTTCAGCTTCAGAATAGACATCCAGCTTTTTAAACCTGTTTTAGATTGAATCAAGAACATAATTTGGTGTCTGCAACAGGTGGTTATCAGCCACTAAAACAAGCTCCTTTGTAATCATCTGGCCTGAATGTGTGGAAGTAAACACTTGCTTTGAGATGCTCTTGTGGTTTGAGGTGTCACACAGTTAATGTTCATGGTGCGCCTCTATCGATAATTTAGATCCCTCATTATTTGCCACTTTCGGGCCATTAGAAGATCTTTTGTGTCACCTCAGTGTCTTTGGGTTACTTTGCTCCCGTCGTGCGTATCATACTTTAGCTAAGGTTGAGGAGCTGATTAAAATCTGCCACAGGCCACTGCACCGAGGTTGTTCAGCTATTTGGGACCTGCAGCTAGGAGGATGATTTTACTTTTTCAGCTTCTTTGGCTTGACCTTGTTTTTCAACTTTGCTACTTTTTCTTCAAACTATATACATGTGACTGGAATAAAGAATAAAATGGAGAAACTTTCAAGTGGGAAAGAAATGAGGTTGAATATGTTTTGATGAGAAAATGTCTTAAGAAGGTGTATCTAGAGATACAAAAACCACAGGCATTATTTTTCAGACAGCGTGTGATTACATGCTATATTACAATGCAAGTCATTACTGCTTATGGCAAATTAATTGCATGCCTCTCAGCTGAACTAAATTAAAACCTGGCTGGTTGTGATACTCAATGAGACTGATGAACAAGACTGCATTTGATCATTTATTATGTAAAAACCTAAAGGCTTTTAGAAATGTTAAAAACGCAATAGTTTGGAAAAGTGGAGGAGTCACTTATGTTGTAGCCAAAAGTTAAATTGCAGCCTTTTTTAAAGATTACTTTGGTTTCCCCTAAATCCTTTTCAATGACATCAGAACTTTATACACTGCAGGTCAATCTATTGGCAGAAATGCAATATATTATTCATGATTGCTACATGTTTTCATTAGAGCTAGTGGCTGTGACACAGGAGGTGAAGCAGATAAATATTCACCAATCACATACACAGAAATGAAGCACTAACTGGACTCATGTTCAACAGCTAATTGCCTCTCTAGTACTTAGGAAACTGCCAAGCTAGAATGTGCTAGTTGATTGTATGAGTTGGTATTGTGAGAAGTGTTGCAGCTGGAAATGATCTTGATTCTAGATTTGGGATAAACAATGATTTTTAAATATATATACACACACACCACATTCAAGCAGCCAAAATGAGATTTCTTCATAGGGTGGTAAGGCTCAGCTTTAGTGATGAGGTGAGAAACGTCATCCGGAAGGAGCTCAGAGAAGGGCCGCTTCTCCTACACATCGAAAGAAGTCAGTTAAGATGGTTAAGGGCATTCAGTTAGAATGTCTCCTGTATGCCTCACCATAAAGGCGCTCGTTCCACTGGTATGAGACCCCTATTCAATGAGTTATCTTGTTTAGGAAGACAAATCAAACCTTCTCTCTGGAACCGCTCAAGGTTTTGGGATGATTTGAGATTCAAAATTGTAGTTTAAAATGCCAGGAATCAAAGAAGTGTAATTTTTACCAAGTTTGACTTAGCCTTCAATTTGATGTGATGGGTCATATTTGCATTTTACATTTTTGAACTTTATACACATGTTTACTTACAGACACTTTTTAGGCTGTTACATTTTTCATTGCTACCTTTTATGGTGTGTCGAATAAATGAAATAACCAGAGAACATTTCGATGCAGTTTCTTCAAAAGGTGACAAAGTTGAGCCTTTACAAAATTTGACTTTTTATTGACTTTATCCCAGGTGAGACAGATTGACGAGTCAAGGGCAGCCAGCTCTCTGCATCCAACAGGAAGCCAGGCCAGCAAGCCAAAAAGAAGAAGTGTGGAAGAACAGCCCAGCAAGTGGGCTCACACAACACCTGCAAGAGAGAACAAAACTTCAGCAAGCTGGTGTGGAACAGATGGCCCTGACTTTCACACTATGCTGAAAATATATCACTTTGTGTGTTTGATCAGTCAAAAAAAAAACCCCCAAAAACGCTCTCTCTTTGTACTGCTGCTGATGTTCAGAAACTCCCCATGACACCTTTAAAAGACATGTCAAACTGTTTGAGTGGCAGAAGATTCCTGCTGGTTTTTCTTCCTCCAGATTCTTGTATCCTAAATTAGAATGATCATAGTCCTACTGTGTTTAATACCAGAGAGTTGATAGTGCCTCAGGAAGATGTTTTCCTTTAAAAAAGAAAATTTCCATTTTGTAAAAATATCGTTTTTTTTGTTTTACTTCATATCTAAAGGGAAGGGATAAATGTTTAATAAAACATATTGGATTTCAAACTATCCTGCAGCTGCTTTCAACAAATTCCTTGTTTTCCAATTACATACCACACCATCACTCCTGCTGGATGCCTCTACTTAATTCTGGGTCACAATAGGTGTAAAGTTTTTTTTTTTTAAATATCTTAAAGGAAAGTCTTACAGCTGCTCATTGCAATTATAAATAAAAACCTAGTGTTCCTTGAAAAATATATCTTGCCTGCTGCCAGTGTTTAAACAATGATAATCCCATGTTGAGAAAAAAAGAGTTACAGTAAAACCTTTAGAATTATGTTATGCATATCCTTATGCATTACGAGACCTTACACAATTTGTTAGTTTTAGTACAATTTGTGCCCCTAGCACAGTGCTGGACATGGGCACCAGTGACCCCCTTGACCCTTAAATAAATAAATAAATAAAAACAGATAATGGATTGATGGGTTTATTGACTGATGAAAAAAAAAAAAAAAAACAGAACTAAAAGAAAATTTGGAAATACATAAAAATGGTTCAAGGAACATGTTACATGCCCCAGCAGGCTGTTTGTGTCTTTTTCCCCTCCCCCCTTTGTTTCTGTTTCTTCACAGGTACTAGGGAAAGCTGGTGTCAATCTCCTCTGATTGATCCTCATCCACTATGGGCC
>JAVKLF010000038.1:20992237-21003827 GCA_034783495.1 Millerichthys robustus
TATGATTTATTTTGGAGAGAGGAAGTCTTTTATTTTGAAGAATGCTTAACAGGATCTAGTTTTGTCTTTTGCCATTACCTAGCCTTCTGTTGATTTCGGTTGCTTGGCTACGAACAGCCGTTGCCGTTGTTCAGCAAGTGCACTGTTAAAAGAAAATCTGAACAGAAACTGTTCAGCAAATATGTCCGAGCCTCCGTTATAATCTCCCTTAGTCTGTAGATGCATTTTAAAGCACATTGCAAAGACACTGCTTATTTGTGTGATATTAAAGGGGACAATCAAAGGAAATAAGTCAAGTTATCAGGAAAAAAACATGTTGACTACCAGAATTCTGGTTCATGCTTGGGTACAGTTTTCACTTGCCTGAAGATTGATTAGTTCAAACAATATGCAAATATGGACACCGTTTGAATGTCCTGCCATCATACAGTATCACTCAGGAAGGAGACAGGTCCTCTGTTTCTGAGATGAACATGTATTCATGTGAAAAGTGAGTAGCAATCCCTAAACAAAAGCAAAAGGACTTGTGAAGATGCTGCTGAAGCTGATAAGAGAGTTATTATCTACAGTGGAACGAGTCCTGTACCAACATGAGCTGGAAGGCCACTCAGCGAGGAAGAAGCCATTACTCTGAAAGCGACATAAAAAAGCCAGATTACAGTTTGCAAATGCACATAGGAACAAAGACCTTAATTTCTGGAGACATGTCATTTCTGATTAAACTAAAATTGAACTGTTTGACCATAATGACCATCATAACATTTGGAGAAAAAGGAGGGTGCTTGCAGGCATTGTGTGGGGGTGTTTTGCTGCAGGACGGACTGGTGTACTTCACAAAATGGGATCATGAGAAAAAAAAAAACATTATGTGAAAATATTGAAGAAAGGATGATAATGCCCAGAAGTTAAAGCATTGGTCGCAAATGGGTTATCCAAAAGCACAATGACCCTAAGCATACTGCCAGATTAGTTTATTAAGGGCTTAAATGCAACAAAGTAAATGCTTTACATTGACCATAACAAAGCTCTGACTTAAATCCTGTCGAAAATTTGCAAAGAGAGCTGAAACAACAGTTCTTTCAAGAGGAACTTAGCAAACTATTGTGAGAAACTTGTGGAAAGATACCCAAACATTTGATCCAAGTCATGCAGTTTAAAGACACGCTACTAAATACTAAGAAATTGTATGTATATCTGTGAACACAGAAAAAAAATATATTTTTCACTATTTGAAAATTGAACAAATAGAAACAACATTGAGAATCCTAACTAATCTAAAACAGGAACAGTTTAGTATGATTTAAAGTGAGAGTAAAGTATACAAAAATGTGTGTTCAGAGTTTGTCACACCACAGAAAAATGTGCTATTAATCACCCATTCAAATTTGGTTGATTAAAAACACAGCCAAGTGTAAATAATTAGGTTTCAAAATAATGAAAAAAACATCAGGCGTTGCTTTCCTGAGAGGCTGGGGGCGTGTCTGAACCAACCGACTGTTCTCAATCTCAACTAATTCCTGTCATCTGTAAAACTATCTGGAGTAACGTGAGTGCTGCAAAGGTGATTGTTGTTGGTCATGTCTCGGTAGTGACTCCTCTTTACAAAATTGATAGCGTTTATTCAGGTGGCGATCTCTCTATGAGGCATAATTGGTTAGCTAGCTAGCTAGCAGCAAGCTATTGTTAGTGCTACCAGAAGTCTCCGTGCTGTTGGTTTATATACTGCTGGAGCAGCAGGGGGCGGGGTTATACTAAAAGTGGCCATGTGACAAGTCTGGGCTGCACTTTAGACACATCCCATAAAATCCTGAGACAAAGGCGTCTTGAAACCTGAATTTCATTCTAGCCCCACAGTACAATCATAAATGGTTGGGAGACTTTTTACACGTTTACAAAAATGTATTTATTATGACATTTATAATGTGTTTAGAAGAAAATTGAAGAATTCACTTTACATGGTCTTTAATGTCAGTCAGTGACAAAAATATATATATTTTTTAAATGGTTATGTGTCTGTACGTATCTTTGTATGTAAACATCTGCTTTCAACTGTAGGTCTACGTGTCATAATTTTTATCTAGCCTGCAATCCAAACTTCAATGTCAGTCATGGTGAAAGACAAGCATTCAAGACATAAACAAAAAAGCACTGTGTTCTACCATTTAGAGTGAGATGAAGATGGGATTAGCACAACAAGCTTCAAAGGCTTGGTAAATACTGCTTGCTGAAGTGAGCCAAATGTAGTTGTGCTTATATGTGACTCAAATCTCCCCATATTGTTTGATATAATTTCACAGCTCAGATTTAAATAGCTTCAAATGTGACCTGACTACAAACAAGTTGGTTCATTAGAATTTATAAGAATTTCATTTAATCTGGGGTTTTAAATAAAGTGACAGAATGTGTCACAAACAGGTTTGGTTGCAGCTAATTAGAACTTTGACCAACAAAGTCAGTTGGATGCCTTGGTTACTTTACAGAGAGTAACTATGTTTTATGGGATAAACCTGATAAAGCTGTCAAACCTGAGCTGTCAGCCTTTAATTCCATTAATGCTGGTGAAGGGGAATCTGACCACTCCAGGGGGATTGAACAGCTTTAACTTTGGTAGAGAAGTAGGATGTTACCAGACTTTTCTCATTGCCTTGAGTAACCTTACATTCCCTGCAGTGTTTGCATAAGCACTCTGAGGAGTCTCTTGCATGAAGAGTTTTGGGAAGGGATGTTGACACTAATTCAAAGTGATACGTGACATCTTCAAATTTTGAATGAAATTAGTTTCAGTTTAAATTCCTGAAGCCAGTATGTTATGTTTCCTACAAGCTCTTATGAGATGAGGACTAATGGAGATCATTAAAAAAAACTAAATAGACAAAACTTGTACATTTTTAATGCAATTTCAGCCTTATAGCAAGACTGAAACTGTAATGTTACTTTCTGATCAGAAAGTACCAATATATTAATACTGTGACTCTATTAATATCCAATTTGACCACCCTATCGAAGGGATTTATTTATCAAATGAAAATGTGAAACAAGTATTAGCTTAGAGCCTATTTACTCAAATTTTATCCATTTTTTTAGTTTAGATTAAAAGTTTAACTGTGAACAAAAATAAAATGGGTGGGTGTTTGGTAAAAGGCCCTTGGTTCAGCACACTTGGGTAGTGGTCAGTCTTAAAAAAGGAGGATATAAGTGGGTGCTTCAACTACAATCAGGTCATACATCTCAGCCTCTCAGGGAAAGTTAATGTCGAAGTGAGAGGAGAGCTCGACCAATAGTTAAATCTAGAGATTTAAGAGGAGGAAGAGCAATGCAGTTTTCATTCTGGCAGTAGATCACTGGACCATCTCATTCCCCTCACAAGAATATTTGAGAAGTAATGGAAGTATGCCCAAATTTCAGGAGTGTGTGGACTTAGCTCTCTGCTGAAACTTATTCAAAGGGATGGATGATTAAAATTAACAGTGGCATTTGTGCCATTGACATGCTTCAGAATTCACAACTCTCTCCGTTAAAACTATTTTTAAAAAATCATCACAACATTGTGTTAATTATTAAGGAGACACGTTTATTCAAATTGATATACAAGTGTGGAAACGTCAACACTCTCAGTCCAATAGGAGCACAGCCTGTGGAAGAAAACGATCCAGAAGTGCAAAGTAAGTGCATGTTTTTAGAGAAGATGAGTCTTGAAAAAGGCAGCATGGTGATGATGTTGTCTTTCAATTGTAGCAGGATAAAATCCCGACTTGGGACCTAGTTAAGTTCAGCCAGTTGTTAGGCTGAACAACTAATTATGAATAAGTCTAATGACCCACTTAGCAGTGATAATAAATAAATATTCAAACAATTCGTCATAGTCACTATCAAGTATCAAGTATCTTTTTTTGTCCATTGCACATGTGGTTGCACTGGTTGAGTAGTGAATGTTTCAGAGCAGGGGTCACCAACATAGTGCCCACGGGCACCCAGTCGCCAGAGACCTCCTGAGTCGCCCACAGACATGTTTTAAAAATACTGCTCATCAACATGCTAAAAGTGCAGCCACATGTTATTGCAATGTCCAACAACATGCAAACAGAACCATAGTCGTCTTGATTTTCTTAGAGCTTTTATTAACAAAACACCCCCGAAGAAATGTCAACAGGCGCTGCTGTTAAATCCAAAACCCATGATGAACAAAGAAACACAGAGATAATGTACTCATCTGCTCTGCTCCATTCTGTTTCCCCTCACAGACACACACATACACTTAGCTCCATTCCCCTTTGGAACCTGGGTCATTAACCCTTTAGGGGACAGATTCTCAGTATTTTTTATTGGGGGTCATTGGGTGTACATGTACAACAGATTACTTTTTGGAGTCAACCCAATTCAAGATGGTCACCATAGCTAATCTACCTAAATGCACACAAACATAGCTACACCACTGTAGGTTTCACAGATATTGAGCTAAGATTTATTGTGGTAGTAGCTGGCAGTCATTCACAACACATACTCTAACTCCTAAGAGATCATGCAAGATATTGAAATATCCTGATATTTTTAAGGTTTGACTGTAAGGACTTTGTTAAACTAAAACCAATGTTGTTGAAAAATGACACTCGTGAGAAATGTGGCAGGCAACATGCATTACTTAAAGGCTTATGTTCGTTACAGATTTTGAGCTAATATGACATTTATTAGGGGAAATTATTTATATTTATTCATAAATGGTTTGGTTTATGTGCAGTCTTAGTTTGTTCCCAATAAATATACACATAGGTTAAACTGTTGTAAAAGTGTCACGAGTGTTAGTCAGAATTACTTTAGTGGTATTCAAGAAGACTTTGGCAGGGACATTTTTAAAAGTTGTTTCAAACTTTGTGTTCTTTCATTATGGAGCAAACCAGAGTGCTGACATCCCGTGTTTTAGGAGCCAGCTTTGTTAAGCCAGAAACAGAGTGCCAAGGCCTTCGGCTGCTGAACATGACACCATACACCTGACTGCCATGGGCCTTCATGTAGGAAGGCAAACCCTTGTAGCTCAATCAGGCTGAATCCAAACAGGTCTCCTGGGGATAGACGTGGACAGCAGGCACTTGCTGATGACCCCTTACCCCAGGCTTGGCTCCAGGGTTTAAGCTACCTGTTGTATTCTGTCCATACAAGTATTCTGAATTGCTCTTTGTCTGGGCTGTCACCTAGGACTGACCTGTCTTAGGAGACTCCCTACAATAGGCATTACCCCCCAATAACATAGCTCCTAGAATCATTCAGGCACACATTCTTCTCCACCGCGATAAGGTTGCAATTCTTTGAAAAGGTGGGTTTGGTTTGGTTTAGTGAGGTTAGGTGAAGGGTTGGAGTTGCTAATGCACACACACACGCATGCACATACATATATATACATACAAATCCTAGCGTTAAGTCCAATAAAATAGAAAAAACCCAAACTTGGATTAAAAATAAGAAAGGCTGAATTAATCAAAAAATCACATTTCTTTTCAGTGCACTTGTGTCTTACAGTGTCTTAATCCCAGTTAATTGCAAATCCTGCTGAATTTATTGAAGAAAGCCTGGTGTTTGCAAAGCAGATTGTCAAATGCAGCTGTGACCTCAACACAAGTAGAAAATGATTATGTCGTCAAATATGGATTTTATTCATTTTGGCTGCTCTTTTTGAGAGTAGAAACAAGTGCAAAGAAACAGCTTCATGGTGGTCAAGCAGTGGCTAAGGGAGCAAAAATTCAACAAAGGGAGTCAGAGAAGCAGTGACGGAGTGTTAGAGGCTTGGCAGACAGACAGTCACAGAATGGCAGAGAACCAGCTCAGGGGTGGCATACTGGATGCCTATTTCAGCATGAAACAAGGTGCTGCAGCAGGAATGGCTTTGGAGCAGAAATATTAGTGGGGCAGATGTTCCTTACCTGATCCATTAACAACACAAATTTTACAATTTGTGTTACATTATTTTGGGAAAAAAATACATGTTGCTTTTATTGTGCACAGAATTGTCCCATTTTTTCTGCCTTCTGCAGGTCGAAGTTGTGTCTTGTGAAAACAGTCCAGTGTAATAATTAAATCATGTTCAAAATCCTAAAATCTCAGTTGTTTCAAGCATCCACAACCATCAAGGGCTATGGCTATGGATGCTACTTGAGAGTGAGGGGTAGGAAAGAAATATAACCCTCCTTATGCCCTCAGGATAAACTGACTCACAAAACCTCTTCATTAGATTTGTTAAATTTTAAAAGTGAAACTGGATCTAAACTACTATTTAAAAAAAAGCTTTTTGTTGACTATTGATCCTAATATTTAAGGCCGCAATAGACTCTATATGGGATATCCTTACCAGCCATACAGATTCCATCATCTGCAAACACCTGAAAATGTACACTGAAACATAAATCAGGTCAATTTCTTAAACAGAAAGAAATGGGACACCATGTATAGACATCAGAGACACTATAGACTTTTTTAAAACTACCTTTTTTCCGTTTGGAAGAAAAATAGGATGTGAATATCCAACTTTTTCTCACACCTATGCTTTTCTAAAATAATCATTAAATTGAGCAATTTAACTAAGTATTTAACTAACTAACTACTATTTTTGATGAAAAATTAAAGTTTTGCAGAAACTATGACTGCAACTCAAAGGGTGACAATAAATAAGACAAATTGTTGTATTTCAAGTGCTTGAAATCATAATTTTGACCTTTAAATGTAGAAACAGCTGGGTTTGAGCCCAGATAAAAATTGTTCTACTATTCCTAAAGATGGAGAAAAAAAATCCTTAGTTTTATACTCTGTTGCCTGGGAAACCATTTACATCACATCTCAGAACAGATTAGGATCTTGTTGGATGAATGCTTTTAATAAACAAGCTACATATTCGGAAAAGTGAGAGGAAACATATCTCAAGTAATTTTACATTTGGTGAACCAAGTCATGATACTGCCTGCATGCATTTTATAAAAAACAAAAAAAATAAACACAACACCCTGCTCATGCCCAGAAGCTAAAGTTTAAAACTTCAAGAAGGTCTGAGTTTTTCATCCATCCATTGTGAAGAATGCATTTTACTTTTTGACACGTGTATTTTAATTTTGTCTAGAATGAACATTGTTAGCAGCTAAAGCTAAACTACTCGATTAAAACATTGTTTGTACTCTCTTTGTATTCTTTGTATGTAATAATCTTGTCATTATAACATCGATCTTTAATAATCATTACTATTCTGGTCTGGCTGTTCACTACAAATAGTACCAAGGTCATCACCAGGGGCAGTGGGATGTTGTGCTGTTTTCCAAACAATTTGGAATGTAAATTTAGAAAATCTGCGTCATTGGGTGTTCACAGTACAAAGGGGACAGTCAAAAAGTCATAGAATTTATGTGACACCTGCACCTGCAAACAAATGTTGTGTTGATGAAACCAAGAAACTTGGTATCTAAATTGATAAGACAGGAACTCCCTCAACACAGATTCCCAGACAATGACTCCGGAAGACAATTCCTTATTTGGTGAACCAAACAGAACCAGAACCGAACGGCTGGACTTAACTGTATGAGTCAGAAAAAAAGAGCAAGCATGGAGTGGAGCAAGATGGTAAAACACAGATTGTAACTCGGGATAGTTAGTCACTTTTCGGGGTATACAGTACTTGTACAGTGTGTGTCTCAATTTCTTTTCTCAGCTGAAAGGAAATAAAAAGGCCAGAATAATCAAATATAATTTTGTGGTCCTTGCCTTCTTGAGTCTCCATTTTCTTGTCAAAATGCAAAGATTCCGCTCGAGGTAAAGTAAATGTGTTTAAGGGAATAGAATTTTTACCTCAACATTACACATCCTTTATCTTAAACCCGCTTCTTCCTTTCAGGGTCACTGGTGCTTATATCCAGCAGTCACTGTGCGAGGGGCGAGGGACACCCTAGACAGGTCTCAAGTTTTGTGCCAAAACAATTTAGAAAAACTCTTAAGTGATCATATAAAATTAACAGTTTGAGAAAAAAACATTTGAAAAGTCGTTTCAAAAGCAAGACTTACAATTTTGGATAAAATCTTACATCAATACTGTAAAGTCTTTGTCTTGTCTTTGTTACACAGAATACATTTTTGTTATCAGTTTCCACTGTTTCATTCTCACTGATCAGAGTTTTGCTCTCATTACCAGCTGATTTTTTTTTTCTCAAACTGTTTATTTTTGTTTGAGCATCTAAGAGTTTTTCTCAATCTTTTTGGCACAAAACCAATTCCATACAAGTCCATCACAGGGACACATAGAAACAAACAAGACAAACAACCATTCACTCTCTCAGTCACACCTAGGGACAATTTAGAGTTTCCAATTAGCCTAACAGTTATGTTTTTGGTCTGTGGGAGGAAACTGGAGTACACAGAGAAAATCCACACAAGCACGGAGAGAACATGCAAACTCTACCCAGAAAGATTTCTGGCCGGGATTTGATCCGGTGATCTTCTTGCTGGGAGGCAACAGCTCTACCAACCAAAGCAACGTGCCGCCTGAGTTTTTGAAGCATATTATATAGAAATGAGCTTGTGGCCTGAGACTTCTGCACAGTACTGTACGTCAAATCAGTGAACAATAAAATCAGATTCTCCTTATTTAATGTCAACAACGTCTGTGTTTTAGATCAAATTATTCAACATTAGTACATGTTTTATTTATCTGATTTCCAATTCTGATCCTGCCGATTGATCTAACCCAGACAGAGAAATAAAGTAATCTAGCTCGGTCGTGATGAGAGTTCATATACAGATCCTTGAAGAGAATGTGTGTGCGTCACTGTGTTGCTCTGAGTGGAAGTGGGTGATGCAAAATAAATGAAAGAGCCAAAGCTTTTCATTGGCAATGCTTTATTTTGGAGTTTGTAACATGTACTTGGTTTGATTTCATAGTGAAACACTGCAGATATTATAGCTGATATATTTTTTCTTGTAAAGGGCGTTAAAGCCCTTGCATCTTGCAATAATTAAAGTAAGCAGAGAACATTGAAATAAGCCTGCCTGAGAAACTTTTTTAGCTGATTTTACAAGGATGTTTATCTCGATACACAACTTTGGGACCATCCCACATGCTGAGAACAAAGTTCCACAGCGCAGAGCTCAGAGACTCGATGTTGTTGGGATATGATGGTTTTAGTTTTCATCTTGTTTTGACAAACAACTCTAAAATAGAAAATTATGTTGCATGCAGGCATTGTAACAGTTTTTAGTGAAAAAATGGATGTGGAAGGCATACATGGAAAATCATGCTGCAACAAAAAAGACAAGTAAATTGCACTGATTGTTTTGTGTGTTTTAGTGGAAACGTTGTTAATGTTGAAAATAAAGATGTCATATTCAATTTATCATTTTGAGAGTTGCTCTACATATTTAAAGAGGTGCTTGACAATGACTGTTGATCATTTAAAGACATCTGTTGACTTGTAATATTTTGCCACTTCTATACTTGTCTATCTAATCTTTTTTCAGTGTGTTCTCTGGTAAGTGGTTACTTGTCTCTTCCACACTAACACATTGCTGTCAGTAAACTTGTTGCTTTGGACTCTTTGTTTTTGTGAACCCAACTCTTTTATCTTAAGGTATAAAAGTGCTCTGTGACATCCTCATACATCCACTGTTTTACACTTGACCTGTCTATCTTCCTTAACTTTTTCAGGCTGGTCTCACTTTTCTTTTTTCATGTTTAGCCCCAGGCTTTTTAACTTTGGTTGTTCCTGCTCTCTGGGCTTTTCTAGCTGCTTGAATTCTGGATCCTCCGGACCAAAAGTGTCCACATTCATATCTAAAAGATAAGTGTGTTCTTTTAATTCTTGTCACTTGACTTGCAATTAACACACATTGTATTTATTGTAGCAGTAAGTTTTGTAAGATGATATTGTCTTTTTTTGTTATTACTGGGCATTTTTCTGAGTTTTTAAAGTTGACATTTACTGTTTTCATTTGTGTTTAGTCATTGGAAGTCTTTTCTTTTTCTTGAATCACATGGAAAAAAACATCTCAAACTCAGGTCAAATTGTTTGAAATTTGTACACTTTTAAAATGATGCAAGTTAGTTAAACTTAAATTGAACTCAGCACTTATGTGTTGTAAACACATTACATTGTCAGTAGGATTTTTTTCAATTTTGCCATTTGTTTAGGTTGTTTCTCTTTCTGCCTCACCTTTCTGTAGCTGTAAACAGTCATATTCACAGCAGCCAGTGGATTGGCTCTTACAGAGGCGATTATTCACATAGTCTGATTTAAAGAAAGGTAGATATACAAATGCTACAAAATTAAACAGATGCAGAGTGTTTCAGTGGTTAATGCTGTCACCTCACAGGAAGTCAGTCACAGGTTTGCCTTCTACATTTTCTGGGTAGATTTTACATGTTCTACCTGTGCATGCAGGTTTTTTTTCAGATACTCAGTTTAAAATCATGTATGTTAAGTTCATTTGTAACTCTAAATTGTCTTCAGGTGGGAGTGACCAATGTTTATTTTTTTGACTCGATGTGTCTTTGTGTCCTCACTGGCAACCTGTCCAGTGTCCCCTGCCTTTGTGCTGGAGACCCAGACAGAAATAAGTGGGCAAAAAAAATGAATGGATGGATAGATGAATTTTATATTATATAATATAAATTATTGTTATGTATTATTGTAAGTTTGTGTATGTGTCTGTATATTTTAAAACGTAAAGTAAAATTGGCCAGACCAAGGCAATTTCTTAAAAATGTGTTTTTTGTATTGTATTGTCGAAATACTCAGTTTTATAAATGAAAAAGACAGTTTTTCTCTTTTCTTGTCCTGTTATTATGATTCACATTTCTTAAATTGGCTACATAATGCATTTTCCTGCATTTTCCAACTGTGGTAGATGAAAGGAGGCCGAATTGAAAAATCAAAGTGATATTTTGATTGTAGGTAAATGGTCCTATCTAACAGAGTTGTAAAGACACTCACTATTAGACAAGACACATTTTTTTTTTACTTTGACAGAAATTGTAAATTAATTTCTGCCACACATTGAAATACACTTCCTGAATTAGTTTATCAAGTAGGCTAAGGAGCATAAGTGTTGCTGCATACAATCAAAACACAAAACAGTAATGACAATGTAACCAACTGCAAAATCAAAGTTACAGTAAATAAGGTAACAGATTGATTACAGCAATAGTTGTGTCTGTATTGTGTCCTCAAGTTCTTTCCATGATGCTAGGACTGAGAATGCAGGATTAAAACATAAAATAAATTGCAAAATGGAGTCTAGACGAAAATTCAGACTGGAAGACTGATTAGTTCACCGGGCTCACCTGCGCCGCGCCACGTCATGGCCAATCAACGCCAGGAACTGCACGCTTCCAGACCTATCATCGCTCCAGAATTCATTCAAAAGGCACTCCATTCGGACTTCCATCTGCATGCCAGTTGGTTTTTCGCCCTCCTCCACCCCATCTCCTCCTTCACTCCCAGCCGGTCTCGGCAGATGGCCGCTCGTACTGAGTCAGGTTCTGCTGGAGGTTACTTCCCGTAATCGGGGAGTTTTTCCTCTCCACTGTCGCTACATGCATGCTCTGTACGAGGGATTGCATAGGTCTACG
>JAVKLF010000038.1:21041055-21051837 GCA_034783495.1 Millerichthys robustus
CAGTAACAGACAGAATACATATATATACACAGTATTTATGTATTATTATTATTATTATTATTATTATTATTATTATTTAAAAATCTAATTGCTTTTATTCATCATTGACAAAATATTCAGCAAGGTTTTATATATATACAAGTATGTTACACTTTACAATTCACAACACATAAAACTCACTGTGGATTAGCATGCTTTACTATTCTTTATTAAATAGCATCAATGATATGCATAGAGACGATTTTAATGTCCTGATATAAATCTAACTGGGCCTTTTAGATAAAGATAAAAGACTTTGCAACCTTGCATCAAATTATCTTATCTTTTTTAACATCCATGCATGCATCCTGTTTTTATTTGAGGTTTTGAACCACAGAAGGCCTAATGCAGAAAAAAAAAAATAAAAATAAAACTTTAGGAAAGGCCTTAATATGAAGTGATGCAATTATCTGACACATCCTTCAATAGGTGAGACTTCACTCTTTTGCCTGCTTGGAGCTCTGTACTTGTACTTCTTCTCTCTTCCCCAGTGCCAAGATGATGAGGTGCAGTGAGCATTAAAGAGATCCTTTGAACAAAAAGTTTCAATATGAAAAGGAATAGGATATTAGGCAGCATGAGGGGATTGTAGCACCACAGCTCTCCCTCCCTTAAAGCTGTCATATAATTAGATAACGGCGACATTCTGCTGTGAGTCCATGCCTGTTGCAAAGTTCCTGTGACCCCACAGGTCAGCTCACAGAAAGAACGACGGGTGGAAAGCAGGATGTTCCTGCGTTTATGTCAAGGTGACATCACCTCACAACGATGAGATGGAAGTAAGAAGGAACCCAAAGGGTATAGTGTGAGGCTGAGCTCCCAATGTGAAAAATTAAAAATATTTCTAAAAAATGTAAGAGCAAATATATAAAAAGGTTTTTTCATCATGTTTTCTTCACACACAAGTTGCCTTACCATTCAGTGAACAATTCTTAAAACTCAAAAACATTTTTGTAATGCTGCTGATAATATCAGATCTAAAAACTTCTATTTTTTTGTTGTGAGTAAGACAATCCACTTTCATCTATCAGGGCTGAAGCTTGATATATGAAATTGCAAAAGTTTTACAGAAAACAACCAACGAGGCATTATTTAATACATTGCTTAATAGTGATTAAAACTGGAAAATCTGTCACACTGTCAGTGGACTTGAAGCCTTTAGTTTTGCCAGACTTATCATTGATCTTTTATTGTTTAAAATTGATCCTTTTTCACATAGAAATGGAGAGCTGAAGTAAAACAGAAGCATACATGAGTTGCTATTCAACGAACAGAAATTAGTACAAAAGTGCAGTAATTTTATCTGAGAGCTATACTGTAATATTATAGTTTGAAAGGCAGTTTTGCATAAATAAACTAATTTGGACAGAATTTGTCAGGACTACCTATCAAGGAACTTTTTTTTTTTTACCCGTTTTTGTATTTCTCACACTTTTCATCCTGTTCTGATTATTTCTGATCTGTCACACATGTATTTAATACAGTGTCTAACCAAGCTTTTTCTCTATTTTTCACTTTTCATGCTTCGTGGTGATTTTTTGTGACAAGCTAATGTTCAACTGTCCAGGTTCACTGCTTTTTGAGTTCAGTATACAAACAAAATGCCACAAACGTTGGACATATGCAAATGTAAGAAATGAATAAGTTCAAGATCTTTTTTAAATCTCTACATTTGTGGTCAAAGTTGATACACTTAAGGTAAACTGTAGGCTAACTTGGTTTCAAACAGTATTTTCAGGATTTGACAAATAATGACATGATCATTTGTCCAGTTGAGGCCTTTCTGTTATGTTCTCTTTATGCCTGCAGTATTCTGCAAGTTTGTTTTTTTTTCACAATGTGGAAAAAACACAGACAGATTGAAAATTCTAAACGGACATGGGGTGACTTCATAAAAAATGTGCATGAGTGGCCTACTCTTAGATGGAACGATGACCTGTTTTTGCACTTTGTGCTGCTATTGAAGAGGATATCTCCCACCAACCTGTATCAAAGCAAACCACTTCATCTTTTTTTTAAGTTTTATTGGCAACTTTATTAACACATACTGATGAATGCTTCTGACCTCGGTGTACTTGCTGGAACATTCAATTCTAGAAAAACTGTCAACTGTCAAAACCTTTTTTCTTTTTACTTTCCGTGGTATGTCTCATTTGGGGAAAATGAGCTTGATGCTCTTTAGAAATCATTGTGAAACCATCAGATTGATGTGGAGCAGCAGTTGCTTCTCTAAGATCATTGCTGATATAGTTTTTCTTTGACACACATCTTCAGCCTTCAGAACTCAAACTGCCAGAAATTTTTACTTTTCTAAATGAAAAGTCACATAAATATCAGCACCCGCTGTTTTTACTCTAAGCAATGTGGTGAAGCTTTTCACATATTGTTTCTGCTATTTGGCCTTGTTAAATGACACTATAAAATGTCAGGTGTTCTTTATTTAAGTATTCATTTATTTTTTTATGGACTGATGGGTTTGCCATTAGCTGAAATGCGCAATTTGCCACAATAGGCGTTGACCTTTATTTTCCAAGTTCATACTGATATGTTGGTGTGAAAAGACTATTTTCAAGATACATTTCTGGCTAAATTACATTCTTTTGCACTATAGTTATGTGTATGCTAATAAGAAAATGTAAAAACAATATTGCTGACAGCAGCACAGCTCTTCCCCACTCTTCATTTTGATGTTTCAATGGAAAACCCACATGAAATGATGTCAGTAAGGCAGCTCAGCACATTGCCTTTCGTTATGCTTTACTTATAAAGTTTAGGAAGCAAAATTAGAACAAAAAAGTTCACCTGACCCTGACAAAAATAAAATCTCATCATATTCGCTGTATCTATTGTAGAGTGTTGTTGGATAACAGAGCTGATGATGTGCTTTTAGACATTTTGTTTCTGTTTATACCAAAGGACTATACTATACTAAGCATTCATTACACAGCATGATGTGGCTCAAATTGATGTGTCTCAGTGCGACACACATTGTGACCAAGTTTTTATTATATGTATTGTGCACAATGGGACTGTCAAGCAATGTTCACAATTTTGGAAGTAGCACTGCTTGATTAAAATAGCCTTTTAGGATGGGGAGGGTCACTATATTTGTTCAGAAGAGAAGTAATGAAAATCATCCAGGAAGAAAACATTACTTTGTATCATATCCTTTTGATTTTTGTAGAAATGTTCTCTGCTTTAACATCACAGTAGTTTGACGTATTTTTGAACACAAAAGGAATTTAATTAGCTCAGCTGTAGTTGGACTTATGCATGTAGATGTATAAGTATTTTTTTTTACAGAACTACAGAAGCCTAGGGCAGACATGGTTACGTATATACTTTTTTCTGATGGTTTTCTTGAGAAAATGACTTTTTTTTAGATTTTTTTTTTTTTACCTGTCCTGCCCGGCATATATGCATTCAGTAAGATTAAACTGAAAGGTTTTCCAATGCCTTGACAGTTTTACTCTACAACAGGAGGGTTTGAAATAATCCTCCCGTTGATGCCTTTATTGTTTGAAGTCACTGGACAGCGAAGGCTAAGGGGGACACAAAAGGAAAGGACAGAAGAGGGGGTTGGACAAATAAAAAACAACAACAGCAAGTTACGAAAAGTTACACATTAATTATTAATTATATCAGCAGAAACAGATCAACAAGAGCCACAGATATTTATACTTAGGTTGTGTGTAACACAGCATCCATACAAATTAGTGACACAAGTGTGTGATATGTGTGCACACATGATGAGGCAAGTGATACACGTGTTTACAGATGATCGGACGTTAACGTGCATTCATGCTCATGTATGGGTGACGGACAGAGCTTTCTTGCTTAGTTTTTGTGGGTAGTACCATTGAGGTCATACTGTCCCCCAGCGACATCAAGCAAGCAGAGTCAGATCCAGCCCAGCAGGGGTTCTAACAAACCCGAAGTCACGGCGGACCAGACATGCCCACACCACAGAGAGATCACAACAAGGATCCTGAGGCAGAAACAGAGGTGGGACGCAGGGAAACCAACTCCCGGTCAGAGAAGATGCAACAGGAAGCCCAGGGAGATCTAGACCCACCCAAGCCCGTCCCCCACGGCCATGGAGCCCCAGCTCAACAGCCCACCAGGCCCCCCGCACAGCCCCAGGGCAGAGAAACCCGACGCACAAGAACAAGAAGCCCATGTTTTCCCCTTTACTGATTACTGGCTTTTATTAGTGTAGAAAGAAGCAAAACATATGTAAGAAAAAAAAAAACTGAAATGATTAGAATAGACTATTATTTTATTTGTACAATCATTAGTTTACTTGTGATGCTTTAAAATGTTCCAGAGTGTTGCTGGGGAGATGGATGGTGATGATATGGGTTTTCTGCTGGACCTGTTGCCTCTGCAACCAGATTATGAATAGGGGGTATACAATTGAGATGGAGATGGAGTATGTCAGATTTGTGGTGGGCAAAGGTTAATCACCCCATCCACCCCCCACACATGTTTTAAAGGCAGGAAAAAGGGGGGAAAGCTAATGGCTCCAACTAACAAGTAGTTATAGCCTAAATGTATACTTCAGTTTATCATTTGATGCTACTGTTGCAAAAGCTGAATTAGGCACTCAGTGTGTCCACATGTATCTTTTAATTTAATGTTTTTGACGTGATTGTTTTCCTATACACCCTTGTTCATTAGATGCTAAATAGGTCCAGGCAACAAGTGCAGTTGTTCATTAGTGTTAGACTAGACAAAGCCCACTGTCACAAAGATTGAGCTTGTTAATAATTTTCTGTAAACACCTAGGATAAATTGTCAATGCAGGACTAAATGGTACACATCTGTTTACACAGTATATTGCAGATTTCAAATTAAGAGTGCATGCTGTGCTGTATTTTATTTAAACCTAATTCACCCAGTCATGGACTATCCATTTTGTGAGCTTTTGTTGTGTTTAGCTGAGTAATAAAAGGCCTAGAAATTGTTTATTTAGGAAGAATGATGGTACTGCTATCATCATTAGCATGTAGTTTTAACTTGAATTATAACTACTAAAGGCTTTTTAATTACATGGTGATTTAAGATCAGTGTGAAAATAACCTGAATCATCTTAGATATTTGCTATTAGAGGTCTAACTCTCTTAGAATGTTTGAAAAAAATGAAAGAACATTTGAATATGATGTTATGGAGCATCTCCTATTTTTGAGGTAAAAACGAGCATGAAAACAAACCCCGTTTAGTGATAAATTCATTTATTAAAACATGACTTTTACAGGTTATTTTTTTACCTTGGCTTTTCCTTAGCAAAATCATTTAAATGTGTCTCTTGTAGAGTACATGTTCATATGGGACAAGATGGACTGACTGTTAATGCTTTCTACTATATCTTCTTTAGTCAGAACTAACTCAAAGCTCATGTTTCACCTAAAACTTGCTTTTGTCACAGAAAGTTGACTACCAAAAACAAAGTTTTACATTTAATTATTCATTTGATGAATGAGAAGATGTCATGGGCCTTATTTATCATTGAGGTCCACACAGGTAATGGTATTGCCTCACAACTTCTTATCCTTCTCAATTCAGTTGACAGGTTAATAGTCGGGGGTTTTACATAGGGACAGTCTAACATGCAGGCTCAAGCATATTTAATCAGTAATTTATACATACATATATAATACATAAATGTTTAACTCATAGGTAAACTGGAGCAAAATCAAGAACCTAAAAGAAAAAAAACTTGTATATTCTGTGTGGTAAAAATGATTTCCTTTAGTGTCCATGAACTTCAAAATTATATTAGTTCAAAAAGAAATCAGAATACCCATATTTATATATATATATTTAATTTTTCAAAGTGCCAGCGGCCCCTGTGGGCTGTGAATTCCTAATTGTGGTCACTTTCAGATGCTAGCTGGATGGCTAGTACTTATTCAGTCACCAATCTGAACACTAATTACGCTTGGTGGTTGTCCAGTCCTACACTTGCATGATAATGAGTTCTCACAGTGGTAGTGATGCCCAGTTTAATTGCACACTTTTATGCAAATCAAGTTCAGCTACAGACTCTTGGTTCTACTGTGTGAATGCTGTAAAACATACACCTACAAAAAACAGATGTGAGGCCAGTCTTAGCCTGGTGTTAACAAGGCAAAACTAAAAAAAAGACATACATACACATTACAGAAAAAGCATAATAATGTATGTTATTGTCTACAATAAATTCCTTTATACTCTAATGCTGAAATCCTTTTGTAACTGTTGCACAGGCACGCACAGACAACAACTGCATAACAACAGATTTTATTTGGTCACAATTTAAATAACCTCTAAGTTTGTATCCATACATACATTTTTATTGCTAGATAAATTGCAAACCTTTATATAATATTTATCATTCTGCTTGTCTATTGAGGTCCAGTAAGAAAAAGAAAAGAAAACATTTGTACTTTAATGTAATTTTTGCAAGTACAAATTAGCTTAGAACAGGGATGGGCAACTTAGATGATGGACGAGGCCCAGATTTTGTGTTGCCACTACCAAAGGGCCACGTTGTGATGCATTCTTACCCGACTGTAATAAAAAGTGCAATTTAAAAAAATGTTTGATTATCACTGAAACCTAGGAAATTGGATAAAACAGATTTGAATTTTGAAAAAAAGAAAATATGGAAGTATATCATTATAGATATACACATTATATACATTTTGAAAACAAAACTTTTCTTTCAAAAATATAATTGTGAGATATTTCATTGTGATTCAAAAAGCTTTTTTATTGAAATAGATTTTTCGTGTGAATAAACAATAACAAGACAAATTTCCCTCCATACACAGAGATAAATAAGTCAAACGCCCATTCACAATCTCACCCACAGCTAAATACAATTTAGAGTTACAGCTTAACTTAACCTGCATGCTTTTAGTCCGTGGAAGGAAATAGGAGTATTTGGAGAAAACACAAGTGTGCACAAGGAGAACATGCATGAAAACTTTTTTTTGGCATTACAGAAATATTGTGAATTGTAAAATCCCATACATAATGCCGGTATGTGACCATCAAAGTCTTAAACAAATGAAAACAATGTGAACTTAGGTTACTTTTGGGACATGAGAATTTAACAAGGCATGAAAAAACGTATTTTCTTTTTACTATTTATTATACCACGATCAGAAATATCCACACAAGGATTGTGTGAAACCTAAAAATGTTTGCAGATGGTTTAGACAATGCTGCATTCTTGGAATGCCATTACAGAGGCGGATTTGGTCTGTTGTAAAGCTGCAGCACTTTGTAAGAAGGCTAGAACAGTACACTCCTTGTTTCCATGGTAACTCTGCAAGTGTGTTAGTAAGGAGGGGACGATAGTGAAGATGCTTGAGGTGAGATCATGATGCAAAATGATTTGACCATATACTATTTTTCCTCTGAAGAATAAGACTGGTGTTTGTGACCCCAACCATCTGCAGTGATTCATAGCCTTTTGGTGTTTTGACTTCTACATGAATGCCATGGCCCTGTGATGGACTGGAGACCTGTCCAGGGTGTACCCCGCCACTCGCACAGTGACTGCTGGATATGGGCACCAGTGACCCTGAAAGGAAGAAGCAGGTAACAGATAATGGATGGATGGATGAATGCCATGAATACTATTGTCCTCTACAAAGTAAAATAAAAACAAAAATATCCATATTGAAGTGTTTCAATAGTACATTGAAGCTGGATAACTGACAAACTTCATGAGGTTGTTTATTTTTTTTTTTCCTCATTAGATAAAAAAGGAAGTGCTTTGAAAAGCAAGAAAAGCCACCGGGGAACTGAGAAGCGTGTGCATGATGCGTAGCATGTTTAATCTTACAGAATCTGCACAATCCCCCAAGGACTTCTTAAGAAACTTGTTTCATATTCTATGACCTTCATAAAACCAGCATGCTTATTTCATACCTTAGGGATTGTGGAATATCAAACATTGACTAAACAGATCACAGGTAGAAAGTAAAAAAAAAATATTGCTAAAGACAGCCACAGCACAGTAGTGTGTTGATTGGCCCTGCCAGCTCACAGCAGGTTTGGTTCTGATACTCTAGTTTTCTCCAACGGTTTAAAACTATCCATGTCAGGCTTGATGGTGATAAAAAAAATGCTCATTATTAGATTTCTTTATGCATGATTACCTAAAATGTATTCCTGTTTTGGCAGCTCCACCATCTCCTTTACTTAAAACAAGTTGTGTGTAAGACAAACAACAGAATGAATAAATGTTTCTTACTAATTAGTGTTTTATGCTACAAGTCCAGACACCTTTTGTCCTTGAAAGTGGAACGAAAAAAGAAAAAAAAAAATCCATCCAACCATTGTCTTTGCCTGCTTTTTCTTTCAGGGTTAGTTGGAGCTGGTGCTTTTGTCCAGCAGTCACCGTGCCAGAGGCAGGGGACACCCTGGACAGATTGCAAGTCCATCACATGAACACACAGAGACAAATAAGACAAAGAACTGAGTGACAGTGACAGAGTTTCGGATGAACCAAACATGCCTGTTTATCAGTAAGGAAATAAATGTAGTACCCAGATAAAACTCACACATCCAAGGGGGGACGCAAACTCCACACAGAAAGGCTGAGAGTCAAACCTGTTACCTTCTTGATGTGAGGCAACTGTGCAAACCAATGCTCCAATGTACTGCCTTTCAAAATTAATTTGTACATTTTAATTACACAGTTGTCAGTTTAGTTTCCATGTCAGATAATGAAGTGTGCAGTTTGTGTTTTCTTTTTTTTATTGACAATAATGTAAAAACATTACTTCTGCAAATGCAGCTGTTTCCAATAAAATATTTCAATGAGTGGCAGAAAAACAAACCAAGGCTAGAATAATAAAAAAACAAAACAACTAAGTTGTCTTCTGATGGACTGAAAACAGCAGCTTTTACAACTTAATCTGTCTCCGTACTTTTATAATTTGTTTAAAGAAAAAAAAAAACCTTTGTTTAATTTAGGGGTCACCAGCTAAAAAGGTTGAAATCCACTGGAGAATTACCCTCATGCCAATCAGCTGTCAGACACCAACAGCTTGCCCTTTAAGGTTCACTAAGACACTGCTGTTTCATCCTTCCAGCTTCTGAAGAGTAATTTTTGCGGAGCCTTTGGTTTTAAATTAGAGCACGGTAAATTAAGCATGGTTTTTAGTCTTCCATTGTAGTTTTTTTCTTTTGCAGTGCAGCAACTGGTTGGGCTTTCTGAGAAAGCTGTAAAGTTTGTTTAACAGACATCTGGTGTCTTCAGGAACCACACAGACAAGTATTTTACTTTTTTTGCTGCTAAAGGAAACTAAGTTCTAAGATTCAGATAAGGCAGAACGTGTAGACAGTGATTACATTTGCCATTCTATTCAAATGCATCTAATCTATTAAAACATGTTTTTGTCTAAATGATTGGGATTTAAATGTGTGAATGAAGATCAATAAGTATTCCCTTGCAGTTTGTGAAATATGTTACACAGATTAGCCAAAGACTAGCTTAAAAATTAAAATGATCAGTCAAATGTCATTTATCTTATATGCGAGTCTTGATTCTCTTTTTAGTCCAACAAACTCTTAAATCACAGAATCTGTGTTAAATCTTTGTTAAAGTTACTGTTCTGGCTGCAGGTTGTATAATATGGAAAACTCATAACTTATACTGCACCAACACAACAATCCTATTAGGAATTATTTTTATTTAGACCCATTGGATTAAAAAATATCAACTCTGGGTTTCTACAAAAACAAACATGCAATCAACAAAAAATGTGCAGCAAAGTGGTTGCAGTGGGAATTTATTTTCTTGATTGTAACAATGACAAACCCTCCACGATGCACCTCTGTAAATTTTTAAAATCAATATGGACTTTGCAGAGTGATTTTATTACCACTGTGACCAACAAACAACCTCATTCTGATGTGGAAACAAAGAATCCGGCCTCAAGCAAATCTGCAACTACTACTCCTTCTTGGCCTAATTACAGGACAACATCTACACAAAAGGTCCCTCAGATAATAACAAAGTAAATCAAATAAGAGCTTTTATCTAAGTTTCTAAAGGCTTTTGTCCTTTTGTATTGTCCTTGGACTTGATTATGTCTTAGCAGTTGGATTTAAATTGTGTGTATATTATTGACCAAAACTGAATATCTTTTAAGGCTAATGATCACAGTAAGATAATTGTATAATAATAATAATAATAATAATAATAAAAAAGTAAAATTGGCACAAAAACGTTTTGACAGCCAACATGCATCCATTGGCTTGTAGAGATTGAAGAATGGTGGTGAAGCAGAACACCTGACAGTCAAGGACACCCCATGTTTTTCCTCCTGTCTGGTACAATATTTTCCACTACATTAACTTTAGTTTGGAACTTCTTTTTGTGTTTTCAGTGTGTTTACTCCTGCTTTCACTTGCTGATTGGTTTAGACGTTGAAAACAATTTGGCTGGAGGAAGAAAAACATGGTTTGACTCAAAGCAGGCACTCTCAAAATGCCTTCTTTACACATTACTTTTTTCTGGCGTACCAGCCACGAGTACCATCGCCGATGCACAAAGACAAGAATTCTGGTGGAGACGCAAATAGAATCTCTGTAGAATACAACACTTTGAAAGTTGTGCCGAGTGTCACAAAAAGTCCAATCTATGTCCATCAGCGTGAATTATGTAGTGGTCACCCCAAAGGGGAAACTGGGGTCACCTGTCTTTGCCCTGGGCTCAAATTACCTTCTCAAGAAGAGAC
>JAVKLF010000038.1:21087908-21098628 GCA_034783495.1 Millerichthys robustus
AGAGTTTCATGAAAGTTTCAGAGATGTAGAGTTATTAGATTAACCTTTTTGTAACACAAAGTAGAAGCCTGCATTCACGTGCACGATAAACCATTTTTGAACGAGTTAAGGAACCCATGCTGAGAAGAGCCGCTGCGCAGAACCGAACCACGAATTCAGGAGACCCGTTACAGTTATGAAACCAGCCTGCCCTTTTCTGCAACCAAGCCAAAGTCAGTTACCGTCCGGATTGGATTTTGTGGACTCGATTGCCGCCGTACTGAGGACCGGGGCCCACCAAGTTTTGCCACTCAGACCCGCAGGCAACCCCCCGCAGCTGGTACCAAATTTGAAGCTGACGAGACAACGAGACTTGGGTAAGGCAGAACCTAAGGTGAACACGTGGTCGTGAGATAATCGCAGCCGCTCAGCTTCCCTCAGTTTCAGACTTAGAATCAGAACTTAGCCAAGTAACCTCTCTTACAATAAAGTTATCATTCCCTTTTATTTTGGTTTTATTTTAATTTTTCCCTGCCGAAACTAAACCACAACTACAAGATAAATCTGTCATTTAACACTGTTTGTCTGTTTGTCATCCATATTCACAATTTCATATTTGTCATAATCTGGTGTCTATATATTCTGTAAATAAACATTATATTTCATTATATCAACCATAACACAACTTGTTGTCTGTCTTGATGTGAAAGTTGAAATTACTTTGTCTTTAAAAGATCTTACGACTTCAGAGATTTTATAACAATTACAATTATTTACAGACATCTTAACATTTTCCAATTAAGTTTTCTATAGAACTATAAACTAGAGTGGTGCCCCAAATATTAAATATTAATAATCATAATTCATAAGTAAGAATCCTTACATGACCTTAACTTTAAAAGCACTGGTGTACAGGTAACCGGATATGTTGTTATTCAGAATTATTTAATGCATTTTTTAAAGCTTTTTAATAGATTATACAGTTTATATAAGTTTGTACTAGCCTTTGTTTTCCACACACACATCCATCCTTTTTGTTGTGTTTGGTCAGCTTCTGTTTGGAAGCCATTACTTCCACTGAAGGGAGTCACATTAAGATGTTGCCTTTGAAAGACTAAATACTATTGATCTGCACCCCAAAGCAACACAGTCACTGCTGCTAATACTGCATTTAGGCAGCTCTTATAATGTGCACATTGTCAAGAAAATTGGCCAGTTCGCAACTACCGTATTAGAAAGCCCAATGTTTTTGTGTCACCAAAAGTCATATTTAGATCAATATTATTATGAATATTAAAAATACATTTATTTTAATGTTTGAAAACAATTACTTTTACAATTCACTACTATGTTTGTAACTTTGAAACTATGATCCCACTGATTACTTTGAAAAATATTTATGTTACTCCTAAACACTGGGCACAATTATTGTTGTTGTAATATACATTATTCCAAATTATCTTGTGTCTGGCTGTGTGTGCTTGCTGTCCTTTCTTTAATTTGCTCAGCAGTGTGATGATGATTGAAGGATGTAAAGCAAAACATTTTACCAAAGTCTTCAATAGTTAAGTTTGATCTGTAGGTTATTTCTTCTTTCATTATGTTAATCTTGTTATTATACACGTACATCTTTTATCTTATCTTATCTCTTTTGTTTTGTAATCTCAGCCACGAAAGGTGAAGGTCATAATGCTTTTGCACGTGTCTGTATGTGTACTTGCATGTCTGTGCTTATCTAGCTGGCTTTATCTGTTTGCAAACTAATTAATGAGCTAGAGAACAGATTTTAAAGAATTTCTCAGAGATGACTAGCTGTAAATCCATCAACAACTGATTACCTTTTTGGAGTCAATTCAGTTCAAGATTGCCACCATAGTAAAGCAAGCGTAGCTAAGACAAAAATGATAAATAAGGCAATTTTACTGATACTGAGCTAACATGACACATTACTAGTTATGACTAACCTCCAACATCAGACTGCAAACTGATTGTACATCTATGTTTAAATAATTTCTCCTAACAATTCAAATCAACTCTCCTTGTCTTTTAGCACATTATATTTTGAACTAATTTCAATGACACTTTTACTTTTTTTGTCTAAACATCTACAAGTTCTAAAGTTTTATGGTTAGCCAAATTTAACATGGCTGCAATAGCAAGCTGATTTAGATTTTTGTGAAACACACACAAACACACACACACAAAAAAATCTGTCAATTTTACAGATATTGTGATAAATCCTGTGTGGGAGAAGCTGGGTAACATCCTCAATACATACACTGAAAGCTAACACATTTTATTGTATCTAAAAAAAATCACTTGCACGATATGTCATTCACAAGTTTAACCAAAATGGCTCTGACTTTCTCATAAAAAATATGATCTTAGTTTAAATCTTATTCTAAGACACTGGCATAAAACAAACAGCAAACACTATAATTTCTTAAAGTAACACTACACCTTAAGTAAGCTATGTTAACTTCCTGACATTTCATTGATAAAATATTGATTAGGCGATCCTGGCTGCTGTGTTTTGTTGGCTGCCTGTATTTCTTTGTGAATGTGACTAAATCCTGGAGACATAATTGACCTAAAACAAACTGTGAGCTCAGTATATTCTTAACTCTAGGTGGAACACATCCAGGTTGATGATATTTAGTTGTGTTTTTGACTGCCATGTTTTAGCCTGTTTCTCTTAGAACAATATATGAATATAGATATATAAAACAACATACACTTAACAGGCTTATTTTGCTTGCAATATTTTAATAAACTGCTGATTTTGTCTGTATGCACTCATTTGATTATATTAAATATGACAAGGGCAAGACATGAATGGTGCTACAAAACTAGGGGTCAGAACCCGACATAACATTCATTGACAGCAAACAGCTTTACCATGATTATTAAAATATACAAAATTACAAAGAAATAAGATGTGTTTCTGTATTTTCTGTGTTTATCGTTAAACATCACATTGCAGCCAACTGATTAGCGTGAGAACGTTGCAAATTATACAGTTAACATGGACCCTTCTCTGCTATTTTAAATAATTTACATAATCTCTGGCAATGGCATGTTTAGCCTCTGAAAAACAATTCTTCAAGCAAACCATCTGTTTAGTGCTCACCAATGTCACTTTAGAAAATGTCTTGAAGCAGAAAATGAGTTAGATACTCTATGACTCTGTGTGACAGTGGGTTGTAGTTACAGTACACCAACTGGCTTGAAGATGAACAGACAGAGACCAAATGCTCCTCTGCATTAATCCTGTCCTTGTCACCCTTTGTTTTATTTTGGTGTTAATATAAATTGTACATAATGACACTCACACCTTTCTTACATTTAGATGCTGCCACATCCTGTGACGGTGGACAAAAACAGATGAAAGAAAATGATACAAAACCTGAATTGTGATAACTCTTATTTCTGTCTGCAGGAAGTTTGATTTCTCACCTACACACTTGTGTGTGTTCTTTCCGCTGCTACTAGCCTCTTACTTTGAAGTGTTTCAATTTTTTTTTTTGCTGTAAAAGTTTAGGTTACCAAAGGATTTACTATATCTCCTTACTCTGATGTGTTCACTCCATGTTCTATGTATATATTTGAGGTTTTTGCCAACAAGAAATTTGTGTTTGTTGATTTGTTTTAGGTTTTCATTTTTTCGGCAGAAATAAGCCCGACCTAGTGTCTTTGTGTATTTTTTTCTGTCATTTCAACCTCAACCCTGAGCCTGGTGTTACTAAAGAAAGGAGATTGGATTGAATCCCGAGGCTTTCTTGATAATAATAACATTTCACTAGACGGACATTTTCTTGTTTGCAATACTATACTTATTTCTACTACTTTATATTTTAATTTGAATAAAACTGACTAAATATAAGCTAATAAAGCTCTGGTTTACCTGGTTAGACATTAACAACTTTACCAACCATTCAGAAGCTATACTGGAATCTTAATATGTTGTTTCTTCAATTTATAAAATCTTTATTAGTGTTGTATACAAATACAAAGTGGAAAATAAGTGAAGGAAACATCAAGGGAGAAACCTTTTTCAGGTTTTCAGTCTCATAAATCGAGCATGAGAACACATAATGAAGGTAGAGTGACAGAAACGAGGAGCACCTTAATGCAGATTGATCCACAGCGACCAGAATGCAAATCACCACTAATTACATTGTTTACTACACCATGAATGGCAAAGGCTGTGCAGAAGGGATGCTAACACACACCATGAAAAAAAGTCAATTTTAGTTTTGGTGCAGTAACTTGATCTGGAAATTTTCCGATTCTAGGAAAATAAAATATTCCTGAAAGAAAATAATTACATAAATAGTCAATAGGAGTGATTCTATATCAGCTTCGCAGAAATTGTAAATAATTTGTTATATTTGCTCACAAAAACAAATATCTCTTCAGGATTTTACCTATTGTTAGTCTTGCTTCTAAAACTCGTACAGCAAAACAGAAGCACCTTCAGGGAACTGACTGCTTTTGACACCACTCACAAATAACAGATTATATACACTGATTCTAAATTTCTTCTGTTGCCTTAAATAAATGACTTACCACACTACTAAACTACATAGCAAGCAATGCAATTATCAGAGATTTATTTGATTTTTTTTTTTTTGGGGGGGGGGGGGAGAGATTTTATTTAACTTTTTGGTTCATAACAGGCCAGTGATATCAAATAAGTTAATTTGATCTGCTTCAAAATACTCTTATAATCTATTAGACATTTTCTACAAATATGGACGTCTGCCACTTGGAATGGAAGATGGTGTCTCAGTTCCACAGCACTGCACTGCTCTGAAATGAGATGCATTGTTTTGCTGTACCATCTGCCATCACCAAACAGGTGTGACTCAATCCGGTAATAGAATGAACGAGGCAATTTTGCATAGACTTCTGGCAGGTCATTGAAGATCACACACTGTAGGTGACATTGGCACGTTGAATATTAGATTTTAGTAGACGTGTAGCCTTTTGTTCCGCAATGTTTGTTTTTTTCTTTTCTTTTGAGGTTAAGTGTCTTTCTCTGAGCATGATTTTTTTTAGGTTCAGTTAGATTTTTCTTTGTTTTTTGTTTATCACTCTGTATTTCTTGTTCTCATATTTAATTGATAATAACATAATTTATGTAACTTTATACAATATCCAGCCCATTTTAAAGGTTTGTGTTTAGTTTTCATCCTGTAAACGAATAGGACTGGGGTAAAAATGCAGCATGTACCAAATTAAACTAACCTGCTGAATCTCTGGTTTCTTCTTACTGTCTTCAACTGTTCCCTTTGTTTGATTCTGGAAACATTCCCCTGCGTTCTAAAAGAAAAAAAAAATACAGAGTACAGAATGCATGTCAATTGTGTATTTGACAATATGTATTTGTATTTGACACAGTATTTGACCTGTGTATTTAGTAAAAACAAGTCAAGTTACCAACTGCAGATTAGTGATCAGTGTGTTTATTAATGCATTGGAAATTAAAATTTACCAACTCTATAAAATAATTTCAAAATATCTGCTGTGGTTTTAGACATTTTATATATTGCAACCATTTTTGTATTTGTGTATGTCTTGTAGACTTGTGTCACCTGAAGAAACAACTCCAAAGGGGACTAATATAAAATTAGACTAAACAAACAAAAAACACTTAAGATATGCGTTAAAAAGACTGGATCTTTTTGAAGTGCCAGTCAATTTACTGGTATTTTTTTATTAACTGTAAATGCTTTAAATCCTCATGTCATCAGCTACAAAGTTCAATATCCTTTAGGCTCTGTTGTCAGTTTTACAGAGACTACAAAGTTCACAAAATACTTTATTTTTGATTACCATTTGAATATTTACTGGTGGGATGTAGTACACCTGCTGTACAAGATAATAATTAGATCAATTTAATCACATGAAGCATTTAGTCACTTCCACAGAAGATGAGTACACAGATGCTCCACAGCACCTAGAGACAAGCTCGAGGCTAATGCAATCATGATGATCAAAAGCAAATCATTCTTTTATTTTCAGCACACTGATCTCATTTTAATTTCAACCTGAGTAATACATTTTATACACTCAAACAGGTAAATGACATAAAAATCTCTGCTTCAAACGTATTCCCCCTCTACTGTATCAGCATCAGTCATATTTTCTTGCTGAAAAATTCATACAGTACAGTGATGCTGAAATTACAGAGTCATTTATTATTTGTCAATGTACAGTGTTTTCTGCACTGTTTCATTAAGGAATAATCTTTCCATTAGAATTTTAACATGGATTTGTTTCCACTTTAGTCAACATCCTGTAGCCCTTCTGTTTCCTGTCTTCACTCTTGATAGCCACTAGCCAAAAGGTTTTAATGGACTATATTCACTTCATCTTCTTCCATCAGATTTATTTTATCTCTGCAAATGATTTTTTTTAGATCTTTCTTGATAACTAACTTCTCCTAGTCCCCATGATCAAGTCTGAGACTGCAAAGTACCTTAGTAAAAAAATAAATACAAATGGTACTCTGGTTTCATCCCATAGATCAAATTCATGAAATAGGCTAATCGGTAACTCTAAATTGTCCCTAGGTGTGAGTGAGAGAGTGAATGGTTGTTTGTCTTCTTTGTCTCTATGTGTCCCTGTGATGGACTTGCGACCTGTCCAGGTTAACCCCGCACTGTGACTGCTGGATATGGGCACCAGTGACCCTGAAAGGAAGAAGCGGGTTAAGATAACGGATGGATGGATGGTCAGTGACCGTTTCTTCATGTCTTTTCTCAACGGCAGCTTTTAAGTGTCAACAAATCACCAAGTGAGCTCTGTCATGCTGAATCTGACTTTAAAAGTCTTATCTTTACTGCAACCACATTACCTGCAGATTTGATACAATGTTAAAGTCATTGATGGTGGGGATTAAAACAATTACCATCATTTGTCAGGCTTTTATTAAAATACTTATTTAAAAAATACAACATTTACCAACAACCGCTGATCTAATTGCTTTTTGACAAATAATTGGTTTGGTGCCTAATATTTAAAACTTTCCTCAACAAAAAATACAACTGAGCCCACACGTTTACATACACTATATACAAATACACAACTGATCTTTTGCACTGTCTGATATTAAATCAGACTAAAACTTTAATGTTTCAGGTCAGTTTGGATTCCAAAATTTGTTTAATGTCAGAATATTGAGACCGTTACACACCATTTGTCTTTAAACAATTAGGGACAACAAGAACATAATAATTTTTTGAATTACTTTCCTTATGTTGTTGGACATTTGAGAAAAATAAATAATTTAGGAAATCCTACTTGTCCTGAAACAGGTAAGTTTAGTTGGATTTTGGATCAAACAGTGAGACAAAAACCTGGTTACACTTTTTTTAAACGTTATTGCTTTTTTGTAGTGTTTGAGAACATCTTATTTTACCTGTAGCTATTATGTCCTTCCCTTGACTGACTAGCTTGTTAGGTTTTTTATTTTAGAGTGTGGTAAAAACAAACGTACAACAATAAAACAGAATATGTATTTTGTTGTATTATTTCTAATTTACAAAATAATTACAAATAAAAAAAATCAATTTTAGCAAGAGCTGGACTGCATTTGATATAAATTCTTTGATCAGTGAAAGGTGTTTGCTCTACTTCACTATTAATCACCTAACAGATAAAATAGTTGCCAAGCTAAATTTTACTTCTTCAACTTTTAAAAGTAAAAGTAAAATAACAATAAAAGCTGGAATGCGTAAACATTTGTCATTGAAAACAAAAGTCTCACTAAAAGCAAACTTCCTGGATAACTTTTAAAATAATTAGTCATTAGGCAGCACTTGAAGTTAAAGTGATTTACCTAATTTCTGATAAAAAAAATCATGAATTTCTTGAACAGATGAAGGTCATGAACGCCAGCCCTGGGGTCACATAAGCCATTACACTTTAATTACTCCAAATACTCACCTTCTCCATCTGGCACTCTTTGACACCGCCATTTTCTCTCCTCATTACTCCAATGTTCATGGGTGATTTAGTGGCTGTGACAATTCTCTGAACTTTGGAGATATCCTATAGGTAAAAACAAAAGGTTTCAATTTAGAGTTAAATGCAAAAGTCATGTAAAATGCAGCTAAGGCTCTCTGGCTTTTGAAGCGTGAATAGTCCTGATTCAAAAGCTTGGGACTTTTCTGTGGCATACATGATATTTAAATGAACTAAAGTAGGCAAAAGGCTGTTTTATATTGGGTATATGTACAAAACAAGTACCGGTACACATTTAAGATGTTCAGAATGCTTTTAATTTTAAATATAATTAGATAAGCACTACATTTTTTTTTCCTGATGATTCATTAATTACTGAACACAATACAGTCTGTGCAAGAAATAAAATTTGGAAGGAACAAGTAAATTATTTATTTTTACTATAACAATTTATGTTTATGTTTAAGTTTAAGTATATGACTTTGTAATTTATATTTCTAAACAGCACAAGTATACATTAATATAAATATTTGTTTGTCTGTGCTTACCAGACTTTTTTAAGCACTAAATAAATGAAAGCACTTAAAAAAAGTTTATGTAACTCTTACAGAAAGGTCATTAAATATAGAGCAAGACAAATATGTTGATTAGTCAGCTTTGTCTAAAATTGGAGCGTGCACTATTTACTCAAGACACATTGTACAGACACACCTTTATGATCTTACAGCTATTTTTAGTAGTAATTTATCTCCAAAGTGTCAGTTTTCATTCATAAATGAAGCAAACAATTTCTGACAAAAAAGGAAGGCAGCAGGGTTCAAAGGAGCAAATAAGAATCCATCTATGAACAGAAAAATTCAAGGAGTTGGCCTGGAGCTGGATAAACAGGCTGAGTAGAGATGAATGCATGGCTCAGTATCTAGAAGAACAGTAAAGGTGGTCAGCCTGGGGGCTGTCTAGGACAAAGAACAGTCCCTTTAGGAGATCTTCCAGACTAACGGTGTGTCTAGGTGTTCAAACAAAGCAGACACTTTAGGGACCAGCAACATTGGAAACAATAAGGGGGTTGACTGGAATGCAGACAGGACAACAGAAAAAGTTGCATCTGACTGGTAGGAACCTCAGAGAAGCTTTATGTATCTAGAGGCGCACCCACCTGGGGCGCCTCATGGCTGAAGCAGGCAGAGATGGGTCCATTGGGATACCCTGTGATGGCTGGCACTAAAACTGCTATGGACATTCTCATGGACCCCTAACTTCATGTGGAGGAGGGGCACCCCTCAAACCCATTGAAAGCTTTATAAGGAGGAAGTGTGTCACCTAAAAGTCCTCAAGGATTTTTTTTTTTCTATTTTAAGTAAAGAACCTTATAAGCAGCCATGGAAGGTATAAAAATGCAAATCATTGAATGTTTAAATAACGTAAGAAAAGCATCAACAAAAAAAGAAGCTACTTACTCCAGTCAGTTTCCCTTTCTTTAGTGTTATGTTTGAATTATACATGAGCTAGAAAACACATTTTTCCATCAACTTACTAAGTTCCACGTTACCCCCGACACCCACAGTTCCATTTGATGCATGTCTAAACAAACACAGATCACCTGTAATTCATTTCTTTGAGATTTACTTTTGTTAGATCATACTTTGACAGATTACGACATTTCACTAAAGTAACAAATAGCAAAGACGGTAATGCTGAGATAGGAGTGGGAGGAAAACAAGATGGACAGTCAGAGATAAAAAGATTCTCTCAGGAGGTGGTGGAACAATCTATAGGCTATGGCTAGTAGCTAAAATCATGTCCAGATAAAATTTATGACTCTTTCAAGGTTGAAGTAATTTATATAAATGATGCAAAAATTGCTCTATGGTACAGATAAAAAGAAAGAAAGAAATGAATAAAGAAAAATACTGTTTTTCATGTGTGACAGATTGTAGTCTTTTTTTAAATGTTAAAATGTCACTACCTACCAAACGAGATGAACCCACCCGGAAACTATTTTCCAGGAATTAAAATTGTCAAAAAAAATTCTGATTGTAATTACATTCACGTCTCATTAACACACTAAAATCTAAACATGGTTTGGAAGCTTGCTTTGAAAACTGTTTTAAAACTTTGTTATGAGCTGTTACATTTAAAGTGAGAATGAAGTATATAAAAATGTGTGTTCAGAGTTTGCCACACCATGGAAAAAGAGCTATTAATCACCTATCCAAATTTATTTGATTAAAAACACATCTAAGTGTATAAAATTAGGTTTAAAAAAAATGAAAAGATGTCTGCTTTAGTTGTCCTGAGACGCTGGGGGCGTGTCGGCTGGGGGCGTGTCCACTGGAGGAGCTAAAACCACACCCGCGTCGCCGTACGCTCGAAATATGGTGATATTAAATTTAGTGCAGGTCAGATTCCAACACAGCACCAGGATGTTTTGCAAGAGTTGGACCAAAAACATTTTTTTCTGCTGTCAGCTAATCTACGGCCGTTCCACCAGAGGTAAACAAAAGAAAAAAAAAAAGAAAACAAGCCTTTGGGTAAGTCTGCCTTGATCAATATCCAAGCCTGACTAATTCCAGAAATGTAACGCCACGTTGCTGAAGTGGCGCAACTTTAGCAACTTCTTCTGATAATGGTATTTATTTTATTTCGGACTTAATGGTCAGAGATCAGGGACTCAGCAGAATGTGTTGACGCGGTACTTCAGTTTAACACTGCCGGGGAAGGCCTAGCCTCGCAAACCAACCGACTGTTTATAAATCCCAACTATCTCCTG
>JAVKLF010000038.1:21126143-21143313 GCA_034783495.1 Millerichthys robustus
GTTATTGAGGGTTGGCTTGATTTAGACGGAGCACTACTGAAGGCCTAGATGTTAAATGCACGGCCCGCCACTGATATCACTATGTATCAATTTCAATCAATATGTATGTATTCATATTAAAACAATTAACAAACAGATTTTTTTAAAAAAAATAAAATTGTGATTGATTAACTTTTTTGAAAATACAAAGAAAGATTAAAAGTACTGTCCGGACTAATACAGGCCAAGCTGTGCCTCATCTCAGTTTAATCTAAGACCAGTAAAACAAGTCAAATACAAAAAAAAACCTTGATGAAATCTTTAAAAACTGACCTGATCAGAGTCTTTCCACACCAAGTTAAAACTGATTCGTCAGCATTGGCATACTATTCTATTTTGTTAAAGTTTTTAGTTATTCAACATACCTCAACCTGAATACAGAAAAAAAAAAATAGATTCATCTCCAACTAACTTGTGTAACTATAAAATCTGCAATTCCAAAGCACTATCTTCACTGATTTGAGCATGTCATCAAAATGTTTGACAAACCTTCAGCTTTGCATGACACTTCATGGCCAAATTGTATCACTGGTTTTGGTCAGCAGGTTGGTAAAAGTAAAAGAAGAAAGAAAAAAGAAAAAAAATGCTCAATGCTTCAATGAGGATGGGAACCAGGTGGACAGGGCTGACTGTAGCAACTGACAGCAGAGTTGAAGCAGAAAAAGATGAAAAGTGACAGGGAAAATGACACAGATGCAATTCACTCAAAGCTGCTCTCACTACAACCATAGCTCCTCAGATTGCTCTGCACAGCCATCAAAAGGCTTACTATTAAGTTCAGGATTCTCTGAAATTCACTGAACCGCCAAAATCAAGTAGGTATGTGTGCTTGTCTGTATAACTTAGTTTGAAAGTAAGTGACAGAGAGAAAAAAGCAACCAGAAGGGAAGTGTCTATAATGCTTCATGAGAACTTTTTACATGAACTCTGTAGACACCAACCTGTACCCATATCAGGGGTCCAGGATCTCCTAAGTTTTAGGATATTCCACAATATAAAGCTTCTGTGTGGCACGAATGTCAAACAAAGGTCAATCTCGCTGCCGTGCAAGTTTAAATTAAATTTAACATAAGCAAAAAACTTAAATCAAATAAGCTGCTGCTGGTAAACAAACAATACATTTTCAACTCTGACATGTATGGTTGTGTACCAAGAAAAAACAAATAGGTAACTGATCATTTAAAAAAAAAAGAACTCCAGAAATATATATATATATAAAAGAGATAATCTCACAAAAAGCAGATTTGGTAAGAAATTGTGTTTTCTTATGTCAACAGCCTTGTTTTATATTTTTTGCCTATTAAATGACAAATGTTTATAAAGGTATCAAATGCTGTGTTGTTTAAATACCTAATCAGATCTAACAGTTCTTGATTTTCTTATATGACTTTTTCCACACAACTGGAAAAATGTCAATGTTTTTCTAAAATGTCACATTCTTTGTGTTTTGCTGAACTGCTCCAACAAGAAAACAGGAAATTTGTACATTGCCTTTCCAGTTGGTCTAATTCAATGAACAAGATACAATTAACTGAATCTAAGTAATATGTAATATTTACAGACATGATAAAACAGAACACTTTAATAAAAATCCTTACCTCTTCAGCATAGGCGTCACATAGTTTGTTTCCAGACAGTAGCTTGTTTTTTAAGCTCTTGTTCTGAAAAACAGAAAGGAAAGAATGGCATTGATGTTGAAACTATAATCTGCACTCTTTGTCTGTCTAAGCTCACAAAAAGCTATTGGAGTCAGTGTTCTATAGATCCTGCAGCAGTGCATTTGGCTGCATAGGAGGCTTGGCAGCAAATCCTCCATTGGTTTTAGGTTTTTAGATAAGACTGAGGAGCAGTCAAATGTCTAACATCTACCAAGATTCTCAGGCCTTTGAAAGAACTGCTATTGCAGTACATGGTTGAACTAAATGAGTCTCAATTTGATTGGTATAAAACACATTACAATAATTTGACAAACAGTAAGTAGACAGACTCAAAGTACAAAAGTATTGGTTTCTTAAGATTCTGGGTGCAGTTTTATTTTAAGGCATAGGTGTGATTTAGAAAACTACACTGCATTTAAAAGCATTTTACACATTGAAACCATCAAGAAATGTTTTTAGATTACTAAAGTACCCATATTTCTTTAAAAATAGATTTTTTACACCTGAAGTGAAGTAATGCAGTACAATACACCAGTAGATTCAAACCTGTCTTTTTTAAGGAACTGAAATTTTAAACTGAGAAGTAACAGACAAGTAAAAAATCATGTTGCTAAATTAAAGGTCACCATAAACAGTACAAAAATATGCATTACAAATTTGTGCTGCAAGATGCCACACCACTGAGATAGGTTTTTTTCTGTTTCCAAAGTAAAATTACTCCAAGTAGTTTAAAAACAAACCTGCAAATGACACAGCTGTGATAGAGCATGCCGAGAAAGAAGAAAATGAGGCCTGAAAGGGATAAGAGCCATTTTAGAGAGAAGATATTTCCCTGTATAATTGGCAATGATCTGTTAGTTAGAGTGCTCTTTAAATAACTTAATGCTTACCCAAAAGTACACATGCAAATTTCAAGATGATCCAATAAAACAGTATAATCAACCATGACAAAAACTTTACAAAGGTCTAAAAGATTTAAAATTAGACTATTCCCAGCATGTGCATTAGGGAGAAACCCATTCAGGCAGTGTCTACTGTGAACTGAATTTAGACCGACAACATCAGGGATAACATACAATTTCGGAGGGAAAGCTACTGGGAAAACAAGCATAAGGCAGCAAACATAATACAATGTAATGTTTTAAGATTCCATATAATATTTATAGTTGTAAGTTTATAGAGGTATATTTCTGGGCATAATTTTTTGAAACAACAATAACAACAAAAGCAGCTGTTGAAATTCATGTCACGTCTACAAGTATTTGATTTCTTCTCTGCATTTGTGGTGCAGCAAGACTCAGCTTCTTTGGAAGCTCTTTGTCTCTATGTAGCCATGTGATGGACTGGAGACCTTTTCAGGGTGTACCCCACCTCTCCTTTGGAACCTTCTCGTTATATTGGTGAAAACCATGTTTTATGCTCACAAAAATGTGTATGTTGGTGTGCATTTACACTCACTGACCACTTTATTAGGTTTCTAATCAGCCAATAACATGGCAGCAACTCCATGCATTTAGGCATGCCTTGCTGATGCCAGAGGTTAGTGGAGAATAGCCAGACTGGTTCGAGCTGATAGAAAGACAACAGTAATTTATATAACTACTCGTTACAACCAAGGTATGCATCTCTGAACGCACAGCATGTTGAACCTTGACACAGACAGGCTACAGCAGCAGAAGACTATATTGGGTGCCATTCCTGTCAGCTAGGAACAGGAAACTGAGGATAGAATTTGTACAGGCTCAACAAAGTTGGACAATAGTAGATTGAAAAAACATTGCCTGGTCTGATGAATCTCAATTTCTGCTGCGACAATCAGACAGGGTCAGAATTTATCCTCAACAACTTGAAAGCATGGATCCATCCTGCCTTGTATCAATGGTTCAGGCTGGTGGTGGTGGTAAAATGGTGTGAGGGATATTTCCTTGGCACACTTTGGGCCCCTTAGTACAGTCATAGTCTATGTCTTCCTGTGCCCTGTCTGCCTGTCTGTGTCTGAGTATGTCTGCGTCTCACCTGTTGTGCTTTCCCAGCTGTGTTCCATTACCTCAATCAGCCTTGCCCTTTAAATGTTTGATCCCGGTGTGACTTCTTTGTCAGTTCATTGTTTGCTGTTTTGTGCTGCTTCTGTCCCATGCCTGTTACCTGTTCTCCTTGGAAGTGCTGCTCAGTGAGTTCTGTATGCTGCCACGTCAGCTTTTGGTTTGAACTATTAAAGTTTTTGGTTATCCTTCGAGTCCTGCCTGCGCCCTGGGTTTTTGCACACAAGATCCTCTCAAGTACCAACTGAGCATTGTGTCAACACCACAGACTACCTTAGTATTGTTGCTGACCATGATCACAGTGTACCCATGGTTACTTCTAGCAGCTTAACGCACCATCTCAAAGCACAAAACATCTCAGACTGGTTTCTTGAACATGACAATGAGTTTACTGTACTTGAATGGCCACCACCGTTACCAGATCTCAATCCAAAAGAACACCTTTGGGATGTGATAGAACGGGAGATTTGCACCATGGATGTGCAGCCAACAAATCTGCAGCATCTGCGTGATGCTATCATGTTAATGTGGACCAAACTTTCTGAGGAATGTTTCCAGTACTTTGTTAAATCTACTGTATGCCACAAAGGATTAAGGCAGTTCTGAAGGCAAAATGGAGTCCAACCTGGTACTAGCAAGGTGTACCTAATTCTGGGGCTACTGAGTGTATATCACTACACTAAAACCAACAGTCTTTTGCAGAATCTTGCAAAAAATGATCCCAATGTACCAAAAGAGAGTAAAAATTTTAAAAATATCACATTGTAAGTAACAATTTCCAGATATAAAAAAAGCAATCCAGTGGAATAGTGTGTGTACACTGACATGCCTGCTCATAAGAGGTTTTAGGAATATTGCCTTGCGTATGAAGGCAATTCAGTCTAAAATTGCCACTGCTGCGGTGTACTTATCAAAACCATCATGTCTTCTGCATCTTTGTAATCTGTACTTTGTTGAAATGCACTTCTCCCAGCCAGAAATGTGCTGTGTTTACTGTTCTCCCTAACATGCACACTACATGCATGCAAAAGCTGATGTAATGACTGCTATTGGCAGCTGTTTTGTGATTCAGTAAGGCAAAACTGCCTGAGTATCAATTCCACACAGACACATGCATGTAGTGAGAAATGCCTTCTCTCACTCATACAAAGGGACCACCATCTGAGGACATGTGGCATTGGACGTATCATGTGTGACATAGCTTAGCTCCAGCACATACTGCCAGTGAAAAAAAAATATCCTTTGGAGTTTGTATGTTACGCAGGATTATGCTAAATTAAATACACAGAGCTCTGTGTCATATTGTGTTACTTTTTCAGCATTGCCATCTTCTGGGCTTGAGAATTTCTTAGTTAACAAGTTGTTAATTTGTTCATTTTCCATACCCATTTTAGGTAATTTCAGATTTTCAAAAAGGAAAAAATATATATAACTGCTGATATTTTAACAAGAGGCAGAATACACCAGGACATGTTGCCAAGGCAAAACAGACACACAAGTCAGAGAACCTGCATAAACCCACTTCCAAATCCATTTAGGAATCACTAGTTAACCTCAAATGAATGTTTTTAGATTGTAGGAAAAAAAAAAAAAACTAGAAGTAGCATGAAATGAGCTGGGCTTGCTTTTGCTCTAAGATGACAGTGCTAATCACCACATCACTTAGTGTTCATATTTTAAATATAACTATGCAGAAATGCCTAGATCCTCAGACTTTTATCTTAATTTAATGCCACAATTTTTCCTTATTTATTCTAAAGAAGGCGGCATAGTGGCTATGGTAGATTTCTGAGTAGAGTTTGCACGTTCTTTCTGTGCAAGCATGCATTTTCTCCGGGTACTCCGGTTCCCACCCACAGACTGGCAACATGCATGTTAGGCTAATTGGTAAATTTAATGTCACTAGGTGTAAATGAGTGTGAATGGTTGTTTGTCTCGTTTGTCCCTATGTAGCCCTGTGATGGACTGGAGACCTTTTCAGGGTGTACCCCACCTCTCCCACTGTGACTGCTGGATATGGGCACCTGTGACCCCCATGACCCTGAAAGGAAGAAGTGGGTTAAGATATTGGATGGATTCTAATGAAAGGCAAACAGGGTCAATGATTCTGTGCTATTTGTAAGCAAATAGACTATGTGTATAAGATACATTTTACCACACCATGTTTGAGCTTGGTACGGGTAAAATGCACTTTATAAGTTATACACATTGTGTTAATCATAATTAGGTTTGCCAACTCAGCCTCTCTAAAATATGAAACAACTCTAGTGGGGGCGGGGCTTAATGACATATTGTGTCAGTTGTGACTTCACCACACAATATTTTTTATTTCTTCAACATTTTAATAACATCAACCTAAACCAGCTTTATTCTCATTCATTTTGTTTCTACGTAACATAATGTAAAAAAAGGATTTATTCAACACGTGTTTATTATTTTTCTTTGCAACTTTTCAGCTGGTGATGGCCTCAGTAAACAGCAGAGTAAGTAAACATAAATACAAACATACTTGTTGTGATTATCAAACTTTTCTAAGCATTTACTATTTTTTTTTTATTTCATTCATGTTTTCTATGGAATCACACAGGTTTTACACAGGTTTTTCATGTGTGTTATAAATGAATTGATTAATTGATAATTAGATCAGATTTGTTTTATTTGTTTTGCAATAGCTAAAATTTATAAGCTGTTGTAGCCATCTTAAATCAAGTTGACTCCCAAAGGTAATCAGGTATTGATGTATGTTCAAAAATTACTTTGATAATTTATACTGAAATCCATCTTGTGGGTCATATTTTACTAAAAGTCAGGCAAACGCACACACAATTTTCTGCTTTTTATGACTGTAAGTATTGGTAAATTATGAATACTTTGTATTGTTACAAAATGCAAACAGGATAAAACATATGATTCCTCATCTCACTTTTGCCAAAACAATTTGAAACAAACTGTAATCACACATTTAGAATAAAAAATAAAAAAAAAACATTGACAACTGCTAAGAATCTGAAGGGCCTCATCACAACAACAAAAAAAGAACTTCACCTCTTATTATTTACACATTATATAGTGTTATTAAGCTGAGAGTGCCTGAGTGTTATTTACTGATGTCCTCGGTCAGCTCTCAGCCTTTTCAACACTCATCAGTTTAGAGTTCTTTTAGCCTTAGTGTGAAGTATCAGAAACTAGCCCTTCTGGGAACAGGCTTTTTAAATTTCATCTCAGTCAGGTTTATACCATGGAGTTTGAAAGTCACATGTTTAATAAACTCCACCATATTATGTTCACATTCCGAGTCCTCACACAGCACTTTTCGAAGAGCCCTGTGTAGTTTACACTAATTTCAAAACATAATTCTTTCCAGTGTTGATATTTCCATTTGTTTTTCAGTAGACTTACACTAACCATGACATGCACTCCACCTGACACCACTTGTGAATGCTACAAAAGAGGCAATGTTGTCACAACACATTACAACTTAAAAGGTCAATAAAAAAAAATCAAACTGGCATTTCTTTCGTCAGTGCTTTAATAGCCTGTATGGAAATATGCCTTTATTGTTCATGTCATTTGAATGTCACAAATACAACACTGTCATACCATGTCAAAATGAAGCCATTTTTTTCAAGACAAATGTAATTTTTTTCCTTTTTTTCTAATTGACATATTCATTTCATATAGTTATACTAACTTTTAAAATGAAAAGTGTATTCTTACTTCAAAAGTACAATGTTTTCTTATTATGTTGCAAAAAAAGTCATACAGACGTTCCGATTGACCCTAGTTATCAAACAGGACAGCAAGCCCAACTAATTATTCAAGGTATTTAAAAAGGTTTCCAAGGAAACCCAACAGAATGCAGTGAGTCATCAACTTGCAGCATTCACTCCTCCTGGACAAGCCTGAAGCAACGGCATGGCATTGTGTCATCAACTTAACAGCAATCCCTCATATCAAACATGCATGTAGTGATGGTGGAGAGGGAAAACTCCCCTTTAACAGGACAAACCTCCAACAAAACCTGTCTCAGTAAAAACTAATGTTTATCTGTTTGAATGTTTAAACTAATGTTAATCTGCTTCAGTGGAATCTGTGGATGTCTGCTAAACACACAACCATACTGTGTAAAAGTCACAGTCAAAACACACACAACTTTATTATCCACAAACATCTCACTCATTCATGTTCATGTGATAATTACTGCAATGACAATAAGCCAAATTTCTTTGAATAGTTTGCCAAAGCTTTAGAGTGAAATGCTGTTTTGGACTTTTGCTTGTTTTCCAGGGTTAATTTCCAAGTTTGAGAGAAAGAATGTCTCAAAGTAAAAAAATAAATAAACGGCAAAGTGTATTTGTTTAGATGTCCTCACTCTGTATCTCTTCAAATTTTTTAATTTTGTGTTTTGTAACCCCTTTTAGTTGCCTCTCATGTTCCACATCAACAATATAACATGGGTAGAAATATTTCTCAAAATAAAGCAATACAAATGGATCAGCCAGATCTGAAAAGTGTAAGAGTCTAAAGCTATAATAATATTGTTGATATCAGAAGAGCATCTAGTACATCAGAAACCTCAGTACAATTTGTTCTGATTTTTCTCAACTTCAATATACAGTCTCTCTGTTGAAGCTTCTGTTTGTGCTACTTCAAAAGGTATATATTGTATGTTTTAATATAATATTGCAGTCTTTCTAGCTTGACATAAAACACCCTGAACAAATTTAAGTAATTTAGATGGTGGTCCAAACTTAAACCTAACAAATAGCAAATATAGTATATAGACATGATACACAAAAGTGACTAATATTTAACTGAGTGAACATTGCCACATTAGGCAAATGAAGCCAGGAATGTTGTTAGTCTATTTTTTTTCAGAGGGAAAGACTCCACTCTTTTGAATATTAATAAGGAGTGGGGGGTCTTATATAAAAAAACAACTTATTTCCCATTCATATACATGTATAAAGAATGCAGGAACATTTTCTTTGTAGAAATTAAAAAGCCTAGTAATAATAATGAAACAAAAGTCTCTTTTTTGTTATAATAAATTGTTAATTCTTTAAAGAATTTAGTTATCACAGCTCAGCCTGTTTTACTTGCCTGAAAACTATTTGACTATTTACCAGTCTTTTGTTGAGCATCCTCAATTATGTGTCCCATGTGTATTTATTCACTAGTCTTCATTAAGGCTAGTATTAATCATGTAATAACAAGTTCAGAAAAGCCAAAAAAGTCTGCACTTGCTTCCTCCATCAGAGTTTATCATGCAGCATACATTATAAAGCTCAATTTCACGACACACCACAAATGTTTGGGACAAACACACAGGTCACAAGATTGTTTGCAGACAGGCAGCAGTGTCCTGTTGATCACTAACAAAATGTTTTAGAAATAGTACAGACTAAGTATTCTAGCATACCCTGCCCCTTGCACTGTGACTGCTGGATATGGGCACCAGTGACCCCCATGATCCTGAAAGGTAGAAGCAGTTTAAGATAACTGATGAATGGATGGATGAATGGAAGTACTTAAGCACATGTTGCATGCATGACATGCGGTGTAGGAAAAATGCATTGTTGGCCTGTAGTGTCTCATATGCCTCACACGCATCAGTGTGTGTGAGTGCATGTAACTTGCAAAAAACTAGTTGTGTTTGTCAGGAGTACAGGCTGCACTTGTGATGACAGACGTTTGCACATGGCAATCACTCCTTACTTGTGGGTGAAGCAGAGTGAGCAGTGGTTATAAGAGAGATCCAAAGTATGTTTACTCGATATCACATCCCTTTCTTTCAAATGAAGAACATCCATCCGCAATCTTAACCCGCTTCTTCCTTTCAGGGTCAAGGGGATCACTGGTGCCCATATCCAACAGGGTGGGGTACACCCTGGATGGGACGTAAGTCCATCACAGGGCCACACAGAGACAAACAAGACAAACAACCACTCACATTCTCACTCACACTTAGGGACAATTTTGAGTTACCAATTAGCCTAACCCCCAATTTACGCTGTATCCGTCTCCACTCCAGTCCGCTCAGGTCTGACCTCCGCTGTAAATACGCACCCATTATAGTCAATGAGAGTATTTACACTGCGTCTGCACGGCTGCGGTGAGCAGACCCCATCTGGCAAAATTCGACTCAATTCTAGTTCTGTCGGACGCGTGAGCAAAGCCGCAATATATATTCAGAAATCACGTCGCTCCAACAGGAAACTGAACCATTACAGCTTTCGGATTTTCTAAATAATTCACTAAAAACAGACTTGAATTTCTTCAAGACCTCGCTATATTGTTAAAACACGAGTTAATTAGTTACATTGCCGCCATCTTAATATATGGTTGTTTTCAAAACAAACCCCCTAATATGTATTTCTTAACATCCATCTATCTAGGGCGAAGAAGTTTGCAGTGGATTGGAGTGGACCAGAAACGGACCGAAGACAGATGCAGTGTGAATTGGGGGTAACAGTTATGGTTTTGGACTGTGGGGGGAAACCAGAGTACCCAGAGAAAATCCATGCATACACGGAGAGAACATGAAAATCCTATCCAGTAATGTCCCTGGCCGGAAATCGATCTGACAACCTTATTGCTGGGAGGCAACAGCTCTACCACAGTCACATGTGCCACCCCTCACCGTGCCGTTGCATCTAGAAATCTTTTGTAAAACCTTTTGATGAAGGAGCAGCAGTGGCTCTGTAAGGGCTGGATGCTCACTACTTATAGTACTCTTATGTGTGCCAAGCTCGACATTTTTCTGACTTGCACATAAATACTAAGTGTGTAATACTTTTGAGGCACACGAATTGTATAGTGACCATGCATCACTTCCGCCGTTTACTCTCAATTTTTTTATAAGCCTGACTTGATTCAAGCGTGCATATAATGTGCAGATTTTGAAGGTCATGTATGCATTCTTAATACTTTGTAAGATTCATAGAAATTTACTTGACAAAACACATAAAATCTCCATAACCAAATTGTAACTTTCTACTGGGCTAAACACTCCACAGAGACTGACACTTCTGGCAGTTTAGCCATTTTGCCCGCCCACTAAAAAAAAAAAAAAAACATTAGTTGAGGCCTACAAAGGTTCTAGTGATTCCACAAATGAAATAAAGACATAAACCCAAATGTTGTAAAACATTTGATCAGCCTTGAAAATATCCATCCATTTTGTTATCTGCTATATGTCATGTGGAGCTAGTCTTTGTCTCCAGTGGTTATAGTGTGGGAGGTGAGGTACATTAGGTTGCATACCTATCACAGGACCACAAAAAGACACAACCTTTCACACCTAGTGACAAACAAGATAATGTACTTGTGTTTGGTCTGTGAAAGAGAAGTGGCGTAGCTGGAGAAGGCCCATGGATAACTCAGTAGAACATGCACAACAGCCAGGTTGTGAACTTGTGAAAAATCTAATCACTGAGCCATCATTCATGGAAACAATATCAGGTAATTAAAATGAACTCTCAGAATGTATTTTTTTGTTCTGTTTTGTACTGTCTTTTCTATTTAAAAAAAGAAAATTGTGTTTAATTGGTTCGTCAACATATTTTGTATTTTCCTCCCATGGATCTCTGACTTTCCTTTTCTGAATTATACATCAATCTATTCAATAACCATTTTATTCTTATTCATTGCAAGGGAGCTGGTACCTATTTCCAGCAGAAGCAACTCTGCTAAGCACCATTCCACTGTGCTGCCTGAAATATATATGCATTTCTTATTAATAAAAAAGAGGGCCACTTGAAGGCTTGTACCTATTTGACAGTGTCTGCCACAAAGTAATGAACATATTCCATACATAACATAGCCAATTACATTCTCTGTCAGTAGAGGCCAACGGCCTCTCCCAAAGCATAAAAAAATAAAACCCTCACAATGCAAGACAATTGAGGTGGGGTTTACATACAGAGCCCACTACACAATCTAACTGACAAACCCATCTAATATAAATTACTGGCATTAGCAGAGCAAATGTTCAGTGTGCATAATCTATTAAATATGACACACCCTGAGACATCTTACAAGGCATCTGGCAGCTTTACTTGATCTCATCTTGGCAGTTTCTTAAAGACTCCTGAGGTCAAAAGCAGGGGATTATGCATTAATGTAATGCATTTTTTGAAATTTGAATGATTTTTTTTTTTCACAAACTCATTATTCTGACATGCATGACACCTGTATCTATAGATTTGTACTGGTGTTTATGGCACGTCACTGTTTCCGTTTTTATTTTTCTGTCACCCAACTAAAAACAGAAATGAGGGTTTTGAGGCAAAAAAAAAAGTATAATCATGAGTAACAAACATGTGCTGTCAAAGGTTTGAGTGCATGAGTCACTTTTTTTCCATTACTTCAACAGTTGTTTGACATCAATCTAAAGGCCCTACAACATAATTAATATGCAATAATTGTTGCTTTTATGGAAACATTATCCACATCCTTATTTGACCTCGCCATATAAGGCAGTTCAATTTCTAAACTTATATTGACTGGCTGTATTTTTCATTTACCCGTCAATGTGTTGTGGTATAAAACATACAACAAGCACAAAGCTATTGAGATGAAGTCTTCTTAGAAAATGTGAGGACGCTTATCGTTTAAAGTAGAGCTGAGATATTCGGTGACTCAGCTTCAATTATTAGCTGTATATCTCCAGCCTATTTCTGGAGTAACCCATTGACCTTAACTCTACCTTCCTGGTCACCTAATTTATATGCAGATCTTGTATTTGTTCAAGCAGAATTAAAATGGCTCAGTCAGATAAATCATATTGAAATAATGACAGAAAAGCTTCCAATACTGTGAAGTGACTATTCTTAGAAACTCATTTACATCATACAAGTGCAAGATATAGAGATGAGCAAGATAAAACATACCAAAACAAATTTAAACTAGTTTTAGTGCCTAAATTAGACTGAGATCTTTGCAATGGGTTGGGAATATTGCTATCCACTCTGTGAGTTAAATAGAAATGCAGGGACAGAATTATTGTAAGTAAAGTAGGTTGATAGCTGTAACTGATGGTAGTTTGGCTGTGCATTTTAAACACTCTATGAATATGTTTGGTCTCAACTCGCCTCATTTGCCATGTCAGGGAGTTCTCTTATCTAGATAAGAGAGCTTTTTGAACTGCAAAAATTAATAATTAATAAAGAGCACATAAATAATAAGTGAACTCCTATATTTACTGTACCACAAATTTATGATTATTGTTTCTTCTATAGTACTGCTATGATTGGTGCTCATTTTTACATAGTAATTAACGGTAAGGCCCCACACACATTGACACAACCCTGGTTAATGAACTGATCTGCACTCAAAGAGAACTATTTCTCTACTGCCTGGGTACAAATTTTTTTGTTTAAGGTAGGATTTAATCACTTTTTATGTTACATGGTTGTGTATGAATTTAATTTTAGTTTTCTGTTAATTTGCTTCTTCAGAAGAAGGAATAAAAATGAATATACTTACAAGATAAGGAGAGCGGTTCTCCAAGTGTTTTGATAGTATTAGAAAATGTAAACAAAACAAAAGACTTGACTGAAGGGGTATACTACATAACTTATAGTAGACAATACCAGTTTCTTTTTTTGTTGTGTTTGATATTATTTTCCCAGACAAAAGAAGTCATGCTGGAACAAGATTTATGTGCCATCTTACATGTGCCCTGCATTGAAAAAATTCAAATAAAGTTTGACTTGTCATTTTTGTGAAAATAAAGTCTGATGCCATCTTTTTAGAGAATGAAATTGCCACAACCCAATACATAAATAACTCCAAAAATGTACATTGAATTGTACCAATATGTAATTAAAACTGAAAAAAACCCAACAGTAATTTATTCAAAATATATATTTTTTCAATGTGTAAATAAGAAAGACCCTAATTTCATTTACAAAACTTATGTAGTTATTTCACCATGTTGCTGCGCATTGTGAGTTTATTTCTTCACTTTCTATTATTAGCGTCACAGCCAATAGTGCTCAACTGGTGAATTGTCAAATTGTCGGAATAAAAAGGCTGTGCCTATTGAGATAACTATATTTGTTGCATCAGTGTGTTTTGATGCTTAAAAAGCATCAAATGATGTCTGTAATACCTTTTTTAATGAGAACATGCACAGAGACAAAAACAGAAAGTTAGAATTTAAAACGAAACATCAGAATTACGGTCATACTTTCAATACAATTTCCTAGCTGACTTTAGGCTAAGAAAAGCTAGGCTGAGAGCAAAAAAGCCTTGATCCTTTGAACTTGGTTCATATAGACTCAATTGCTCAAATATGAGGCTTTAAAAAATTAAAATAAAAATATAGATGTGCCAAAAACAGCAAAGAACCTTTTTTGGAAATGTTTTTAGTGAAGGCACTGATGTTGTAACAGCCGAACACAGCTTTTATCTTGATGCATTATTATGTGATTGCATGGGGATTACATCAATAATATTCTGATCATGTGAAAACTGTGTGGCACATTCAACATAGTACATCGCCATCCCAACCACAGCAAGTCTGTTGTATAAGAATAATAGTTTAGCCTTACTTCTCTGAACTAAACTGATCATTTCTAGCCTGAAAACTTTCTATTTTGACTCTCTCATAGTGTCAAAACAGTTTGAAATTAAACATCCTGTGAAGCCACATAGTTTGTTAAATCAGCCTCTAGCTACAATGAAGTTGAAGAAGAAGAAGAAGACGAAGAAGCAGAAGAAGACAACATTAAATATAATTTGTTTTAAGAAATTTAAAGAAATATCTACAGCCTTCATCAGTTTTGACACACTTGAATATATTTCTATAGACATTAAAAAAAATCTCCACTTTGAACTGTCACAGTTGAATACCAAAGAAATCTGGTCACTTGTCTAGAAGCCAAGGACCAAAAATCAATATCCATGGCAGGCTGTGAGAAATAAAGTGAAGCTGCCAAGTGACAGCATGACACCAGCCCTCTGAACATAGGGAGCCTGTCTTCACCACTCTCAAATGGGTTTCTAAAATTTGAGTTCAGCAGCAGGTCCCATGAAGCAACATAGAGTAAAAATTTAGTACGAAGAACTAAACATTGTGCAGAATGACACAGATTTAATCCCACTTGTAGAAGAAAGTCTAAGACTTATGCATAAATGTAGGAGCTGGCAGCAGGTGGCTGAGTTACTCAGACACCCCACACGCTGTAAATGAGGAAGTCTGATTTTTCACTTGAAGTTGATGCAAAACTACGAAGTATCTCCTTGATGGTGAGGGCAGTTGGCGGCTGATTGTTTCTCTGCTTACAGTGGGAAGTTCAGGGGTTGCCACAAGTCACTGCTATGAGTCATAAAGCCTTGGCTGTAAAGGAGTATCTATAACCAGACCTACCAAACTCCTGTGTTGTAAAATGTGACAAATGATATTATCCTCTGAAGATAATAAAAAGGTAATTGAAGAATCAAAATGTAACTCTGCGGTTAAAGTACATAACAACATATTGGTGTTTACATGTGTAGGGAAACTGAACAGAGAATAATCATTAACTACAGTCACAAGGCATCAACTTGTTCCTAAAAGGAAACTATTGGACTGTGTTTACATCCAAGTTATTAGTAATTATACTAAATTCAAAACTCTGAATCCCATAAGTTCTTTTCGCTGAATAAATATCCAAAAGTCACATCAAGACACCAACAATTTCCATTAAAGTTGATACACCGGAATGTAATGTTTATCAACTGAAAAAAAACTGACACCTGATTATGACAAACGTGAATTTCGGGTATGAATGATTTATGACCATAACATGGGGATAATGGTAATGCCAGATTCACTTAGCATTATTATTTTAGTCTTGGCAGAAACATCAGGATCTATTGAGAGTAAAAGAGAGGGATTTTAAGGCCTCATTATAACGGGAGATATGACTCTAACTCTTAACTATAATACTGTATGAACGCTGAAGTAAGTGAAGTAGCTGCATTACCAAATGAGACACCTCTGACCACAAGTTTACCAGCTGATGGATGGTTCTGTTACAACTGAGCGTTGAAGGGTCAGCTTCGGCAAGATACTGAACCCGAGCAACTTCTGCTTTGCTGGGGAATAGAAAGAATCTGTTCTTCTAGGCCCCCAGGAATGGTGAAGGTGGAGCTAAAACTGGTCCAGGGCTCCTACCGGGTTGGTTCTAAAGATAGCTGAGTTTGCTGCAGGCCGGAGGGGACCAGGCTGGTTCTGAGATTGATGAGGGTCGGTGTTATCAGCTTTGGCTTTCACAGCTGGGTCTTTCCAGTGAATACTGTCATACAAAATTAGCTTTAACTGAAACAAAACTGCATGCTTTACTTTAGCTTAGAAGGAATAAAGGAACAAAACTCTACAAAATAAAGTCTAAAATAACAACTAAAATAACTCTAAAAGAAACTCCACACAACTTTAAACTCTAAAACTACAATTAGAAAATTTTGTATAGAAAGCTCTGTATAAACTCTGTAAAAACTTTAACTCCTGTCTGTACGCATACTTCAGACCCTGCCTTGGGGCGTGGTTTAGCTACAATAAGCTAATTGTGGTGCAGAGGGGTTGAGCTAGGGGCGTGTAATTCTAGTGTCTCTGCCTTGTTTATAGAAGAGTGACGTTAAACTTTGTAACAGACAAAATCATGGCCCTACACATGCTATGGAGAAAATACAAGGTGATATGGAAATATCCTCCAGCTGTCCTTCTTTGCACGTTGAGGTACCAACTTCCATTTTGGTGTGTGGTTGCAACTACACATAACTCCAGAGTGAAGTTGTCAGTAATGACGATGCCGGAGATTCAGAAGAATCCAAAACATATCAAGCTTGTGTTACAGAATGTGGATCTTATTGTGCAGCCAGGGGACAGGTAGAGCTTCTACCTTACTGCAAAAAAGATTTCAGGTTCAAAAATGGGCTGTGAAGAGTTCTTTCTTGTGCGTGAATTGGTTTTTATTTAGCTACTTTACTAAAAATGTGTTTTTGTATATTTCTAGCTACAAACATCTATCCATCCATCCAATATCTGTTACCCGCTTCTTCCTTTGAGGGTCACAGGGGTCTCTGCTGCCCATATCCAGCAGTCTAGCTACAAATAACATTGAGAAATCTAAATTTTAACAAGTCAAATATTTTTTGTTAATATAGTATCTTTATTATACCTTTAAGATCTACAGTAAGCATAAGTATAAAATAAATAATTTTTTGTGTCTTCGTTGGAATCTTTATTTTATTGAGCAATCCATATTTTTACATCAGCTGTATACACACATAGGCTGAGACAAGTTTATTATGTTACATGACCTTTCATTTAACTTTCACTTCATTAAACTAGTGTCATGAGCTTGTTGGTTGTGCGAACCCAGGATGACTTGAGACATGGTTGGCTCCATAAAATAAAGATTTATTATCGAAAACAGAAAA
>JAVKLF010000038.1:21249684-21262763 GCA_034783495.1 Millerichthys robustus
GTATACCAAATTTCCTTGAATGTTGTGTCTAAAACCAGGCTGTAGTTTGAACAACTGTACTGAAGTATTAAAAAAGGTAAATGTTTTCTTTTTAAAAAAATGTCTTGGAAAAACAAAACTGATTTGTTGCAGCTTGCTACTGCTCTGTGTGCTGTACCTGCAGGCTATAACGTTATATATATAATAAGGTAAAGTTAATAAAATAAAGTTATTTTCAGGTTCTTTAATGTAGGACGTTTTGCCTTGTGGTCACCTCCAGGATTTATGCTCAACTATTCTCTGTCTGCTCTATTTATTTGGTGTTATAGACCAATGAATGACCAGTTATGGAACTAATTCCACCATTTTGCCATTTAATATTCTGAGTGGGTATGGTTTTACATAAAAAAAATCAGAAAACAGTTTTTTTTTAAGAGCTATAAGGAGTCAATTTTCATGAAGATGTTTGTCCTGCAAGAATGTAACTTTCATTCTGACACACTGGCAAGTCATAGGAGTCTACAGAAAAGATGCCAAGAGTTATAGAGTTGTTTGTTTTATGCTTGCTATATGATCTTTGCATTTGGAAATAAAATATAATACATATATATATTTGACTGTATGCAATCATGTACATGTATAATGTAATTGTGTCTAAACACACATTTGTATTAAGAAATGTCATGATTACATTTTGTCCAAAAAGAAAATTCAGATTTGAAAAGCACAGAATAAAGGCAGACACCAGGATACTCATGTTTAACATTAAAATACCATCTGGATAAGTGGAGAATTGTACAAGACTCATTTTATAATTGCATATTATACTGATCGGAACAAGTCATTTCCAATGAAATAATACCTCCATTTTTGGTCAACTACTGTATGAGTTAGAAAAGAACAAAAAAAGCATTTGACCTTCTCAATCTTTTTGAGTAATTGCTATGGTATCTTTACATTGCAGTGGTATTACATGGGTGGGTGTTTCCTAATACACTACTCCAAAGGGGAGGAATGGTGAAGTACCACAAGAATACAAACTGAAATGCAAGGAGCAGAAGAATTTATTGTTGCTCATAATTCAGAAGTGAGCAGCTTTTTAAAACACCAATGGATTGTTACTACCACCCTCAGGATATCTCTGTATACTGCAAGTTGGCACTGAATTCACAAACACGCCTCAAAAAAATTACTCTATGGCAGAGACTGAAGATACAAAAAAAATAAAAATAAAAATAGATAAAATAATAATAATAATAAAATAACTATATCTTGTGAGACAGTATATTTACCCTATGGTGAATAACATGGTCACCAAATTAATTTATAAGTTTTGTATTAGTGATAATGTTAGTGTTTTATTCTGACATAGCTGAGGGTCTGAAACTAAAAGGGAGGCATATTTATAACCTTACAGTGCTGCCCTTGTTTCACAGATGCTGCATGACCTGGATAAACAAGATGCTGTGTAGTGCAGTTTTATCAGCATATTTCTATTATGCCAGATGTACTGGGAGAGAACCAAAGCTGAGATTTAGTTCTTCATTTTATCCAGAATATTTTCTTTTTAACATTTCAAATAAATCAGTTACAGTGGGAAAAAAAACAAAAAAACAATGAAGGGATGGACATGCGAGATGGACACTGTTAAAGTATTTCCAATAAATGACTACAGAAGGAATAAGAATCCCAGAAACAGGCAGACCTCCAGTCAACCATCTATAGCTCAAGCCTCAAGGTCATCAAAGTCCTGGTTTATCTGTGCACTGATCCATGTGTGTCACATGACAAAATGCTAAAACTTAGAAAGTGCATCTGCACTGCTTTAGAAAAAAGAAATAAAAATAAAATTATTGATGGGTGCCAACAGCTATAATCAGCTAAATCAAGGTAACATGTTCCAGTGATTTAAAATTTTAACTGCTCTTGTTCAATGTGGCATGAAGGGAATGCAGAGTGTACCAATCGCTAGCTTTCTCCAAAGCTAGTCTGAAATGAATGCATGATTTTATTTTTTCTCAGCTGTTATTTTTTTTAATATGTAACTGACAAGAGTGGCTGCTTTTACACGATCAATACATAAGTGATAACTCTTAGTTCACAATGTTTCATCAATGTAACACTTTCAACTAAGGGCCATAAATACATGCTTGGCTCATGGTTTAGCCAAGCAAGACGTTTAATCATTACCTAATGGTTACCAAAGCAACGCATTTTATTCTTAATCTCATCATTTGGTAATTATTATTTATTTATTTGGTAACTTATCATTGCCAAAACATTTTAGCTTAAGTGATTAGGTAATGCTGAGTCTTTTTAATAAGATAAAAAAAGACCTAATGCAGCAAAACTCCAATCTTATGAGGCATTTTAGGACAAGCTCCCTTTGATGAAATGCACATGTTTAGAGGGTGACTTGGTTCAGAGGATAGTGTGGCCTTCAGCTTCTAGCATGCCAAAGTGTCCCTGAGTATGGCACTGCACTCCCCACTCCCAGTGTATTAAAATGCAGAACTGATAGCACTGGATGAATGAGCAATTTGATGCAAAGTTGTGAGATCTCACAAGATATGATAATGCTCAGAATATATGTTGTGGACAACTCTCAGCTATGACAATGCCAGATTTTCCTCAATATTTTTAAAGTTGACTGAGCTAGAGTCCTGTTTGTGTTAGCTAAAGTCAATTGGTTGTGGCAGCAGTGAAGCATTGACTTGAAAAGTTGATCTTGGCTGTCTTGAAAAAACTCTTATTGTATGGCTGTGAAAGGCTCTAGTTTGTCTCAGTATAACCAGACCTGAACATCCCAGGTCTCACACAAATCAATGGTTCTAAAGCACATTCCAGCTTAATATCTAATGCACTTTGAATATGTAGCCTAAAGCAGCAGTCCTGTAATTCAGCTAGTGTCAGACACAGAGGATGATGTGTGAGCGGTGTTCAGCCATGCCTTTTCAAAATGCAATGAGGCATTGTGAAAGTCTCTTGTTCTAACGAAGTAGAGGGAGAAGTCAATAGCCCTACCCTCTTCATCAAAATACTTAGTTTTGCTAAATCACAGTTCAGCTCATGGATCATCAGCCCCCGATTTGGCAAGTGTGTTATGTCTATTTTGTTTCATAACACACTGTTAGGCACTACATTTCCTGTCCTTTGGACATATTTTTAAAGGTGAGTTTATCATTCAGTTTATTAGCCATTTAGATTATTGCTGTGCAAACTCAATGTATGATATTTTAGATGCTACAAAATGCATAAAACAAAACATAAAACAATAAATAAATAACAACGCTATTTGGTCTGACCACTATTAGACTTTTCATGCTTCTCTGTGAGCTTGGTACACTGCACTGTTTTGTTGGGAGAAAATGTGCAATTTTGACTTCACACGGATGTTATCTTTATGTTTGCCATCTATCTAAAGATTTTTTGCAGACAAATCACAGTCCCCTTCTGTGCATATGTATTATTCAAAAACATTGTCTAGCAATTAGCTTATGTTTGTTAGTCTACCCTAATCTTCACCACGAGATAGAGCTGTAATGATGTCCTTTTCAAGCTATGATCACACTGTCAAGGTGACTAATGAGAACCATTATGTCACTGATTACTGTGAGCACATCTAATAAAATGTCTACGACAGGATTGACATTTTATTAGGGACAGCCTCATGATCTAAGGACAAAATAAAGCCAAGCTTCAGTCTTTTTAAGTACTATATTTTGGTCATTTTTTGAAATTTAAATATGTTACAACTGTAAATCACTGTCAAAATATAAAGTTCTTCATAGTAAAAAAAATATGTAAAATTATCTAAATTTCAAAGTATATTTGGTGCTTAGATATGATTCCAGTACACAGGGCCTGAAGCTTTTGTGAGATGACGATCTCAAATCTTCACTGAAAGAGAAAAAAATAAAAATAAAAACAACCCAAAGAGATTCTTAACTAATAAATCATCTTGGATTATATTAATTGACAAATGTAAGTGAGATTCCCTAAAGCTGATTCTCCTGTAAGTTTACAATCTACCTGCCGAGATCCGGGAATTATCGTTTTACCTGGAGTTCCATGTCCAAGACAAGAGGTTAAATTTCAATAAACTAAGTAGTTTTTTTTCTTATAAAAACTGCTCTCTCACCCACCCCTTGTACTCCTAGGCAGGGTGGGTGGTTCTTCATCTCAAGCTTGCGTGCTCTGCAAAAGAGCTTGAGGGTTCTTCACAGCATCTCAGCTGTTCCTAGGACTGCACTCTGCTGGACTGAGTTGTATTGTGTACTGAAATTGTATTTCAGGTTGGAAGGTACGTAGGCAGGTAGATTGTAATCATACAAAAGAATCAGCTTCGGGCAGTCTCACCGTCTAGCTGTGTCTTATCAGTTAATCTTAAGGTTGTTCAGTTTGACCTTGGAGTCGTGGAACTATTTCAAATGAAAGATTTACTTTTTGCTGTATTGTTTTTCATTCAACTGCTCCCTTCTACCGAGGTTGCCACAGCAAGCAAACTTGCATGAAAGATTTGCAATTGCTTCAGAACATATGTCCTTGCTGACACAACCTAGGCTTGAAACTGCAGTCTCAGGATTACAAGGCAGTGGCACTGACTACCGACCTACCACAGCCAAGACTTACTATAATTCAAAACTCTAGTGCATTGGATCTGATCTGATTCTTTCTCAAAGGAGCACATATGAGTTACACAGGAAGTTAAAACAAAGACATTCTCAGTGTGATGTTAACTAAGACAACAAAAACTTGGTGGTTCATTTCAGCTGCAGCTGCCACGGAGAGTCATCAGGTGTAATTGATGACAGCTGTGCCAGGCAATATTAGCAGTGACGTCAGCACCTTTAGTTCCTGCAATCTAAGTCTCTTCCTGAAAAATGAAAAAGGTTTTATAGAAAACAGAACAAAAAACAGAAAACCTGACACTGAATTAAAGTCGTTAAGCTGGGATATGTGATTGTTTTAACCCTCCCTATGCCCTGGGGGTCCAAAAGACCCCACCAGACTTGGTGGGTCATGTGTCCCAGTGGTAGTGGGAGGGTTTAAGGACAGAATGTTGAAAACAGTTGGCATACCACAGCACATTGCTGTAATGTTTTATTTTATAGTGCATTGACAAAACATTCAAACAAAACCATATTCATTCCTTTTCTCATTATAAATAAAAATAAGTACATAAATAACTAATCTGAGGGAACGATGCATGTCTGCCAAGCATGGTAAGTGGACATGCTTTATGACAAAGAATTATGTTCTCTACAATGAAAATTTGTTGTAAACATGTAATGCAGCTTTACATCAGGCTTGAGTAGCACACACATTGACTGTTTCTTTGCCATTCTCTCAGTACAGTCAGCAACATGCCAGAGAAATTAGATGTTGTCTTGCTGTTCTGAAGGTAATTCATCAAGAAACATGGCACGTGTCCAAAATAAAAGGAAGGGAGAAAAACGTTTTTTTTAGCTTCACCAGCAGCAATGTGGCTTTATTTCTGTAACTAATGGTGCAGCTGGTTATATTGTCTTAGATAATTGTGTCTAATTTCCTTCTTTCCATTTGAACATCCTGTAATTAAAGTAATTTTATAACACAAAAGGTATATATGCTGCAAATGAGGTGCAGAAAAAGAAAGAAAAAACATTTCTTTGTTTTAAAGGTTTCAATTTCCCAACTACTTCAGGACAGCTTTAAGTACAGCAATTCATAAAAAATAAAAAAAAACAATCATCTAAATATGTTGTGAAAAGACCTAAGAAAAATAAATTGTAAACGTGTCACTGATCCACAGGGTGGCAGTATTTTATAAAGTTTGGGCAAAAAGTTAGGTTCACTGTGTACTTGTTCAAATTGATCTTTAATCTAGATTGACTTTCTGTCTTCAAAGAAAGAACATTTTCAAATTTAGATCACACATGTTTATGTGCACTCTATAACTTTTCTAGATTTGTCTTGAAGACAAACAGTTTTTATCTTACAAATTAAATGGTGTACAGGCCCATTTTGCTGCCATGCTATTGATATTGATGGCATAAATAAAATCTTCAAAGCTACAGAGCATTCAGATTAAATGCTTTTTAAAAAATCAACTTATCCAGTATTAAAGTCAAACGTCTTTTTCTTGTCTTTCTACTCCTGACAGAGAATGGATGCAATTAGTTTGACAAACAATAACCATTCCTCTGAGAGTCACAGTGGATTTAATCAGAATGATAAAGGGTGATGATGAAGCAGCATCACATGATTACTGACGAATACTGAAAACAACCTACCTATTTAGTTTTAAGATGTTTTAATGCAAGATGTGATGGTTTTATCACCGTTGTTCAAATTTATTTTTAGTTTTTTAAGTTATTGCTCTTTGCCTGATTGAATGGAAAACTTTGAAAGTTTATTAGATTTCAGTTTTAGGGAACGACTGGGATCTAATCGTATCAATCTGTCACCCCTATATGCAAAAAAAAAAAAAAAAAAACAGAACGTGGATGTTAAACTGAGACAGATAATGCTCTGTTCAGATTCTCACAGCCCACATGTGCATTTATACTTTGGTGGCACATTGCACACTTTAATGATCATCAGTTTGTATCTGCTTTGAGATTTGATTAAACCCTGATAAACATCAGCCTCCCCACTCCAAGCATCTGATTGCCAATTTTGTGTCATCCTATTATCCTTCTGCATTATTGCCATTCCTATTACAATCTTAGTCACCATCTGTCAAAATCTGAATAATTAAGCATCACTAACACTGCTTTTTTTACATTTGCCACCCTAACACTGACATAATCTTGTGAGGATTGCTTTTTTTCCCCATTTTAATGGTAAAATTCAGCTCTTTGTTTTAACCTGAACATCTATTTTTTTCTGTGCAATATTTGATGAAACCATAGTGAGAGTAGATTACTAACTACAACCTTTAAGGTAACCATGTGTTGTAATAAGAACTGTGCTATTGAATGTATAAAGATCTAAAACTTCCCTTTGTCATTAAATTCAAGGCCTTACATTCATTGAAGGAATGCAGATTAGCTGTCACCTTTTCATGCCAGAGATTTAGTCTAAAATCATCTTATGATGAGAAGGAAGAGTGTTCCAACTGTTTTAATCAAACCATGTAAATGAAATTTTATGCAATATCGTGAGATCACTCAGAAAATGTGTTGAGGTTATCTCTCAGCTGGTACCTCACCAAATTTTACTCAATATTTGTAAAATTGTCTGAGTATTAACCATGCATGTGCTAACATCTATTAGCTTTGGTAGCCACACACAAAACATGATCACCCGTTTTCATTCTGCTCTGATGATGGTGATGATGATGAGACAAATGCATGACACACAATAGTGTCCTTCATTGCTGTAAGCTGTAAACATGTGCTAAGATATTTTTGCTTTTTTTTATTATGTGGACCTGTGGTTTATACCACAGCCTCATGTCCATTATATTACAGAAACTAACTACACACCAGCAAAGATGGTGGAATAGCAAAACATCTGTTTTAGTTCTTGGTTAGTAAAAAAAATACATGTATATTTTGCCAAAAGTTCTTCTCCTATATCCTTCTTGCTGATCTTTAATCCTTGTCATTTGTCAAACCAGCTCAGTGGATCACAGATTAGTTGGAATCCTGTCCTACCATCTTGGGTTTTAGGTGTGATGGTTTTCAGCTACAGAAGCTCCTGAAGAGGTTATAGTGATGCTGTTGCAGCACGCTGAAAGTAACTTTCATTGAAACAAGCGCATAAAATAACACCAAAGCCTTCTTTTGATTAAAGATGTTTTCAAAGCTCTTGACAAGAGTTTTATCAAATCACCTGCCAAGGTTTTCTAAAAGCCTCTTTCTAGCAGCTTTGCTGTTCATCAGCATCAACATTTCTGTGTAACAAATGACCTAGTGTGCAAGTTTGTTGCCTATAAGAAATAAAACTATAGTAAAATTAAAAATATATATATTGATAAACGCCTTAAGGCTTATGGTGGTCAAACTGATGAGAATGTGGAGGCTGAGTATGACAAACTCTGACTTGCTTTCATTAGAGCATGGGGAAAAGCCTTTGATGTTTTGAGACTGTCGATTTTTGACATCAACAGAACTCATGCTGCATAGATGTGGGTGTATTTTATTTATACATATTAAAAAGATATATCTTTTTGCACATCAATATGCATTTTATGTGTCTATGCTTTTATTGACAAAAACACCACAAAGCCACCCCCAAACCTCTTTCTCCTGAAGTCCTACAGGGAAACTGGTGTTTTCTCAGGCTGTGTGGGTAATTTACATGCTACTTCTTCTCCATCATTGTGATTGGAAAAAACGCAGATGAGACAAAATGACACTTAATGTGTTCAGGCCATCAAATGTAGAGCTGACTACAAGGAGCAGAAGCCTCTTTACCGCTGACCACTTGTATTGTAATGAAGTGACTTACTAATTGAGATGTGACATTTTGTCTGTAGGGACAAACGGGAAGGAACACCTCTGACTTCATTTTGGGAAAGTCTGCAACATGTTAGCAGCTTAGAGATGCTTAACATCAAATATAGGTCTGACTACCTATATTTGTGGTTCACACTTATTAGAAAGAACACTGATGACCAAAGTTGTTTGTGGCCCTGTCCTGCATTTTCTAGCCATATCACAGTGAAGTGGAGTTGACATTGCTTATTTCTGCAGTTATCTGGATAAACTGGGGAGGAATAGTATCACAATAATGTGTTTAGAGTAATTGCTTATAAATTATAAAGTATGTCACATGTCTCAGGGCTGGATAGAAAAAAAAAATACTGTGGCAAAATGAAATAATTTGACAAGAAGATTACTATTATTGACCCTAATAAGAAAAAAAAAAGTTTGCTTACTGTGAAAATGGCATTGCACTGAGAGTTTTTAAAGCTTTTGTTACAACATTCCCCTCAGCTATTCCTTCTAAAATATTACCATTAACACGAAAATGAAAAGAAACCTTTCCAGGTTTTATGTTAAAACTATTTTCCGCAACAAAAAGCTTTCCGACTAAACAGATCTATTGGCTCAGTGGGAAAACATATAAGAAACAAACTTACACACATATGGGAGGGCTGTTTTGTTGCATTCACAACATGATGTGGTGATAACAGCTGACCAAACATATATTCTTTAAACACAGCATGAAAATCTATTGTAAGAAACATCTGTTTTCATTTAGGAGTATAAGGGAGCAAAACATCCATCTATTTTCTTTACCCGCTCCTCCGTTTCTGGGTGGTGGTGCACATGTCCAGCAGACCCTGTGCAAAAGGTAGGTACACCTTGGACTCCAAAACAATCAAAATAAATGCAAAATAAAAACGTGAAATCAGTTCAGTTTCTGAGGTCAAGTGCAGTACTTTTTATTTTGAAGTCCCACTTGTGGCGTTTAAATTTATTCAAAATTATTTGGCACCAAAGACAGTGCTAAGTTGGACAAATATTTAATTTTAACTGGTCAAATACAATTCAAGTTTTGTGTTACAAAATACATAAAAAGGAAAATTGCAAATTTATGTGGAAGCAAAACAAAACAAAACAAAACAAAAAAAAGCATTTCATCATGCACACCAAAGCTAATTTTTGGGCCAATTGCTCACTGCACCCATCTAGCCTAAGCATCTCAAGCCCCCCAAACATAATCTAACAGTTTGTGAGCAATTAAAACACGCAAATGGTTACTATTTTCCAAAAATAAAACATGCTTTTTTGAAATGTTGACTGTTGCACCAAACATTTTGGGCCTCAATGTTTAAGCTCACTATCATTGTGCACATCAAAATCCTATTTCACAGACAGTCTTATCAGAATGAACAGCTGGAAACACTCAACTAGAGACATTGTTTTAATACACACATGAAGCTAGCTTTAGAAGTCAGCCAGCTGCAGCACAGACAAGATCCCATCAACAGGAAAACCGATATATGCTTTCTTACAGGCCATCTGATCCGGGGATCTGATCACTGTTTTTTTTTCCTTTTCTGCTTTTTTTTTTTTTTTTTTCAGAATGCATAAACAGCCTAGCGTAAAGAAACCTAAAAGCAACATAAATGCAAAAAATAAATAAAAAATAGCTACAGAAAATAAACAAATCCTTGCTTTTTGTGTTTTGCAATGCATGGCCTGTCAACTTACTACACGGTTCATCTCAAGAAAGTTACTCATATCAGTGTGCGACTTCTCTGCTATCAAATGCATTACAAGATCTAGTTAGAAGGCAAATTGCATGAGTGCAGACATTAATTATGAGAGAAGAGAGGGGGAAGCACTTGTATCTTAATTAGAAAAAAGGCACACTCATACTTTTTAAATGTCTTGGGAGGAAAATCCAGTGACTAAATACAGGTTGTGACACTCAGTTTTTGCAAGGAGATGAAAATTCATGGCACCGCTGAATGTAAATGCAGAGTCATGAATCAGTTGTTCAATCTTTTTTTAAGTGGTCATAGTGGGTGCAATACCATTCAAGACATAAAAAAATTGAGATGTAATTCCATGTCTGATGGTTTTTATCCTCAAACGTCATCCAAATTTCTACAGCACTACCTTTCATCTAGTTTTATTTCTTGCTTGGGGCATAACTCATTGCCTTTAGATTAGCTTGTAGTAGGTAAAATGAGCCATAAATTTAGTTTATCTTGTATTGCTGCAGAGTGCGTCGCCTTTTTCAACTGTCTTAATAACTCTTTTCCTTCTGTATGTTTTATTGTTCAGTAGAGATGTGCCACCACTGGCTGTCTATCGCTCCGTGTTCAGCTGTTTGTCTAACAGATTTATTTAAAAAAAAAAGAAACTGATCTTTTTGTACCAAAAAAACCATAGAAACTTCTCTAAAACTTGTGTAATTGGAAAAAAAAATATTTTTTGATATCAAATATGCTAGCAATTTAGACTTATTTTCTCCATAATGGCTCACATTTATAACAATTTAATTATTTTTCTACTGTTTATTGGATTGAAATTATTTATTTTTTTATTGTCTGTATGACCACAGTCTAATGATTCTGTGTCATGAGATTATGGGATGTTACAAAGATGATCACTGTGTCATTGTATTATTCTTGCTGTGGATCCACCTTGCACACCAGATTGGTTTGTTTCACTGAGGGTTTTTGTTACATATCATTTAGTGGCCGGCCACTTCACGTCCACCTCCACAGAAACATCAACCTTCTCCTGTTAACACTTCCTGATGGTGGCGCCTCCTTGGTACCACCATGCGTGGGTGTGCCAGCCCCACAGGCCCATTAGTGCTGTTAAGCCAAGGCTTTTTATCCCCAAACTTCACTCCTCACAGCGAAGGTGAGTTTTGCCTGATTATTACCTCACTATGCAGCGTGGGTGTTTATAATCCGAGACTCTGGCAACAAATCTTTTAAGCAGAAAAGGCAATTCATCCCTAGCTGCAAATCATTAGCTTTTAAGCTTTCCATATTGCAGAAAATCAAATGTATTTAAATACACTCTTTTTCACCCTCTTGCTTCTCCTCACAACTCTTTCAGTGCATTCACGTACACCACTGTTGTCTTTGTAATTAGATTTTGGAAACCTTCTGATTTTTACCAAATGCACTTTTACATCCAGAAATATGACAAAAGTCTTGATTTTGTATGTGAACAACCCTGAGTAACCTTTTAGAAAGCAAACATGTAAAGACCTTTTTGAACGTTTTGAGATAATACTGGATTTGTTTGTTGCTTGTGTACATTTCCTCATTGCTCCCTTCATCACTGACCTCCTGTTCTGTAAAACTCTATCCCTCTGTCCCGCAGCATCCGGAATCCAAGTTAACCAGATCATTCAGTGCAGTCTTAAAAAGAGAAAGTACAGTGAAGAATTGTCACAAAAAAAGGACGCTGCCAGTGCAACGAGAGCACATTTCTCTCCATCTCTTTTCAACTCCCCTTGCTGCCTGTGCTCTGTGCCTCCCAGTCTCCCAGTGCACTGCAGCTCCTCCCTCCACCTCTCATCAACTGCCCCTCCCTCCGCCTCTCTCTTTCTCTGCGAGGTGCAGCATGTATGTGAGCGTGTGTGAGCCAGCAGAGCCGCCTGTGTGTTTACATGTCAGCCTATCAGTGCGTCCGGATTTAGCGCATCTGGAGAGGACGAAGGCATTTCTCAAATGCCCCCCCACCCCCCTTCAAACAAGGGATTCTCAGCTCTGCGTATATTACTCCTCTTCCCCTTTCTAATCTAGCCTGCCCCGAAATCCTGCATCCCTGACTCCATGCTTTCGGAGGCATTTTGAATTTCCTTGGCAACATGGAGCTGCCTGAATTAGAATTCTCTGCATGACAGTCCTGGTAAGTACTCTGTCTCTATGGTGGGCTTTGAGCACTGAGTCACTGGATCAGATTTATTATGGTGCAGTGATGGGGCCAAATAATCGCCAAGGAACAAATTGTTGTCTGGGATAAAAGTGTTTACCTTAAGACAAATGAAGGTGATGCAAAGAAGGAAAATTATCCACAAATCTTTTTTTTATGCTTTGTCATCTAGCTGGGTTTCATTTTGCTGTTCTGCTCCACAAACTGGGTTTATACTGAGGGACCACTTAGAAATGATGTGTGCATGTGATTTGAATGTACACGGTGTAGGTTAGACAATTTGTCATGGTGCTTATGTAAATATAGGTGAACTACATTTCAATTTTGTGTTTGTAGAAATTTCCACTAAAACCTCTGTGTCCTTTACCTTTTTTTTTTTTTTTTGTCCCACATAAAGGTGCAAAGCGGAGCACAGTAGTGTCCCTTTTATGTTTTATCTTAAGTCTCTTGCAAGTGCGGTTTGTTGGTGCTTCCTAATCGTCTCATTAACATTCAGGTTCCTTCAAAAGGCAATAAACTCATCAGGACTGACACACATTCACAGCATGCATTTGTTGCTGGCCATTTCCTGTGGCAAGGAGGGCTGCTATTGCAGATGTTTGATTTGCCACAGGTTAGATTGATGGATGGCAGCAGTGCTGATGGCAAGGGTGGGCGTGGGAGGATGAGGGGAGGTGTTTGTGTAAGTGTGTGTGTGTGTGTGTGTGTGTGTGTGTGTGTGTGTGTGTGTGTGTGTGTGTGTGTGTGTGTGTGTGT
>JAVKLF010000038.1:21302899-21313267 GCA_034783495.1 Millerichthys robustus
ACACACACACACACACACACACACACACACACACACACACACACACACACACACACACACACACACACACCATTACACATTCCTTCTCACCTTTCCTCTTTACACCACACTCCGCCACTTTCTTCACTTTTGGCATTTTTCGAAGTAGTTAGTGGAGCTGCAGAGCTGAGGCTGTAAATGTGTGAAATGAGAACAAAGATGGAATAACCACTGACACTATTTTTTTTTCCTCTGATCATTGAACAACTACTAACAATCTTGTTCAAAGTGGAGCTGCACAAAAGGATCTAAAGCAGTCCAGAAAGCAGCCATTGTCTACTCTATGCATTATTCAGGAAGGTAACAAACATTTCCAATCAATATTAGCTGTTTTTTTTTTTTCTATCCTACATAGCTTTTGTTTCGTTAGGTATATTTTGATGTGCGGACTGAGTGACTCCTCTAATTGACAAACGTGACATTGACGCAACACCTTGAGACACTGATGGTGTTCAAAGCATTATATATAAAAGGAAGAGATGCCAATATTTTCCAAAGCTCCAGACGTTGCTGACTAGTAAATGAAAGCTCTTCGAGAAAGGCATTTTCAGTTGAGGTGTTGAATTGTCAAAACAAACAAAAATCTAAGAAATTTATAGCTCAACTACAGCTGAAGTAAGAAATCTTACTTTAAATGTGTTTAAACATATATTTCTTAGTCTCCCTAATTAACTTTTAAATAATCATTCTCCAATCGTTCAGACAAACACCACACTGACACACAAACATTTTTTTCACTTATTACCCTTAAATTCTGTCATAAAAAAGTAATAATCAAACATGACATCGTGTTGAACTTGTTGAAAAAAACAGGTTTTGTATTTTAAAAATCTAAACTCACCTGTAGGGCGGCATGTTGCCTCAGTTGGAAGAGCTGTTGCCTCCAAGCAAGAAGGTCTCCGGATCAAACCCCAGACCTTTCTGGGTAGAGTTTGCATGTTCTTTCCGTGCGAGAGTGAATGGTTGCTTGTCTCTATGACCTGGTGATGGACTTGCGACCTGTCCAGGGTGTCCCCCGACTCGCACTGTGACTGCTGGATCAGTAACAGTGCAAGGGTCACTGGTGCAGTGCCCCTGAAAGGAAGAAGAGAGGTTTAAGATAATGGATTGAAACTCACTTGTTAGTCTGGAAATTTTCCTTATTTCAAAAATCTCACCAAGTGCAATTGTCTTATTCCACTGGCAGATTATTTCACGTAATTGAAAAGATTCACACTTAAAATAAATTTGCTAACACATACTGCTTCATGAATCATTCTCAAAATGCTTTTTAGCGCCACTAAAAAAAGGAAGCAAGGCAATCAAAGAACATATTAGTACAGTAACACATCTAACACAAACTATTTTTTTGTATTTCAATTAACAAGTCTCTGCATGTACTTTGAATTCAAATGATCATAATTACTTTTTTTAAGTGCATTGCTCTAGATGATAATATGATCAGGGGAAGTTTGAATAAACATGATGTACCTGATAGACAGCCATGCCTTTTGAAATAAATGAGTGACTAAAAGACAAAAAATAATAATCTGACAGTAAACACTGAAGCGATTTGATACACAGGAAATATAACAAAGCATTTTCAGAGGTACTATGTCTACCAATAAAAGAAAATCTGGCTTCAGCACAGATCAGCAGGTCTTCGGTTGCTTCACTTTACAGTGTTGCTTTTGTGGAAGAAAAAAAAAAAAACGCTTATTTGAGAAAGATCAAAATGAAAACAGAGGAGAAATTGAGTATGACGTGTTGATTTGGTGTTTGTTTTCTTTCATCACTTTCCCCTTCATTCCCATATGCTTCGACCCTGAACAGCCATTTGGAGTGATCTCTCTCACAAACAGACTTGACAGCAATTTACCATTTAAATCAGTAAAAACAACCCTTCAGTGAAGTCCAACAACACCATAGAGGTTTCCACACAAAAAAAAAAATCAAAGGGAAAATACGTTTGCAATTTGAAATACTAGTTTGATTTATAAAAACCTTTAGACTTCAATTAGTTTTAAGGCTGTTTAAATGTTTTTATTTGGGGTGGGGGTTATTTTAGTGGCTGTGAACTACCACTGCTTTTTAGTAGTACTTTAGCTTTAAGCCCCTGTTACAGTGTATTATTTTATCACCTTGCAGTGTTTGCAGGTATTTATTGCGATTTGCAAAAATGCAAACTCGACTACAGGTTTCACCAAGAGTGAAAAATGCAATCTGGATAGCACGAGCAGGACTAGCAGATGGCAGAAAAATATCCCATCACCCTTAAAAAAAATAATGCACCATTATTACAGTGCTGTATTTTGCAGATCATGTTGTGATTTGCTGCTGAGATAACCCAAAATGTAAATTGCAGCTTAGCCAGCTTAGATGTAGGACGCAAGCAGTTAAAGTTGTTGAAACATACAGTAAGTGTCAATCGATCGTTGTTGCTGTTTCACAATGTTTGACCTGCATTCATTTGTCTTACATAATCACAAGTGTGTATAAGATGTTAAACACATGAGGTCACTGAATACATTTCAGGTACAGAATATATAACTCATTATAAACATGCTGAGTTTGGCCTGTAAGCCAATGTGATGATAAGTTGGTTTGTTCATTTTTTGTGATAAGTTCATTTAAAAATGAATTGTTTAAACACGTCTGTTAAAAAAAAAAAAAGATTATCCTAAAATGACTGAAGGTGATGATAAAGGGGAAGAGCACATTCAGTAAAAAATATAAAAAATACAAAAACAAACTAACACAAAAAAAATCTTTGCTAGTCACTTTATTTATAAAATAAAAAGATAAAATTTTTCTGTGCATCCTCGGTAGAGTCATTATTCCTTTCCTTCTCAAGAGTGAGACTCTTACATTACTATTACTGTTTCAGCAGCATTAAGGGGAGCAGTGGGCATAATAACACAAAGATTTAGCACCTCACAACAAAACTCACAGTATTTTAACAAGAGGGAAGGCACAAAATAAAGCTAAAAAAATACAACAAAATCAAATATAGAGAAAAACTAAGTAAATACAAGGGACTAGGTGGGGAATATTGGCTGAACATGCTAAAATGTATCAGTCCCTCTGCCAAAGTGAAAAAAAAAAAGTGAACAATTCTGTGATCACTCCTGGTGTGATCTACTGCAACAATAAAGGTTGAGTCTATATTATAGAAATGGGTTGATTCATCATTTTAGATTTGTCTTTCTTCTTTAAGCACCTTCTTGGGGTTTTTGTAGTTTTATTAGTTGCATTAGAAAAATTTTGACATACAATATGTTCAGGTTTCAAGGTCTGAATTAAAACAAATTTCATCTCATAAGCATTTACTGTTTTCAGTGGATTCATCCATCTCTGCATCTTTGTACATCTGTGTCACGTTAACGCATAAAATAGCATATTTCAGCAAATAAAACTTGAGAAAACATTGTATGTGAAATAAATGTGACATATTCTTAACAAAACGAAAGGAAGGAAGAAAAAATAAAAGAAATCTTAAGACAACTTCACTTTCCTACATCATCTTCCATCTGAATTTAATGAGCACCTTCTTGCCTATTATTACTGATATTGAATGACCATGTCATTAAGAAATTTAATCATTTAATCACGCTGCACCGTTAGTGTTACACATTTATGATAATCCCCTTGAAATAGCCACCACTAATGTTTAATTGCAGTGCTCTGTGATTTCACACGCCCTCTTAAAGTCTATTTTTTAATGTATTTAAACTTCTGTTCAATGCCTCAGATAACTATTCTAAAAAATGCATTAACTCAAGACCGTTTTTTCCACAAACTGCATTAGCTACATGTTTTAAAGTGATTTAAAAGGGGCTTTGAATGTCTTTTATGACATAACTTGGAATTAATTTGCTGAATTAAGGGCTGGTGCTTGAAGCCTTAGTCAGTATTTAAGTATTAGATTAAAGCGGACAGGCAAGTAGGCAGGCAGGTAAGTACCACTCAAATCCTACAATTCACCAAACATTACAGTCTATTATAATTAATTCAATGTGTTACAGTCAGAGTCAAGTTTAAATCTAGTTACACATGTTTAAAATAAAACCATTTGATTCCAATTTAGTGTGTTCCAAATAGATTTAATTAGAAAATACTCTAATATAGTCAGATTCACAGAGCCATTCAGTTAAAAAAAATATATTTGAAGTTAGCAGGTTTGGTCAGAGATTCCATTCCTCTAAAGTCCATTCATCTATCCATCCATCCATTATCTGTTACCCGCTTCTTCAGGGTCACGAGGGTCACTGGCACCCATATACAGCAGTCACAAATATTACTAATAATGGCCAATTATAATGCAGAAAAGAATAAATAATTTGCATTAAGAATGATGTGTTCATTACATAGGTGGTGGCCAGAAAATGGCGTTTTATTTAGTGTTTCATACTCCAGTGTCAAAAAAAAAAAGATTGAGTTTCACTTGAGCTGTTATAATAGTCAGTATAGAGAAATGCACAGCTGCCAAAAAAAAAGTGTCTACAGTTTGTACTACAGGGAATCTTGCTTTCACATAAATCCTGTGTTGGTGACACAGAGAACAATTAATAATACTTAGTGGTTTGTAAGAAGTTAACTGCGATTAATGACACATTTGGTGAAATAAGTTATTAAATGAAGCGGTTAAATATGAATGTATTCAGCACTGTGACAAATCTGCAAATGATGACACCAGATGGGTTCTGGCTTTTCTGATATTTTTTTCTAATCATTAAAACATGTGTAAGCTAACTGTAATTTTGCCAATGATTATACATTCAAGTGAGAGTAAAGTACACAAAAATGTGTGTTCAGAGTTTGTCACACCACAGAAAAATGTGTTATTATACTGTATTAATCACCCTTACAAATTCGATAGATTAAAAACACAGCCAAGCGTATAAAAATAGGTTTCAAAAATAATGAAAAAAATGTCAGCTTTAGCTGTGCTGAGACGCTGGGGGCGTGTCCGCTGGAGGGGCTAAAACCACGCCCACATTGCTGTATGCTCAAAAAAATTGGTGATATTAAATTTAGTACCGATCAGATTCCCACACAGCACCAGGACGTTTTCCAGGAGTCAAACTAAAAACATTTTTTTCTTGTGCTGTCAGCTGATCTACGGCCTGTTCCACCAGAGGTAAACAAAAGAAAAAAGAACAACAAAAGAGAATTTGGATAAGTCTGCTTCGATCAATATCTGCGCCTGAAATGTAAAGCCACGTTGCTGATACTGTTATTTTCTCGTGATCTGTCGCGGCAGAAGTGTAGCAAAAATCACGTGTGTAAAGAGAACCAACTTGACTTGTAAGCAATGATTTCTCTGTATTTCTGGGTCTTGAAGCAAAATACTTCGGACATTAAGTGTCTTTGTGCGTGTTTACAGATTGAGCTACATATTTTGCAGGTCTCAGTAAACATTTGTGGATCTGAATACACATTTGTGGATTTTTTACACGTAGATTTTATTGAGATACAGACACGCAACTCTTCACACACATTTGCAAATGGTTTTTGCTCCAATAATGGCCCCGATACAGAAATTTAACAGTGTCTTCTTCACTCACATGGGGTTAGTAAGTCAACTGGAAAGAGTTAAGAGCAAGTTTTATAGTGGTTTAGGTTATTCTCCAGTGTAGACCATGTCACATCAGGGCAACTGGTCTTGTACACCAGATAATCAGTCTTTTGCAACATGAAAGTGAGGAAGGACTATTAAAGCCCATGAAGTTAGCAGTCTTCCACTTTCCACTGCCTTTTAAATTGTAACGTACAGGTGTAGGTCACTAGGAAACTTTAATACTAACTATTTTTATAGGAAAAATAACAAGCTTTTGTATACAAAACTAGGATGGATGAAGTTGCTTTGATTACATTGAAAGAAAAGGGAGAGTGCCATAATTTATCTAGGCGTTCAATAATATTGTCCTGTTCAAAGTCACTCATAGAAAGCTGGTGACCATCTTCAGTGGTTAGACACACTACATACCGATAACTACTGTGATATTACAAGAGGCACATCACTCCGTAAAATGTGTTTAAAAATCTTTATTAGTATTTTCTGCTTTTAAAAAAAATATTATAAAAACTGCAAGGCTACTTTGGCCTTGCATACTTTGGTACAGAGATTACATGTTTGTGACAGCTTGTCATAGGCTTTACAGAAGTGCTGATTGCTTGTTCGAGACAGATATTTGAAATGCAGGGTAAGAAAACATTTTAAGCCTTTTTCTTCTTTTTTTCTAAGTCTTAGTGAAAAAATATTTTCTTTGATAATCCAGAACTTTTTGTCTGCATTTCACCTGATGAATATATTTGCAACACCAAATTAGCTGGGAGACAGGCAAGCCTATCTTCTCAGTCAATTTATTCTGTTGCTGAAGATGGAAATGTAAAACTCCAAGAGTCACAGTTCCTTTGATCAATACTGGGATTGCTAAAATGAGATTCTCCTCAAAATCATTTTTGCAAAGACACATGCCTAGAGCCATTGAACTGTTTGATTTGCTGTTAGATCATCTTTTGAACATAGTCCAGTAAGAACATTTGAATGCAATTCACTTCATTTGCTTATTGATTTTATTGTATATATAATGCATGTTGGAGTAAGAGTGAGCATGTGGGCATTCCAAAAAAAATCAAAAGATTTCAGGATACTATTCTAGATTGCCTGTGCAGGCAAAGATGGTTTTGCTCATATTTGTGTGTTTATTGTGTGTGTGTTGAGAACACTGGCACCTTAAACAGAATTTCAGAAAATTTGGGATGTAGTTATGTTATCTGAGATATAGAGCAATAGGTGTGTTTGGGAATCAACTTCTATAAAGAAGTGTACATTTTTTGTGTGTGTTTTACTTATTTCTTTACAACTTATTGTGAAAAGCCCTACCACTACTCTATTTCTTGAAGCTTGTCCTCTCCTAAAGTTATATCGCAATGTTATATATCACAAAAAGTAAGAAAATGTGTGATTGGTATGTTCAAATCTTATACTGGGCACCTGTTTGGCAGCACCTAGGTGTACCAGAAGCTCAAAACAAGTGTCATTGGCAACAACAAAGTAAGCTGTTTGGCAATGGGAAAAAAATATTTTCCAATTGTATAAGATTCGATGCCATGACACTTTTTTACTACAAATAAATAATATACCAAACACACATTTCTGTACTTTTTAAGTTGAGTTTATTTCTATTTATTTTTAAACTCGTAATTGTTGAAAAACAATGTTTGTTTTTCCTGTTCTTGAGACTCATGAGAACTGTCTGGCCAATGGGACCAGTGTGTGTGTGTGTGTGTGTGTGTGTGTGTGTGTGTGTGTGTGTGTGTGTGTGTGTGTGTGTGTGTGTGTTTACTTATCCAGTAAGTGTTACATCACATTTTACATTTACAAATCAAAGTTCGAGAACCACGTTTTTTTTGTTTTGTTTTATTTTTTAATCTTTTTTTGTGATTTCTTATGGTTCCCTAAATATTGGGTATAAAACCCCATGTTCAGTTCTTAGCTACTGCAGCATATTTTTTTATGAGAGAATTGCTTCAACATAAGTTTATTGCAAGTCAAAAATGCAATAACACTGTGATGCTGTCAAGTCAGCGGGGTCTTCACTTTCCTATCTCAGAAATCTGGCTATAGAGAAAAAAAAAGAGTATCAAAGTTATCTACTGGTCCACCTTATCAAACGTCTTCTGAAGAAGTGGTAGAGACATATCCTTTAAAGATGAAGACTGGTTGATGAATTAGTCACAGATGGCTGAGAGTATTGCTACATTTTTTAGAGAATTTTTCTCACCTTGACTTTTTTTTTCACCTTGACTTAAAAAACAGCGAGTACCATGACACAAGACGGAATGATGAAAGGGCAGACTTTGAACTAAAGGAAATCAGAGGCTAATCATTTAAAAGAACACTTCACAAGTGTGGGAAAATCAATAAAATCTCTGGATGTTTTTATGTTTTTCAGAAGCAGAAATCAGTTGGGTTTAAAAAGGTACTCAAAGTCACTATTCCTTCTTTTTAGATCCACTTCTAACTAACTAATCGCAGCTTCATAATAAGTTTTTGTGTGGCCATTTGTGAATATATCTTATTTATCCACTCTTTACGCATGCCCACATGTATAACGAGTACAGCTTATACTTCAGTATTAGCTGAGAAAGTAATAGGACATTACAAAGGCTGGTGGTGTTTCTGAAAGGTCACAGTAAATATTCAGTAACTTGATGATCTAATATTCACACATGAACAAGTTTTGAACTCACAGTAGATTTGTTTATTTAAAGATTCTTTAAAGGAATTATTTTTGCTGAAAAGAGCTGAGGTTATAGGTATTTTTCCCAATCCTTGAGATTTATGCACAATCACAATGGTAAAATCTTGCAAGATGTGGTTGTGCTCAGAGTACATTTCATGGATTACTATCAGCTATACTATATACATTGATTTTAACTATATTATTTTATTAATTGAAGTAAACAAAAATAGTGTGTTGTCTTTTTTGTTGGTCTATTCATTTTAATTTTTTGTTTTTTTGTAGTGGGTCAGCCCACAGGATGCCAGTTGAGTAGCCCAGTCGTGCATGTTGGGTATCCCTCTCAGTTACTACCACATCGCATTTTAGCTCACTATTTGTAGAACTGCCTGAATCACAGCTACTTTTGTAATTACTGAACATGATTGACTCCAAAGTTAATCAATTGTAGAGGAATTTCTAATGAAAACCTATTTTGAGATTCACCAAAATGTGTCCACTGGTGCAAGAGATATTATGTTAATGGTGGAAAATGAACAGGCACACACACACAGACATGGGCAAAAAAACAAACATGATTGCTGTGCCTTTGCCTTCAGTGATGGTTGAAAAAAAAAGTTTCAATAAATTGACTCTGCAACACAAAATCTAAGAAAGTAAATTCAAAGTTTGGTGTACCAGCTCACATCTGTAAACAACTACCAGCCATTTTCAGTTCTAAACCTCAATCTGAAGAAAATATTAAAATCATGCTCTCAATAAAACAACTTTAGAGCCCATTGTATTTCCCTGGGCTCTGCGCACCTTGAGAGATCAGTCTTTGAGGTGCAGAAATGTGCATGGTTCAGCTCCAAATATTTGTGCAAAAGCTTATGAAAAACAAATATTTTGCAGCACTGCAGGACAGATCTGGAGCTTTGGTTCTATGCTCACAGCCGCTTTGTTCACCGTCACAGCAGAAATTAACATAAAGCAGGATGTTCTCTGTGAATGGTACATCCTGTTCATTGAGAGCTCCATTTTTTTTCTAAAACGATTTTTTTTTCAGACTACTGGAAGGTTGGGCAAACATCCTAGTAAAAGCTAGGCCAATTTCAAGCAGTTGCGTTTGTTGAGAAGGTGGTCCTTTGTGACTCAGGCCACGTTTGATTTCACACTTTGGCCTCCCAGGTCACAACTGAATGCACTTGGATCTCTATTCATTTTCAAAAAGGTGTGAGTTTATTTGGACATTAATTTAGAGTTTGCCAGTTTTGGCACATTCCACCTATCCAAAAAAGCATATTAAGCAACTCTCCTCACCATAAAGGCGCTTCCTACGACATTTTCCCCCATGCTGACATTAGCGTCAACATTTCTAAAACTATAACTCCCTAAATGGTTGCTACACAAAATTTGGGATAAGGTAAACTTAAAGAATGTCTTTTGCATCAGTGCAATGGTCATTCTTTGTAAATTAAAAAAAAATAGAAAAAAAACAATAAATGAAACAGAAATGCACACAGCTTTTGAAGAACACTTAAAGTTGATGACACGTCAACCTCCAATTTGACTCGTGAATCACAATATCTTCTTTTTACATTTTTAAACAGTTCTTTTTTTTTGTCCACACTCATTAGCTGTGCTGTAAAGTGAAACATTGTAGAAACCACCATATAAAAAATAGCCCTAATGGATTTGTGCCATTTCTGCTGAGATTTAAAAAAAAGTCCCCACCGCTCCAGGAAAAATGCTGAACAGCCGCTGCGTGAGCGCTCCAGCATGCCGTCAATGTGAAATCCAAGCATTGCTCTTTTCTTCACAGCAGTAGATCATAATCTGTCAGAAGAGGCATAGCTGCATCGTGAGACGTTACACTTGACTGCACAACATACATATGCGGTCTATACAGCTGAAGATGGGAAGATAAAGATGATGTAAATTGGGGCAAACAAATCAGTAGTTTGCTATCAACATGGCATTTTTTTCCTATGACCTCTACATCTAGCATGAAGACTGCAATTTACTGTGGACATGCATCCAAACATATAAGTCTGTCATAGGGAAGAAAATACTAAATACCATATTTTCCGTATTATAAGTCACACCTTTTGTCATAGTT
>JAVKLF010000038.1:21343319-21356575 GCA_034783495.1 Millerichthys robustus
TGTGTGTGTGTGTGTGTGTGTGTGTGTGTGTGTGTGTGTGTGTGTGTGTGTGTGTGTGTGTGTGTGTGTGTTTCTAAGACACAAAAAGGAAATAAACACATGGATAACAAGCTGTGAAACTGCAGTATTCTTCTGGGATAAATACTTAATTTTCTGGAAATATTTCAGTGGGTCCAGCTAACAAATATTTTTTTTTATTTCATTTGTTTTGTTTTTATTTATTTTCTTTTTTACCTTAAAGGTCTGAATGTCACCACTAACAGATTATTCAGAGCAGGGAACCACTCTGCCTATCCTCAGAGATCTGGCTCTGGAACAGGAAGGGAGAAATTCAACAATTTTAGGGGAGGGAAGTAACTGGAATCATTCAGAATTTCTAAACACACACACAAAAAATCAATTGATAGTAAAATAGTATTTTGTATGAAAATTTGAAATGTAAATAAAAAATGTTAGGTTGGGGGAATAAAAATGACATTATCACATGAACAAAAGTCTTCACATGTTTTATCAATATTTTAAGACTTCTTTCTGTCCCATATTCTGTTGCTCCACAAAACTGCACAAAAGTGTGAAATTTTGCAGTAAAGTCGGAAAAAATATATTGGCACCAACCTGACATGGGTGCAGTCAAAAAATAATAAATGCTCATATTGTCTAAACTTACATTTCTCGTTTTGCAGTTTTGGAAGTCAGTGTTTTTAGAAGATTACACTAATGGTTTGTGCGCTTCTGGCTGGCCTTGATTTGCCATTTAATTTCCTGCTTCCAATATTCTGCTTTTTGTTTTGTTAAATTAGTTTGAATGAAGCATATCGATGGATGTTTAAGCATGGCAATGGTTCTCCTTAAAATTCATTCAGAAGTTTCTTCCATTCACATGTTGAGACCTTGGCAGTCACATTCCTTATCACTTCTTTTAAACCGGTGCATGGTAGCCTTGCCTCTGTCAGTCTGCCCCAGGGCAGCTATGGCTACAGTGTTGCTACAATCTACATCTACAGCAGGGATAAATAAATTTACAATTTACCACAATCAATGTGTGAATGTGTGAACAGCTGTAGTGTAAAGTGCTTTGGACTCGATAAAGCGCTATACAGGTTCAGGTCATCTACCATGAAAAGAAGTGAAAAGTTTGTCCTTGGTTGGGGGTCAACCTGTCTGCAATGTTTTATATAAAGTAATTGTTAATCCTCTAACAGACAGACACTCTGCTTGAATAGTACCAAGCCATAAACTCTAATCTGGGGAAGTGAAACACATAAGATGAAGGGTACAAGCCAAGAATGGCAAAATAATTTTTAAAAATATATAAAATCAAATAAACACCTTCAAAACTATTTTGGAACTTTTGAAATTTCAGCCTAGCTCATCAGTCAAAATTCAAATGAGTGAAATTAGTTTATCTTTGTGAAGTGGTACAATGGGGGTAGGGGACATGGGTGGTCTCAACCCCCTCCTGAAAACAGTCCTGCTCCTCTTTATGTTTTTACTCAACAATGTTCAAGTAAGTTTAGCACTTTTAGTACAATTATGAAACAGTTTGATTGACTTGACAGATGTTTAATATTGAAAAGTTTTAGTTTGAGAAACTTAAAAAACGTTAGTGGTTAAAAATGCAAATGGTCAGGCATAAGAATAAAGGATCTTCAGTATAATCATTTCTAACCAAGACATGTTCTGCTTAAATCTCCCCAGGTTTTTAATGGTTCTAGCCTGTCTCATCCTCAGTGTTCTGTCTACCATTGAGCAGTATCAGTCCCTGGCTCACACAACGCTCTTTTGGGTGGTAAGTGTAACTTATCAGAATTTATGATAAAAAAAGTAATGCTGTTAATATTTTACTATAAACTGCATCCGACTAACTTTTAAAGCTTATATACCATGGATTATAAGGTCTGCAAATGGAACTGAGACTTAATAATTGAATTTTAAATCCTGTCAGCTTCTATTTATTGCAATGATCCCAGCCGTTAGCCTTTCCTCCTTCATATTTTTGCATCTGATCTTCTGGTTGGCTTCCATCATGGCTCAGCAAATAACTTCTGTTCATTTTCATTTGACACATGCAAATAAATAAATAAAATTAACATGAAAAGATTTGGATGAAATTCTACAAATCTTTGGAATCAACATGATTCAAGCAGCCACACCCAAACAACTTTAAAAAAGACACCACAATGGCTATAACTCATTAAATTTTACAAAATTGAACTATCATTTTGTGTAGTAGTAGCTGAGACTTATCCATAATTGGAGCAAAAATGAGTTAGCATGGAATGTTTGAGTCAAGCATAGCTGTTAGCTTTTAATGAAGCTTTATTAACATTTTTCAATTTGCATCTAAAAGTGATTATGTTTTGGAGTCAATCCAATTCAAGATGGCCCCAGCAGGTAATAAAAAATGGCAAACACATAAATGGCTATAACTCAGTCAAACCTTTATCACAAATAAAACCAGTTGAGGCACAGTTTATTTTTCCTTTTGGTCAAACCATATAACTGTTTTTAACAAACTGTTTTAGTTAGTCTCGGTGGCCTAACAGAGCGATGGCACCGCCTCGAAAATCAATGGCAAATGGGATCAACTTAACCCCGAGCTGCTGAGCGCAGGGAGCTGCTGGGCGAAGGGTGAGTTACTCAAACTCAGATAAAAGAAAACCCCTAAGAAAGGATAAAAGAATGTGCGGATTTTCCGGGTGAAAGAACTGATGTGTGCCACATTGTGACAAGTTCACCTTCAACTGCACAATAATAGGATAAGATAGTCTGCCATATTGAAATGCCATGTCAAAAAAAAAATATATACATATATATATATATATATATAGTTGGTTTTGTAAGAAATTGTTATAAATGCTTGTGCCAATAAAACGTATATTTTCTTGGCAAAATGATTTCCCACCATTAGCTCACCCTCTAGAGATGCTTAATCGTCTTACTCTTCTTTTCTACAAAGATAATGAATAATTATTATTTGCAACCAAAACCTCCTAAAATCTCAGACTGTCATCTGTTCCACTTTTTACCCCAGAGGGACTGTTTAGTGCTTGGTGCCGTCTTGTTTAGAGATTTGCTCTGACCCTGCTGCTCTTTTGATTCTCTCTCCCTCCTACTAAAGAAGCATCCCCTTTTGTCTTCTTTCTTCTTTCATGCACACTCAAGGTGAACAGAGAAGCGATGCAGCGATGCAGCTCTGGCTGTATTTGTAGTATGTTTTTTGCCAGATTCTTGGCAGTGTGTCATGACATACAACACGCTTTCTAAAACGTTTGTTGTCATTGAACACAGAATATGAAAAATTTACTTGATGAAAATACAGCTAATCAAATTTAACTTACACAAAAATGATTATACCTTAATGTGTTTTATAGATACTGAGCTGAAACTTTACATGTAAGTATCTGGCAACTTATTGACAACACGTACTCCAATCCATCCTCAGAGCTAAAATATTATACAAGATCAACAAGCTGGCACAATATAGCATACGGGTTTGTTGTTGTTTTTTAAATTCAAATCTTGATCAAAATAGCCAAACACTCATATCTGAACATATCATGAACTTTGTGTAAAAGTGTCAGACAATGAGCTTTGTGCTTTGCTTCAATAAATGTCAAACCTTAAAATGTGTTTGTATTTTTTTAATGAAGTGCTAAAGTGGGAAAATAAAGGTTTGGATGTGAAATGATTGATTTAGGTCAAGTGGTTTTATTTGAGATGAACTCTGGAACTCGAAAAATGATTTTGGGAGAAATACTAGATATTTTGCCTCCCTGCTGTGGTACTCATACTGAGAGAGAAAGAAAAAAGAGGTTTGATCCAAATGGTTTAACTTCATCCCTTCATAAAAAAAATAAAAAAAACCTCTGGTATAAAATGCAACAGATATATATTCTTCCAAGAAATGCTGGAGTTTTACTTATTTTTTTTGGCAGACTAATTTTGAAACGTCAACTAGGAAACAAACTACAGAGTAAACGGAGGTTAAATTAAAGGACAAATTTGTTTTATGAGGCACATCCTCACTAAAGGTCTGCAACTTCATTGCTACTGATTGCAAATCTGCATACTCTTTTCTTCACCCAATTATTGAAAACCTGTGAAACTACTTGCTGGGGTGTTTTCTGACGAGAGAGCCTGCATTCTCTGTTGTGTCGCCCCAAAACATGCAAAATACTAATAAAAAAAAAAAGAAAAAGAAGAAATTGCTCCACATTTCTTGCAGAATTCTCAAATTCCAGAGAAAAACAAAGTTTTGTCTACATAGTATAATGTAACAGGGTTACTTGTGGAATGGCTGCAGTCACAACCTATAAAATGCATTACAGGAGAGCAGTACCAGGGAGGCGTGTCAAAACTTGCTCTGCAAGAAGAGTCCACTCATAAGTACTTTTTTTTTCTTCATTCAAGCTGCCATTTCTACACTGTCGCCTTTTTCTAACAGTTGTTAAATAATTAAAAAGAAATAAACTATGTAAGTTAGAATCCATTAACTCTGACAGCCATCAAACCAGTGTTCAAATTTCAGCTCACACAGAATGAAGCTGAGTTAGTTTATGTTGATAGTTCACTACTTACAAATCTATGAGCACACCACTGAAATAAACTAGTCCGAATGCTTTTTTTTAAAAATATCTTATGCTATTGATGATTAATAATCTAAAAACTGATGTCTAATCTGCTTTTTATTTTTTTCATTTTTTTGACACTGTACTTTACATGTGAGGACATTTTTTTTTCATTTTGCCTGGTCCACACAAGGGCAAACACCATCTGTGGGTCAGGGGTTAGGGTTTAGGGCTCAGGTATGAACTTAGTTTAGGTCAGGGTTAGGGTCAGGTATGGACTTGTGAGGTTAGGTTTAGGGTCAGGGGTCAGGGTTAGGCTGTAGAAATTAATGGAAGTCAATAAGTTCTGACAAAGATACCAATACGTGCGTGTGTGTGTGTAAACTGTCTACCATGTATCCTGATGCATCTCAATGTCTACATGTCTACCATGTCATTTACAGTGTCATTTAAAGACACTTCATTTTTACAGTGCTTGGACGTATAGTTTCCTCAAGTTCTATTGGCCACCTCTGGGGTCTGTCATTGCACCTGTAGGTGGATAAAATTGCTGTTTACTCAGCAGGATCCTTTCTTATGTGGCATCTCTGACAAGGAAAAACTAAATAATAAAAGAAACTGTGTTCTTATACAAACTTTAACATGAAAGCTTTATTATATTTTCTGTTCACTTACAGTCCAGAATAACACCCCCCTTGAAAACAATTCACTTTCAAATCATTTAGTGGCAGGGGACATAAACATACCGCTTGTTTAAAATGTATAATTTAAAATGTTTGTGCAGCACCAGGATCCCAAAGGAAATTCCTTGTATGTGCAAATGTACTTGGCAATAAATAACTCTGATTCTTTCTTTGACCACATCCAAAATGTGCATTTTTTCACAAGTCCCGGGTGCTTTCATACCTTTACCTCTGCAATTTTTATTTTTAAATTACAGTTCTGTTTTTGCTCAAAAAGTTAACACAGTACAACTATTATACTAATACAATAATACTTAATACAATTTAGGTACAAATTACCCAAATAACTTCCCTAATTAAAAGTGATTGGATTTGTACTCACAAAGACATTCCTCAAAGTCAAATGTAATGATGGAACAAAGAAAATGTTACACACTTTTCTTAAGACATTGGTTGAGAGATGGTGCATTGACATGTGTGATCTTTAATTAAAAATCCTTTTTGTCACATCTAAATTTGGGAATGTTCAGAACAATGGGTTACCTGCTCAATGGGTTACAAATTGGCTAAATCTAATGATATCCAGCAGGGAGCTGGTGGGAAAAACCTTCAGTATTTGTTCTGTTTAATTGGGACATTTGTGTTTGCACATACGCTTCCTTCGGGTGATATCTAGCAAATTTCAAGGCTGTGCTGCATGTAAAAAAAAGGCTTATGTCTTTTTTTCTATCCTTACGGTTATGTATTGGGTTTTTCAGAAAGACAGTTTGTTTTTCAACCTTGAAGTATATATCTACAATGAATAAATTAGGAAATGTAAAATTAAGCCAAACATTAGCCTCTAGGAGTAGAATTAAACCTAATATTAATCCAATTTCCTTTTCAAAAAGTGTTTTTTCTATCCTTTGGCTCTGAAAGATGAGCAATTGATCATTAAAAATATCATCTTTTTAAATCCTTCTATTTTTTTTTTTGTTTCCCATCATTCACTATCAAGATTGTGTCATTATAAAATATATGGTACTATTTAGATTCAGTTCATATATATTTATTATCTTTTATCCGCTTCTTCCTGGTGTCCATATCCAGCAGTCACTGTATGAGGGGCGGGGTACAACCTGGACAGGTTGCAAGTCCATCACAGGTCTACATAGAGACAAACAAGACAACCAACCATTCACCTTTTCACTCACACTTAGGGACAATTTTAGAGTTACCAATTAGCCTAACATTCATGTTTTTGTTCTGTGGGAGGAAACTGGAGTACCCGCAGAAAACCCAGAGAGAACATGCAAACTCTACCCCAAAAAAATCACGGGCAGGGATTCAATCCAGGTCAACCTTCCTGCTGGGAGGCAACAACTCTACCGAATGAGTTTTTAATTATTTTTTTATAGGAAAAAGTAAGAGTTCCTCTTGAGAAATACCAAAACATAAATGAATACCATCAACCAGTGCATCATGATCACCCATTAATCAGGCTCAAGTATGTTTAGCGGCTGAATCAAAGAACTCATCAATGAAGTGGCGTAAATGAAACACCAACAAAGCATGTTACTGCTGAGGGAGAATCAATACCCCCTAATGAATTGTGTTGTCATGATTAGGCAAGTGTAAGGAGCTCGGCGGAGTGGCTTTTAGTTTGATTTAACTCTATTTGTTTAAAAGAAAAGTTGGCACAAACCAGAACAGCTGTTCAGGTGCTGTTGCACCGAAGCAACCTGCAGCAACATCTGATGTTTGTTTTCGATCCCTCTGTCCCTGTGCCTCATTTGTCTAACAGGAGATCGTCCTTGTGGTGTTCTTTGGAGTGGAATATTTTGTCCGTCTTTGGTCAGCAGGCTGCCGCAGTAAATATGTTGGCATCTGGGGACGACTACGCTTTGCCAGGAAGCCAATATCTATTATAGGTGGAAACACGATCTCCATGCACACGTATATCTCTGCTCATACACACAAGCAGACGTGTCACCATCCACCCACACACACCATTTTTTAAACAATAACTGCAATATACCTCAAGTCTCATCTCAAAATGAGATATTTAGGACAAATTCAGCATGAAATTAAAACTGTCACTGCAATATTTCCTCACCTCCAGTTTATATTCATAAAAATTAAGCCCCCAGGCATATTTCTTTTTTAAATATTGAGCAATGAATATTATTGTAATACACTGTGTGTAACCCCTTCTTACCCAAACTAATTAATTTAATTTATCTAAATTAAAAACTGATTATTTCTTAACTTTTTTCCTTGAATTGTCTTGCATTTATTCTTGTACAATTGAAGGGCATTCATGGGCCTTTATCTATTCAAGTCGTTCATGTTCACACTTACTGTATGTCATAGTAAAACTGAAAATCATGCTCTGTTCTACCACAGATCTAATTGTAGTTGTTGCCTCAATAATTGTGCTGTCAGTGGGCTCCAAAGGCCAGATCTTTGCAACCTCTGCTGTAAGGTAAGAGATGCTATATGGGCTGATGACAATTATGGCTAAGACTTTGTAGATTTCTGGTTAATTGTAAAATCTGCTACGCCTTGGTCCCCAACCTAAAATTAATGAAGCACTTTTGAATTTCACTGCCTAATAATATTAGATTTCCATGTCATTTGGTCCCATTGTGTGTGCTCCTGGCATTTGATGTGAGTGCAGCATCATGAAAAAAAGCTATTTTTTGCCATCTTCCAGAGGGATTCGATTTTTGCAGATTCTGCGTATGCTCCACGTTGACAGGCAGGGAGGGACCTGGCGTCTTCTGGGGTCTGTGGTCTTCATTCATCGACAGGTACAAAACCACAGCTACAAATGTACATTACATTTCACGTTCTCAGCCATCACCACCACCATCGGGAGCTTCTGAGTATTATTAAAAAAGCTGGAGGCTCTCTGTCTGCCGAGTAATAGCCTCTCCTCATCATGTATTATTTTCTTTACCACGCAGTGCAAATAGCAACTCTTCTCATGGGGGATGCATCATACAATCAAAAGACTATTCAGCAGAGGCATACAAGAAAACCACCACCGCACACTAGGTTGGGCTTTTAATGTTTGAGACACATCAGCTGGAGCAGATTATGCCTTCCTCCAGGGTGTCATTTAACTGAAAAACAGAGGGTGTTGTGATTATCCCCGGTGGCCATGGTAGTTGTTTTTAATATGTGCATAAAGAGAAAGAGTGATGAGCAGGACGTCCAGCATTTTACTCATCTAGGGACACCTCCTGTTTTCACTTGCATTGGCCTCGGCTGAAGAGGTTTATCAAGAAGAAACTGACCTCAGATGTAAAGAAAAAGAGTGTCAGTGCAGAGCAATATTGGAGACTTTTTTTTTAAAGCAGTAGTCTGATTTATTAAAATAACAGGCAAACTTGAGATGCACAGAACGGAAAATAAACTGTCACAACTGACAGTGCCAGATGATGATTTCTTGTTTATTTGCTTTGTTCTCTTTTTCAGAAAAAAAATTGCAAAAAAATAAAAACTGAGTGCAGTCTAATAACTGGTATAATTAAAAAGTGCCTAATTAAAGCAGTAAGCATAGAGAGTAAATATAAATACTGTAATTGTAATATAGTGATTGACCTAAGGTAATTGTTACAGCAAACTCACAAAATGCAAATTTGGACAATGATGTGTTTGGATGTTTGTGTGTGCGTGTCAGTTGTGTTAAGAAAATATCTCAAATAACACAATAAATTTGAATAAAACTTGCAGAAATTAATTAGTGAATTTATATTTACAACTCATATTTTTTTTAATCATTCCAGTACAAAAGGGCCTCACAAACTACTTAAAAAAACACAAAACTGGTTATAACTCAGTCAGTTTTAGAGATTTTGACCTAAGCTCTGTGTTAACTCTGGTGTGTCTAACTAGTGAGTGAATGAAAACTGACAAAAAAACTAGGCAGGGTATTGTTGAAAAAGTTGAGACACCTGGTCCAGATGTGGTTGGGAAAGTGAAAGTGGAGCTGGAACAGAGGAATAAAAATAACTGACTGAGGAAAAAAGAAAATAACAAATTGAACACAAAAACAGCCCAAAAACTGAAAACTTAAAAGACAAACTTAAAAATTTAACTCAACAAAAATTAGGAGTGTGTGAGCAATGATCCGGACAATCAACAAAAATATGAAAACTAAAATAAGAGTTAGGAGTCCGTCACAACACATATTGCAGTTTTTACACAAGATTTTTGCATTCGCTTTTGAAGTCAACCCTGTTTCTTACTAAATAAATGCAATTGCCATTAAAACATAATAGATTTTAGTGAAATATTTAGAAAGAAATTACTTGAAATACATTTACAACTGAATATATTTTGAAGTCACTCCGATTCAGGATAGCCACTACTGTAGTGCTAATCAACATAAGCCGGCACAATAATCTATTTTAAATATTACAAAGATAAACTTTGATGTGGTTTTACCTGAGAGTCATCCCCAACAGATTCTCTGAGAGTGACATATTGGGATGTGCATAATGGTTATTAAAAGATTTAACTATGACTACAACTCCATTGTTTCTCAGCAAAACATGATCCTAATGTAAAACTCTGACATGAGCCACTCCTTCAATGAATTTCAGGTGTTAATTTTAAAGGTTTCTCCGTTCTTCTCCTGTGAAACCAATAGCTTCACCACATAACTGTGATGAATTTATGCACGTGAACAGTAAAAGGCTTAACGCCACTGTAAAGGAAAGACTAAAAACTGAAGACATACTTCTCTTGTTTTGTCATATTGTTCTGAAATATTTTCTTTTTTGAACAATTTAATTATATTGTTTTCTATTTGTTTTTTTGAAAACAGTCGTCACGAGTGGAAGCGGATTTATTTCACATTATTTTTCATTACTTTCCATCACCTGTTTGTGATGCATTTAGAGCAGTGCAAAATGATTTTGGAGGATTTCAGCAGTCAATTCCACTCCCAAACACCATTTGGGTTCTTAATAATGTGCACCCTTCACACATACACATCAATGAAGTCTAATGGGAGCATATGATTGCGAGAGTGACTCTGAGAGAGGCCTGGTTGAATTCAGTTCTGATTAAAGGCATCAGCAGTCACCATGTGTTTTATGAGCTGGCTGTCGCCATCAGAACCACTCTCTGTATTCATGTTTTTTTTTTTTATCATCATTCTATTTCAAATTTCTAACATTTTGGGTATAATGTAATCATATCCTCTCAAAGATGCCATATCTCCAAAATATACAATAGAAAATACAGCATGTCCTCACACTCTAGCCAGTACTGTGAAGGTGAGATTGCCACTTTGAGCTGAACTTTGAAACATTGTTCCTATAATATTTTATCTCTGCTATTATTTTTCTCTTAAAAACTTGAATATTCCACTCATAGCATAAGTCTACAGCCCATCTGTTTTAACAGCTTGAGTTTGAAAGAGAATAGAGTTACTTCAATCAGTATCCATTTCTTGTTTTATAACTACATGTTAAAAACACAATGAGTGGACTTCTAGTGTCTGATTTGTTTAAAAAAAAAAAAGAAAACATTTTTTTTGCAGTTGTTTCTAACCTTCCTGGCATACGGAAAACATTTTTGCTTGATTTAGCTTTACACATCAAAGCGGTTGCTATCTATGAGTTAGATAGAATTGTGCATTCATGAGTTTTAATCAGTTGCAACTTATAAGTGGTATTGATATTATTAGTAATATTTAATATTTGAGTATTGTCAGTATAGGTTTAGTTTGTCACAATGAAGCCAAATACAAGAAGTGTGAGTTTCACTCATCTTGAAGTCAATCCAATTAAGTCAAGTGACTGCTGTGCCACTCTAACTAGTAAAACATAGATTAAAGCACGTAGCATGTTAGTGTACTTAAAAAGCTTTTTAATGCTCTAAAACAGTTGTCCAATTACAGTTAAACAGAATAAGAAATGTGCACAATTAGAGCTCCTGGGTAAATTGCAGGTAGCTGTTTATTGGACCTACAATAAAATTGTTGGGGGTATTTCAAACGCACCACATATGGAGAAATCAGAGATGCATACTAATTGGGGGCATAAAGCGAAGCTGCGAGGATGCCTGTTGTGTGTTTTTAACATTTTTTATCTCATTTTCTTATTTGTTACTATTGAACTCAGTAGCAGCAAGTAGTCGTCCACTCAGCCAGAAACATTGGTTACCTTCTGATTATTTCTCTTTCATGCCAAGTTTCTGTTGCACTTCTACAGGGTTAAACTAGAACAAACAAAAGAAAGAGAAAAAAAAATATCTGCTCAACCTCAGCACTTTTAACCCTGGTGACCCACAACTCCAATCTACAAACCAAAATGTTTTTGCAGAACCATTCTGTTGAATATGATTGAACGTCAGTGTCACACAGGCACACAGGAGCTCTGTTCTACTCAACTCTGGTCATTAAAATCCTAAAATCTATCGGCTTCTAGACAGGAAGAAGATGCCAACAACTTTGTAACTAATTTGAGGGAAAAAAAATGACGATGATAAAAATTCAAGTGATGACACAAAACATGGTTGAGACATTTGGAAGACTCTCCTGTACGTACTGTGTGCCAACTTGTGACATCCCATACTAACTTTACATTCTTATTTGTCGTGAGTGTGAATATTTTATTTAATTTGTCTTTATGTGGCCCTGTCTGGTTAACCTGGAACCTTTTGCTTACCAAGTGACTTTTGAAGATAGCCTAAATGGCAGGCTAAATAAATAACTCAGCATTAAATTCACAAACAACTCACAACACCAAATAGAGCAGGATATTTAAAGGATCGTCATATACACAGCACATTTACATGAATATTCAAATCCACATGTCATTTCGGAAACAGCCACATCTGATGACGGGCAGTTAAACATTCAGCTACAAGTGTGTTTTTTTTATATATATACCCACAGAAGAAGAGTGTAAATGTACTTTAACAATACTTCTGCTTCTGTGATAAATGTTAAATATTTTATTTGTTTATTTGTGTGTGTTTCAGGAGCTGATCACCACCCTGTACATTGGATTCTTGAGCCTGATCTTTTCCTCATACTTTGTGTACCTGGCAGAGAAAGACTCTCTCAACAGCAGCGGCGCCACTGAGTTTGGAAACTATGCTGATGCTTTGTGGTGGGGAGTGGTAAGACTGTGATAGTCCCATTTTGTTTTTCAACCTCACTAATCTTCTGTTTTGTGTTACGCTTCCAGTTTTGTGAGGCAAGAAGGCACCTCTTTGTTTGGTCACTGATCCTTAACTTGGGCTTTTCTAGTTAAAGGAATAATGAGAATAAGTTGGAAAAGACTGTTTACAGCCAAGTGTTTCCTGAAATAGTAGTTACTGCTCATTATTTTGATCTCTGTTTGTCAGTTCTAAACCTGGCAGATGGTGTAAGTCAGGAGATTAACACTTTCTCAACCTCAGCACCTTTAATGTGCAAACAGAAACACCCAAAGCTCTACACGGTGATAAAGAGAGCATATAAAGGCTTGTTACATATTTAACAGTGTAACATTTTGCACATCAAAACAGGTAAGAAGTAATGTTCAACCATGCTTGGTAATTGGTTTCATTTTCTCAAACTAACAAATAAAGAAGAAAGAAACTTATTACTAATGCAAGGCTATTCTACTTGTAGCCGTGGGCCAGAAGTGACCCATGGGTGACTTAATTCTGGCCCATGAGTCCATAAAAAAAATAAATAAATAAAAAATACATACATATAAATGTAAAATATGCTATATGTTAAGATCTATGACAGGGCTATGCAACTCAGTTTGCCTGCCAATTATTTCATTTAATATACATCAGATTTTCAATCAGAAAAACATTAAAGTAGATTATATTTATTTTATTGCTGGATGCCTGGCCTCTGAACTGTTTGCTTTCAGTAACTGTGACCCATGAGCATTTTTTTTTAATAACCCTTCACTAAAGTCTTTATCCACGATCAACAAATGAGCTTTACATTTGACAAAAACAGTTTTTCCACTTTGAGTTGAAGTCAATGAATAGAGAAATA
>JAVKLF010000038.1:21419624-21431481 GCA_034783495.1 Millerichthys robustus
CGAGGCGTAACCTCACAGCGGATCAGCAGGGTGTCGTCTTTTATATACATTTTCTGATTCAGCTGTTGCAGGTGCATAAAGGTGACATAGCCAAATCCTTTAGGATTGCGGTGAATGGTGGGCTTCTGGAAGGCCTGCAGATCGGGCTTCGTCTCCATGACCTCCATGTGATGCTGAGCCTCGGGTCCCTGGTCGAGTATGGCGAGCCGGATGTTGCCTTGGAATGGCCAGGTTAGCTGCCCATCAAAAGCTCCTTGCATGGTGTGGACAAAAAGGGAGATGTAGTTGGAACAGCGCGGGGCATTGGGGCTCTGCAGGTGTAAACGCAGACACAGCTTGTAGCCTGGACGACCTGTGTAGAAGCCGGGGCTGTGCTCAACCACTGGAAGCCCTGCTTCTTGGTTGCGCAGGAGGGCAGAAAACTTTCTGAGGGGCCAAATGAAGATGCCATGACACTGCTGGGACTCCAGTTCCTTTACCGATTCCTCCAGCACAGACACCCTGCGCCTGAGCTCTGCAAGCTGCCCAGTCTGTACATGAAATAGGACAAAAGTTTAGATTTTTACAATACAAACATCTCCACTACATATCTCCTTACCTTTAGTTAACCCCTACTGTTTTTAAATGCCCCACTGTTTCTAAGGCTCATGACTAAAAATAAAAACATAAAAGTACCCCTTTGGGTGCAGTTTGAACTGCAAGAAAATATATAACTCAGGCTGTATTTGCCTTCGGTGTAGAAAAGCACGAGTGCATATCTGCATTTTAATCACTCATCACACCTCTTTAAAATTCTATCTCTGTCTGTATATAATGTATTAAAAAGCTGTCGTTTAGGGCACAAACACAACAACTGTCTTTTTCCTAACTATGAAGATCCAGAACTTTAGTTATTTTCAGAAAATGAAATTATTCAGAGCCTCCCAGGCCACTAATGTCACATTGCTGATGAGTATAAGATGAGTAAGCAGCAGGTGATTCCATGTGCAAAGAAAGTTGAACACATTCTGACAGGAATGACTCATGAAGTGTCCGAGAGCTTTCAAATAAAGAAATACATTACTTTTTTTTCTGCAGGGTGCAACAAGAGGAAAAATAAAGCTTGCTGATCTGAAAACAAACTTGAAATATTAAATATTTGTAAAGCTCAACAGCAACATGAAATATGAAAAATACTAGGAAAAGAACATCAGTTTGAAATTAGACTACAATAAAAAAAAAACTTGTTTTCCTTGAATGAATATCACCTGCTGCTTTTTATGCCAGACTTTTAGACTAGATTTTTTTGAGTTGAGAAATGATGGAGTTATATCCGTTCTAGTCAAACCTTGAAAATTAATTTGCACGCTAACTTGTGCAATATCTCATGATCTATTATGGCTCTGAGTACATGTAGTGAATAATTATCAGCTAGAACCAAGTCTTAATATCTGTAAATTCCTCTAAGGTTTTTTTATAAGTGAAAAAATCAGTTGTCAATGTCAATTTTACACGTAAAGCAAGGTTGACCAAAGTGTGGTACAACGATCTGATGGAACTCTAATTGAAAGCCAGTGTGAAAAAGCGAGTTTTAATCAGGATTTCAAAGACCGGATATGGCAGTCCTGTTCCTGGAGGGCCACTATCATGCATGTTTTAGATGATTTTCCTGTTCCGATACACCTGATCTGAATAAGTAATGTAATAGGTAACAGGTAAGGTGACATGAAGAGGTAAATCACTCAATGAACCAGGTGTGTTGGAGCAAAGAAACAAGACTAACATGCTGGATAGATGCCCTTGAGGACCAGGATTGCCCACCCCTGGTATAGCTCCTTAGCTTATATCAAGAAGTAGGTTGTTTCAGAGTCTGGGGTCTGCCACAGCAAAAGCCAAATCACCTCTGCACTTTAATTTAGCCTTTGGCTGAACTAAAAGCATCTGGCTGGAAGATCTCAGTGCTTTTTCTGGGTTATAAATGTCAAGGTGTTCAAATAAATAGTTACGTGCCAAACCATTTAAAACTTTAAAAGCAAGTTAAAGAATCCTAAAATCAATACAAAAACAGACAGGCAACCTGCTAAAACTGGGGTGATGTGGTCATGCCTTCTAGTAGCTGTGAAAAAGTCATGTTTGATTACCTGTAGCAAAACTTTTGAATTAAGTGGACTCTAAAAGTTAATCAGTTATAGATGTAAATCAGTTGATTGCATTCTGAAGATCTGACTAAAATCCATTCAGGGATTTGCAAGACATTTTGCTAGCTGTACTGACAAACGCACACACAGGCACAGTTAAATGTATTGATAATAAAAAAATAACATGATTCTAAATGAATCTGATTCCTAAATGACACAGTGTAACTGCAGATCTCCGTTCTTCTAAAGCAGTATTAAATTATAAAAACTTTAAATGGACATGCAAAGCAAAAAATATATTATTAAACTTTTCTAAATTACTAATGAACGTTTTGATCTTCAATAAACTATTTATAAAAACAGCAATATGCTATATTAACACTTAATTGGGTCGTAACTTACTTGTGTCTCTTTTAAGATGATAAGCTCCCGCAGCTGGTGATCCTGCTTCACTAATCGGCCATCCATCTCTCTGAGTCTTTGCATCTCCTCGCTGGGCTGAGACGACGTCGTGTTGATGCTGCAGCTCGCGGCTCTTCTGAGCCCGCCACAGGCTGGCACGGACGCTGCGGCTCCCTGATCCTCGGTAGAAATCGAAGGTCCTAGCATTTGCAGGGGTTTGGGCGTGGTGCCATTGAGGCAAAAGCCACGCAAAAACTCAGCCATATAGCGCATGTGCATCTGTGTGAACTCCTGCATGTGCTGGGCCAAGTCATGGCGCTGCATCTGCAACAGGCCAAAGCATTTTTTTCCCCTTCCTTTTCTTTTTAAAAACAAAACACATCTTGTTCATGTGATAGATTGAGTTAAAACAATTTAATTTTTCATTGAATACTTTTCAGGACTGTGTTACCTACCCTCTCCTTACATCCAAACATGCTAAAATTACAGGCAATAGGTGCTTTGGGGCAATCTGCATCACAATGAGATTCCATCTGGGAATAAAATAAAATGAATGAATGAAATGAATGGAATGAATGAATACACCAGATACTGAACAGACACATCCTGGGGGATATAAAATGGACAAATGTAACAAAGGAACTTCTATCTAAACTTATTTCCTGTTTTAAACTGAATAAATAAAACAAAGTATCGGACTAGCGTGAACCTGTTCCCCATCGCTCCAACGATAGGGAAGCTGTTGCTGAGTTACTGTTTATTGAACATTTCGAAGCCATTTCATTCACCGGACACTCTTTAAATGGCAGTCACCCAGGCACTCACTTGGTCTCTGATGAGTTCCAGCTCACAGTACTGACACTTCACATTGGCAAAAAGACACTGCTGCTCATGAAGCTGAAGGAGGCAAATAAAACCAGATTATAAGGGGACTAACACCGTTTCTCATCACAGTTTAATATTAGTAAGACAAGAGTACCTCTTTCTCCTCATAAGAAAAGCTTGCCACACAGTCTGGACATGAGATAAGTCTTTTTTGGCAATCAATAGTTTTGTGCTCTTCTAGGTATGTTTTTCTCACAGCCTGTTGGCACTGTGGGCACAACATGGTAGCAAACTGACACTGTGCCAAATGATTCTGAAAGAGACAAAAAATAAATACATTACATGAATATTATACATCAGTTGGATAACTGTTTAAAACACTAAGGGCAAATGCACCATTTTATGCCTAACCCATGCAGTCACATATGTTATTCATTTCTACTTAATGTAATGTGTACATGGAAAGATTCTTGAGACAAAATCTCTTCAGGCTGGTAAATCAGAGAACAGTAAAGGTTGATTACATGTAAATTCAAACAATCTCCATTGGTGGTTGTTTGAGAGCAGTGTCAGGAGATGTTGGTGGATTTAGAAAGAAAATGCCTACTGATAGGAAAGAAAAATACACCAGTGTATTAGGGCCACGTGGAGAAAAATCAAGGAAGTATTTCTGTATGTTTTTTTTAGATCAAAATGTGACAGAAAAAAACAATGTCAATGTTATTGCTTGAAAAAAAACTTTTCCGTGTCAAAAAAAAAGTTGTCTTTCAAGACTTCAGCCAGAGAAAGAGAACTCGACTGTATTTTATATGTTCCCATCAAGGACAGAGAGTCTGTAAGACTGAACTAATGTAATATTAGAATGCAGAACATGAATGCAAGGTACTTGAAATATTATGGTCTATGATTTATTGTAGTCTAAGGAATCTTTGTGAATATCTAAACAGAGCTCAGTGTTATTATATAGGGATATATTGTGATGACAAAATTGTAATATATTGTGCAGACTGAGTGCCCTTAGTGACCTCTATTTACCCACTCAAATCCTACTGAGATTGATTTTTTTTTAGGTTTAGTATTTTTAAGGTTATATATTTCTACAACATACTAAACTGACTTAATTAACACAATAATCCAAAAATCCTTTAAATATTTAATTTGATCTTGCAGTATAACTTCAAGTCATTTGACAACCTGGGAGGGCAGGTGAAGAGTGTGGGCTGTCTGTCACTTTAAATTCTAACCTCTAATTGTCGGAGCTCCATTTTCTCAACGCAGCCAGAATTTGGACAGCGAACAGTTAGCGATAAAATCTCCCTCTTGGCAAAGTTATCAGGAAACAGTTGGTCTTCTGACAGCATTTCATTGTCCACAGGGCACCGCTGTCCTGTATCACTGTTTTGCAGGAGAAAAAATAATGATTATCGAGGCAAAGCATTAATTTTATCAGTTTCCACATGAGGGGGGGCTTATATTTTGCATCATTTAGACATTTTCTAAACAATGAATTGCTTCAATTCTTCTAAAAAACAAAACAATATTTAAGAATGCGCCTTGAGGTTTGTGTTAACAGCTGTATTATAGACCTTTGTCCGTGTACTACAGTTTCAAAGGAAGACTCGTGTGACAACCTACCGAATAGACTTCTCAATACAGCTCTTGCAGAAGCGGTGACCACATCGTGTTTGTACAGCATTCCTTAAAGCCATGAGGCAGATAGGACACTCATATTTACTCTCTAGGGGTGGGTCAAACTCAACGTCATAGCCCTGAAGGGGGGAAGTAGGCTGAAGACTGCTGGAGGAGGTACTCATGAAGGTGCCAGGACTTTCTGAAGGGCTTAGAAGAGATTCTCGTTCCTTTTCCATCATTGCCAAAGCACAATCGGACAGCTCTCCACCAACTGCTCCATCACAGCTGTCTTCCTCCAGACTCCCCTTAGTGCTTTCAAAGCAAGACATATGTAGACCTGAACAGACAATGATAGAAAACAAAAAATGCATATGCATTTATATACATATATATACACAACTACAAATAAAATAATTCCAAATACTGGTAAACGTCCTCGGTTATTTAAAAATATCCTAAACATGCTAATAACATGTTTTGAAACACATTTAGTAACAGTTTATTAAACTATATATTATTTTCTTTTCAAATATTAAATGCTTCCTATAAATAACTTGTAAACTCTTTGGAAACGTAGACATCAAAGTTATTTAATTAGTTATTTTATTTCATACAGTCTTGCTACAGTCTCAGCAAGACTGTATTAATAAACCTAAAGCATATCATATTATCTACGGCATTTCTTCAAGTAATACAAAACAATATTTGAAATTAAAGGCTGAGAAAGGAAATTAAAAAAGATAGCGTCCTTCAGCCAAATTAACTAACTTTAAACTCTTGTGTTCTAGTTCAAAGAAGTTAGCACTGCTGTCAGGTCAATATTTCAATGCGAAGTTTTCTCAAAAGACAATTACGTTCTGAAGAAGTGTTGGAAGTTCTGTTACTTCATGACAGCCATGCCTCAGATGCGGAACTGGAACCTACAATGACACTGAAAAGCCACAAGAAACACGGCAAAATCTTCTGTTTTAGAGGGAACAACACGCGTCTGCAACGATAAGCCTGCGCCTGTGAAAGCTGACAATATTCTGTAACTTTGCCCACCTTTGCCTGTTAAAAAAGGCTCGAAGTTTTCGTTTTTGATTTCCTGTTTTTTGTTTTCCAAACGTCACCAAAGATGACCTGACGAATTGTACTTTTTTTGGTTGTTAGGCACGCGAGCGCCGCCGCGTGGCAGGAGACTTGTGGTGCAGCAGAGCAGCAGGGGGTAAAAAAAAATGGCGGAGCTCAGGAAAATCTACCCTGAGTCCTTACCTTGCCGTGTCGGTTACATGCGGAAAACGTCGTTTCCAGGAAAGCTTTGCATCTTTCTTTGTGCGCTCATAGTGGACTCCGGTGTAGCTACGACTCACTGGGTTGTCACGGAGGACGGGAAAATTCAACAACAAGTATGCCAGTTAGCTCATTGACTTGCTAACGCTTATGTGGCTAGCTGGTAGTGCTAACTACTTGTCTTGGAATTAAAAAAAAATATTGTGTATATTGTGTTGTAGCGTAGCTGTAGTATTTATTTATAGTCAACAACATTCCTCGGCTTTGGCATTTTACATGTTTAGGGACACAAATTTAGACATAAATCTGTTAATTCATCTACCTAGCTAAGTAAGTTACCAATACTTTTCAGATACTTTGGTATTTTCAGACACATAATCTTATCTTTGAAAACAGAATACCAGAGGAGATGTAACGTCTGAGTAATTTCATGCCAACTACTGTCATTTGCTGTGACTACTCGTTTGTTTTTGTGTCAAGTATTGTACCGTCTGACAGATTGAATTAGCACATCTGACAGTTTTGTACACAACGCTCAATACCTAAAACCACGATTTTACCTGTTTCAGGTGGACTCTCCTTTAAATTTAAAGCATCCACATGATGTTGTGATCTTGATGAGGCAAGAAACTCGTGTGAACTACCTCAAGAAGCTGGAGGTGTGTTGAATTCATTTATTTATCCTTGTTATATTTCTCAAGCTTTCTGTTTAATAATGCAAGTGTGAGGTAAACTCATTGTGTGCTTGTTTATTTTTAATATTACCTAAACAGAAGCAGCTAGTAGCACAGAAGATTCATATTGAGGAGAATGAAGACCGAGATACAGGTTTGGAACAGCGGCACTACAAAGAAGATGCAGATTGCATAATGGCTAAAGTTCCCTTGGGAGACCTGGATCTATATGATGGCACTTATATCTCCCTTGAAAGTAAAGACATCAAGTAAGTGTTCAGATAAACTGCCAAAGCAAATAACTGAGATGTGACAATATAACTGTGTACAGTACTGCTTATTGAAATCTTCTAAAACAATTGTTTTGTTTTCTCTTCGCAGCCCTGAAGACTATGTAGATTCACGGTCTGCTCTGCCCCCAGATCTAGAAAAACCAGACTGTGCAAAAGTCTTTGAACTACCTTATAGTATCCATGCTTTTCAGCATCTCAGGGTGAGTGGAGACCAGTTTCATCAATTGTCAGAATTAAAGGGATCATTTATTGTAATTTATAGACTTTATTTTATTTGTTTACATTGAATCAAACAGGCAAATCCTATTGAGATCACACATCTGTTTTGCAAGGGACGTCAGGCAGCATAATGTGCAATCTTTTTTGGTCATTGTTTATGTGGTTTTTTTTTAAACATGCAGTATTTGTGTTGTTAGAAACAATAAGCTGATTTAAGTTTTTTAATTTTAGAGAAGTGTTTTAAACAGTTTGTTTAGAAGCTGGGAAAAACAAATCTTGTTTCAGTCTTCAGTTTATATGTTTTTTTATGAAAGTAATTATATTTTTATTGGAATTTAATTTGGTCTTTTGAAAACAAGTACATCCAAAATGAAAATTATATCTACAAAATTATGGCTTGTGTTTGCAAGAGTCATGGTAGATTGCGTATATTTTAATAAAAAGAGTCAGGCATTGTGGACATAAATGTTTTGACTTGTTGCAGGTTTCACATATTTCATTTATTAATCAATACAAACAACAGATAGTATTTGGCTTTCTTTTTACCAATGTACCTCAAATCTATGTGCAGATTGTGGGAACTATTAAGGGTTTAGAGAGAGAGAAACAGTGATCAAAACAATTTAAATATTTTACACTTATCATGTTTTCAATACTGAGTGAGAATCCACATCTGTCCCACCTCAGTAACTTGTTTATCTGACAGAATAGCCTGCTTTAGAGTTGTATTTGAATTATGCATTACATGGGATGGCTCTGTTTAACACAATTTATAGGCAACACTTGTTTTTTTGTCAGGTTTCAGACTGTCAGATAAAGGTACACACAAAAGACATCGCTGCAGTTCTGATGTGTCAGTTATTTTGCTTGGATTATTTTGAAGGATTGATTGAAATAAGTACCTGTACAGAGAACCACAACTTGTTCATCAAAATCACAAAATACTCTTTTGTAGTTTAAAGAACCTTTTAATTTTCTTTCTAGGGTGTACAAGAGCGAGGGAATCTGACCTCTCCACTACTTTCTAAGGATGATTCCATCTTTATTTCATTGTCTAAAAAGCTGGGCCGCAGTGTTGACGAGGCGGGCTATCATATCTATCAGAGTCTGCTGAGGGTAAGTTTTATCTGTGTGACTTTGTCTCCTTAAATGCACAAGAAATGCAGTATTTAACCTTGCAAATATGTTATATTCTCTTATGTACATATAAGAAATTATATACCTTTTATACATATGTGCTTAGTATAGTTTTTAATTGACTTCCTTTCAGTCAAAATCAGTTCTTGTTTGTTCAGATGCATAAATGTTAGTTTTATTTAGATGTTTAAAAAAACTCTGCAATCCTGTAAGATATATTTTTGTGTGTTTCAGAATTCATCTTCTTGGGTGCTGTACAACATGGCATCATTTTTCTGGCGTATGAAAAATGAGCCTCAAAGGGCAGTGGACTGTGTAGTGCGTGCTTTGCATTTCTCTCCAAGGTAATGTCAGGTCAGGCAGAAGGCTCTTACATGAATGCACCATTTATTGTGTAAGATTGCTCACAGGTGTGTCTGTGTGTGTTGTTGTTCTTGCAGGCAGCATAAGGATGTGGCACTGATCAACATGGCCAACATTCTACACCGTGCCCATTTCTCAGCAGATGCTGCAATTCTCGCCCATGCTGCTCTTGACCTAACGTCAGATTTCTTCACCAGTCACTACACTTTGGGTAACATTTATGCTGTAAGTAAAAAAAAAAAGAAAAACTTTTGAACTTACTTTTTAAATCAACCAATCCAATCCATGAAGACTTGTTTTGCTCTCATGAAAACATAATTTAAACTTGAAGATGTTATAGATATTTCTATAGGTTAGGATTTTTGGATAAAATGTCTTGGTACTAAATAAGAATAACTGTTTTTTTATTATACATAAATAATGTAACACTTACACAGAGTCTCAAGAGCTTTATTCAGTGTGTACAACTCTGTATATTTTTAGTCTTTTACTTTGATTTGCATTTGAAACAACTCAAACCCTGACCTATACTATAACTAAAGTCTGTCTTTTTTGCTGCTGTCTTACCAGATGCTTGGGGAATACAACCACTCAGTCCTGTGCTATGAGCAAGCACTGCAGGCCCAGCCAGGCTTTGAGCAGGCCCTGAGGAGGAAACATGCTGTGCTCTGTCAGCAAAAACTGGAGCAGCGCCTGGAAGCCCAGCACAGGTAGGCGAGATCTTTTGTGCACACAATAAGATTCTTTTATCAGATTGTTTTTAGTGTTTCTGAATAAATGTATTTTTTGTTTTTGCTAAAAAAATTATTTGAAAGGATCAATTTGCTTCATGTTTATTTAAGTTCAAATACATTTTTACAATTTAGGTTGTAAGTACATAACTTGTAAGTAGTACAGGAGATTTGTAGCCAAATTTCAGAGTTAAATTGTGACTTCAAGGAAAAATAAATACTGTTCAGTATGTGTCTGGGTTTCCTGACACGCATACATGTATTAATATGGCCAACCAGTTACTACATGTAAGTAAAAGAAAAGTACCTGGAGTTGGCTCAATGGCTTATTTTTCTTCTTTTTTGCCAACTATGTTGTATATTATGTCTTTACTGTCCCATCGCTGAAGATCCCTCCAGCGGACGCTGAATGAGCTGAAGGAGTATCAAAAGCAACACGACCACTACCTGCGCCAACAGGAGGCACTGGATAAACACAAGCTATTGCAGGAAGAGCAGATTTTGCGCAACATTATCCATGAGACCCAGATGGCCAAAGAAGCTCAGCTTGGTGAGATGCCATGCAATATAACTAAATCAGGGCTGATTAAGAGATAAGGCGTCATTGTCTTCCTCCTCAGCTCAAGAATCCACCAACATTTCTCAAAAAAATTTATTGTCCCAGAAGTGTGTCACAACAAAGTGAAAATTATGTATATACATACTGTATAATATGTAAAAGCTGTAACAAACGCTCGTTTAGTACCCCTGTCCTCAAGGGCCGCTATCCAGCAAGTTTTCTTGTTTCCCTACTGAAACACACCTAATTTGTATGAATGGATGATTAACAGGCTTCTATGGAATTAAAAGAGGCAATTAAATAACTGAATTAGGCATGCTTAAGCAGAGAAACAAGGAAAACCTGCAGCATAGTATCTGTCGAGAACCTGACTTTGACACCTCTGGTTTATTGCAAACACTTTTGGTTTACATGTTGATTTAATTTGCCTCCTACATCGCAGGACCTGCTCGTGATATCATGATATATCTAGTCAAGACTTGTTTATTTTATCTAATAACCCTTCTGATTATGAAGTGACTGTTGTATAAGGTAGGCAGATTAGCTACAGTTATAGACAAGGCCTTGCTGTTGCTATGAACTTTAAGCTTCTGATCTGAGTCCGCTATTATAACACAAAAATCACACCACAATCAATCTTTAAAACAGATGAATTATATTTATTGCTAGTAATTGTTTTTGCCTTAGCTAGGTTTCTTAACCAATTTAACACCTGATAGTTATGACAAATACAAATATATTTAACTCAATTAGATGCGGATACAAATCTAATTCCTTGAAGCTTTAGTAAACAAACTTCCACTCTTTTTGTTAGTGTATTTTCCAATCAATTACGTCCATGTGATCCTGGTAATCATTACAACAAGGCTTCTGATTGTTATATGGTCACACCTGAGTAGTTAATCTATAAGCCACGTCCTTACTAGCAAATGATTAAATTCAATAGTCTTGTATGTTTTAGAGTTGAACAGTAGGCATAATATAGCCTACTGCTAAAGAAAAATAACGGGAACACCTAAACAAAACAATGTAACTCCAAATCAGTCACACTTTTGTGGAATCAACGTCACTAGTTGGGTAGTAACATTTACTGTGAAACAATTTTACCTGCTACTGTGCAAATGGACCATACAACAGATGGAAATGAGAGGCAAGTGATTCTGCAGGTGGTGACCACAGATCATTTCTATGTTCCTGTCCTTTCTGGTTGAACTTTTAGTCACTTTTTCATTTCATGAGTGCTATCACACAGAGTCATCATAAGGCGCTTTTTACAGCCCACTGAAGTTGCTCAAGTAGTGCAGCTAATGCAAGACAAAACATCAATGCGAGTGGTGGTAAGATTTGCTGTGTCTCTCAACGCAGTGTCCAGAGCATGGAATAGGTACCAGGAGACAGGTCAGTACACCAGGAGACATAGAGGGAGCCGTGGGAGGGCTACAACCCAGCAGCAGGTCCACTAACTCATCCTTTGTGCATGGAGGAACAGGAGGTCCACTGTCAGAGACCTACAAAATGACCTCCAGCAGGCCACTAATGTACATGTTTCTACTCAAACTGTCAGAATCAGACTCTATGAGGGTGGTATGCGGGCCCAACATCCACATATAGGGCCTGTGCTTACAGCCCAACA
>JAVKLF010000038.1:21533959-21559674 GCA_034783495.1 Millerichthys robustus
TATACTAATTTCTTCAAAACAATGTAGAATTACCATCAAGTTCTTTCCCAAGTGTCTTTTTAAATTTGAACAAATACCTTAATTTTAAAATATAAACTATAAGAAAAAGTTGCTTTTTATTCGTAGTGCCTTAACATCTTTGATTTCTCACAAGTTAAAAAAATCCCTTAGATTCCTTTTTGGGTTGTGATCCCTTATTTTTGCATACTGTATGCTAAACAATAAAAATGCTGTATTTAATATTCAATGTATTCCTCCACTTCTTTTTAAAGATTATGTCCAACATCTGTCCTCCCACCGCTTGTCTGTCTTTCTTGTCTTACAGCAGCTGTTGCTAGGCAACAGCTCGTGGCTGATTTAGAATATTAATACAGTATATAGGCCTACATAAAAACAATATTCGCCACTTAGACAATAAGCTGTTAGACGTAAATTGCATCATGGAGTTAGTCCCTAAAACTAGAATGTTTAGTGCAGACAGTGACATTTGCGCTACTTTATTAAATCTAAATTGTTTTGTTTTGCATTGGTATGCTAATGGAACATGCAAAGTCATTGTAGAACAAGTTTGTCAGTGAGCAACATTTTAGGTTTAGGGAACACAAAACTATCATTCTCAACACATCTGAGCATTAGATCATGTACAAAGTTTTTTTTTTTTTTTTAATTGACCAAAACTGTTAGAAGTACGTTTTTTCTAACCTTAGATGATCTTCATTTGAAATAAAACAAGAAAATCAAACGTAGTTGGTTTAATGTGTGTCTAGTGATCGCTGCAGGCCTTTGATTACAGAACTGCATTTTGTCATGCCTGATGGTTTGTTTTCAAAAAATCAACACATGCTGTTTAAAATCAGTGTATTAATTGCACATCTGTGTTGAACACAGACAATTTTGTGTGACCCTTGGCTGCTATCATTTTATCATTGGGCTGCAAAACCTGCAAACATAATGTTGCCTTTTACAGAAGTACCTAAGAACGATAGTATTGTTTAGTAATTGGTTTCAGTTTTTGCCATCGTGGCAGCATAAACAGTCAGGACAATTTTGTGGACAGTGCTGCTAGATTAGCTTCCTTATTTTACAAGTGCCAGACTGTGGCAGCAGCTTGTCACTTGAATGGCTGAACAGTCAGGTAGTCTCTGCCAGCTCATCAGAGCATGGAAAAGGCCAGAGAATATCACTGCCTCTGCCAACCCGCTCTGCCAACTCAGGTAACCACCTGTTTAGCATAAGACACTACTGGTGCATCCAAGGTCCCAACAGCAGCCGCTGCAGACTCATTCCTCCACCAACAGCGTTAAGGCTTTTAAATCCACTGCTACCATTTGTCCACATGCCCTCCTCAGCCTGCAAAGGACAGCTTTTAATGAATCATCAAAATGTCAGGTTTAGTCATTTCCTGTATGTCGATTAAATTCACCTAAAAGTGATCAAATTGCTTTTTCCGGCATTACATTATAGCTGCAGTTTCAGTTTGTGTTGAAAATATGCAATGTTGAATGTGGGAAAAAAAGTGTTTATTTTTGGAATGTTTTAATGTAAACAAGCCCACATACGGAAACCTCTGTACTCTTTTCGAAAATTCTTGAGATTTTCTTCTTTTTTTTTCTTTTTCTTGTAAATGCTACTTTGACCCATTGATGCACGAGCACTTGCAGAACTGTATTTGTGCTGCTTGAAACCCTGCCAGAGTTAGGAACACACTCACGCCCAATAAAATTATACCTCTGACTTAAAAAGATAGGCTTCTTCATGTGCTTTACACATAATTGGCTGTCTGATTTGTCACCACTACATGTCAGCTGCTGTGACAGTTTGTCCTCCACCAAATGTGTCAATCTTGTTATGTGAAACTCACTTCTGATTTGTCAGCATTAGTTAGCCAAGCCACATTATTACTGCCCCCATTCTGGAATAGATACACTCAATTCATTATCATCATTATTCATCGAGCTTGTATCAAAATGTAAACTTGGAAAGAAGAAAAATAAAGAATGATTGTTGTCAGACTTTCTCTGGTAGTGGTTTTATACAAGCAACCACAAAAAAACTAAACAAATTAACAAATACAAAAAGTGTGTTTACTTCAAACAAAAATGCAACACTGGTTGATATCAGCTTTAAAACTATTTTTTGAACAGATACTCACCTCTGCTGCAATGTATATTTTAGATTTCCAGCTTTGTGCTTATTTTTTTGTTTGTTTTTTTTGTAATAGTTTTCAAATCAACCATCCATCAATACCTGTAAATGTACCCCAAACCTTTACAGTTACAGAGTCTCCTTTAAAAGTTATTTTCAAGAATCTTTTATTCTTTGTCTCTTGCAATTGTAATAAATTATCTATCTATTTAAATCAATCAAATTCATACAATAAATAGAAAAATATACCCAGTTCAACACAAACATGGAGTAAACACAGAGGCCACAGGATTCTTCTTCTTCTTCTTTTTCTCTACAAAGTTACACGATACTTGGCTCCTCTCCTTATCCAGTTTGTGCAGGCAAATGTCTGAAGCTATTTTAGGCAAGAGACCTGCCAAACATTGAGAATGCCAAACTGCAGTGAGAGGAAATCATCATAGCCTAGAAAGTTAATTTAAATCTTTAGGCCTTCAGCTGTTTCAGACTGACTCCCCGTGATGTTAACTTTCATTTTATGACAATTTGTTTACCAATATTTGGCTAATAATTCTTTCTTTCGGGTATAAAATATTGTAAAAAAAGAGAAAATGATAAAAGAGGCAATCAGGATTACACTCCCAACTGCAACTAATATATGCAGTATTTGCATAGTTTGTTTTGTGAAAAAAATGTTTTATTAATGTTTTAAAACAACCCAGTAAACATAACTACAGTCTTATGCTCACAATTTGATTGTTTATTGCCAAATAATTAAGTGTGAACAAAACAAGTTGAAGTATAGAATTAATAAATAAACAATACCTGTTATAAACTTATTAAAGTTTGTAGAAGACACAGGGTACAAAAAATACATTTGTATGTTTTTATGGGGGAAAAAGGTTATTTAAACTTTAGAACTGATGTTATTTTAAAACAAAATTGAAATATTACTTGTGGAAAAAAAATGCACTACCTTACTAAAATTGTGGCCAACAGTTTTACTTATTTAGCATTGGAAGTTTTAAATATGTATTTCATCTGTTTTACATCATTTCTCAATTATACATCACCATCTGTCACAACAATATGAGACTCATAGTAGTTTAAGTGATTTTTGTGACATGCTGAATGTTAAAAAACTGTTAAATTACTTATGATCTTTCCCTTTTAGAGTATCAAAACTTTGCATCACATTCATGCTTTTGGCGAATTTCAGCAAAGATAAATCAGACTTGCGGTTGTCTAACCTGTTTTGTACAGAACAGACTGTCCAAATACAAGGTGGGCTTCACTGATCTCTGCATCTACAAATGCTAAATAATAAGCTTTAACGGCCATTTAATGGAAATTTAACTATGAACTTCAATTTTTGAAATGGCTGTTCTGCTGAGAGAAATAATGGACTAATCCAAAATTATTTAATTCTTTAAAGAAAATCGATGAAAAATAGGATCAGTGTTGTTGAGTTTTGTGATATTGTCAATTTTTTTGTTTCAGAAATACAAGTTCACTCAGACTAAATAAAAAAAAATAAAGGGAAGTGAAGCTGGAAAGAGAAAGTTGGCTACTAGTCAAAAGTTGTGACAACTGTACCACCTATGCAGCAACTCTTGCTGGCCCTGAGATTATCTGGTTTAACAGATGTTTGCAGAAATGGTGTATTGTGACTCTTTTTATGGCTTCTTCAACTTCAAAATCAGCCCATATGTCAGCAGGTGCTTTTCAAATAAAAGTTATTACTTAGTATTTTTTGTTTGTTTGTTTCATACGTTGGCCTCAATAGCATTAACAGCATTTTTTTAGGTTTGCATGCGTTTCATTTTATTTTACATTAACCCCCTTTTAGTAGAAAGTAATTAAATGTTTACATGAACAAGCTTTGATGTACATGACAACGATCCAAAATTTCAAGCATAACACAGCATGTTTTAGGTTAAATACAGTTTTGATTTATTTATTCAGTTAGTTAGTTAGTTAGTCATAAGAGTTATACGAATCCTAGTTTTAAAGTCAGCATCTCACTGACCTGTGCATGCTGGTAATTGGTTGAACAAGAATTGCGAAAGAGTCTGCAAGATGTTTTGAAACATTTGCAGTGGTTTCCCAATTTCCTCAAAAGTCACAGAGGTCTGCCATCTTGCGTCTTAAATTTTGAGCATGTTGAAAAATGTCGCCCTGTGTTTTTCTTTTAAGTTAGTCACAAAGTCATTGCAGGCTTCTCAAACCCATCTTAGTTTTGTTGCAAAGGTGTCCGACCCATTTCAAGAGCTCCAAAAAGCATTTTTGCTTTGAAGACTTGTACAGGGTACGCCTGTATACAGTATTATATGAAAGTGAAATATGTTTTGTGAAAGTGCCTATTTTTAAAAAGGTTTATGTAGTAATATTTGATGGTGCTGACAATTATTTTCTGACTAGCATGAACAGTTTTTAGTGAGTTTCTTCGGATGTATTTACCACCAGTAAGTCATAATTAGCACTCTAGTATTTTTTAGGTTTTAATTTAATTTTTTTACCATGGGCTTGTGCTGAGAATAGGGAGGCTGTATTAGTTATTATGTTCAAATCTTTTCCCCAGATAGCTTTAAAATTGGAAAGTTGTTACTGACTGAATTTGAGGATTTCTCAGATGGAAGTTTTTGAAAATAGCCCAGGGCTTGAAGGGGTACTTTTTGCTAGTTCAGCCCACATTTAGAGTCAGTTTTTGGTGCATGTTTTGCACAGACCTGTGCTGATGTGTTGAGACCAGAGTGCTTTCAAAAATACGTGATGGACCACGCAGCACTGCTGATACACGTTGAGCACACTGCACACATGCCCTGTGCGTGGACATGACAACTCATCATTGGTCCGACAGCCCTGAGCCCCCACACCTGCTACTCAGCTTCCAGTCTGTGTGTGCTGCTGGTGGGCAGTCTCACCTCCTCTCTCACTGTCCACCTTTCGTATGTGCAACAGGTGTTATTAGATGCATGATTATGAGCAACAGCAGTCAAGTGGGAAACCATCTGTTTCTCAGCATGTTGGTGGTCTGTTTAACCTGGCTGCCTTTCTCTTAAATCTCACCTCCTTCACTGTTGGCGTTTTCTTAAAGAAGACACCGGAACTTCTGCCAAAAGGGCCTGAAAATCAGATTAATCACTATGATTATCATCTGTGTTTTAAGGCCAATCAAACACACAAACTTAAAAAAGGCAGTTAGAATGGTTCTAAGCTCTCTTAATCACAATCATTTTTTTTGTTGAGTAGATTAAATAATGTTCACAATTAAAATGTCCATTTTAACATCAGCATTAATCAACAGTAAAATGCTTTGTACAAAGACAGTTTATTGCATTCTTTTATTTGAAGCATTGAGAAATTGTAATTTTATTAAACTAGTAATGGAACTACATATCCAAAATGAAGCTTTGACATTTGCTATGCTTAAGAAAACGTGTGAACATGTCCTCTCTGGCAGCAAGGAATGATAGACAGCCAGAGTCACGGATCTTTGGGTTTACTTCCAGATGTGAGATTTTCATTAAAACTCAGTGTATTATTCTAATCCATATATAGTCTTATTTATCTGTTGATTGATAAATCTTTCTCCATGTATTTTACAACTACATTACAATGTTTATTTCATATATTTATTACGTATACTTAGGTGAAATTGTATTGGTCCTGGCTTTGTATTTAACCACATCAAGATGTAAGATGTAAGGAGATGGTTAGAAAGGTTGCAGGTGAAACTAGTCAGACAAATTAACTTTTTGTTTATTTTTTTAACTGAATACAACAATGAGTCAGTATAATAAAGAGGACCCAAGCTGACAAATACTTACAGGGACAAACACTGAGACAGTTTTAGCCATCTTGAAATATCGGAGTTGAATCCAAACACTTAATGAATTTTTTTTTTTAACATTATGTCAGTTTGCTTTCAGCTGAACTATTCTCTTAAGCAAAAACAAACAATTACAAAAAAGACTTCAGTGTTGCTAAATGTTAGTGAGTGTAGAATTGTTTATGAATAGTGCTAGGTCTAGGTGTGAATGCTCTCAATGAACATGTTTGCACTCAGACCACCTTCCGAAATGGTCTGCTATATATATATATATATATATTTATATATATATATTTTTACCAGACCCTAGTCACAGCGGGGACCGCCTACTGACTTGATGAGACTCCAGTTATTACCTGAATGTCTGTCAGTAAAAACAAAACCCAATTTTGTTTGCATTGTATCAATCAGTGGATTACCAGGATGTTGTTTGGTGAGTGTCTCATTAGTTCAAAGTTTGTGATAGTTTTTAGATCTAATTTAACTAACTCTGGTCACTGTAGTAAAATCTGCTTCACAGATCACAGAGCTACCATCTGAGCACCGTTATGTCGCACATACACCCACTTAAACACAGTGCTTATGCTATTTTCACAGGGAAGCTGTGTAAACAGCTGATGGCTGCCAGCATGCTGATGGATGTCTTACTGCAGTGGAGTTTTCAGAGATTTTGCTCTGACACAGAGCTCTGTGAAGTCATACAATAATTTATGTTTTTTTTCCCCAGCTCTCATATCATATCTATCAGGTAATCAGGCTTGTCAAGAGTTGTATAAATAACCTCACAGAGGTCTGATTTCATGACTCTGAAGCATGTTGATAAAAAGAATGATATATTTCAGATAACTGAATGTGATTGTGATTTTACAGCATTCTGTTTATTGCGCAGATGTATCATGAAATCACTGTTTGTTTGAAGGTAGAGCAGGTCTCTGAAATCAGATTGTTCCAGATGCATTTTAATGTCAGGTCACTTATATTTACAGCTGTCACTTGTGACAGTAGATCCTATATACTGTATCTAGACCCCAAGCAGAATCTAGAAGTTGAAGCCAGAACGAGACCAACTTTTCCTGTAGGCTGATTCCAGACGTTAAGTTCCACCCCTTTATGTAAAAAAAAAAAAAAAAATGGAACATTGCCTTGGGTAAAATAAAAAAATACATCTCAAATAACATTTTTTAGGAGCTGACTTGTTGTTTCACATATTCTTACCTTGCCATATGTTTGCCGTAACATGTGTAGCTGCAATTAGTTGTTTTATGCTTAATAGACTTTTTATGTAACAACATGAGTGTTTGAGAGGGACATAAAGTTCAGTGTTCTTAGTGTGCAGAGTTTGGTCCAAAAATACATGACAGCTCACATGAACCAGGTCCTGCTGCCTTCAGTTCTAAACAAACAAGAAAAAGCAAGGACATTTGGTCTTGGCAATAAAGGTCTGCATGTATAAAAAAAAAATGCAAACTTGCTAGTTTATACAAAGCTACCTACCATGTGCACTGAAGATAGCATTTGTCAAATGAGCTAAATCCAATCGCAATCCATTTACTATGTTGGCCTTCATGAATATGCAAGTAAATGTGATGATTATCAGAACGTGCAAAGTACAGGGAGGAGGACATGCACATGTAATCATTTAACACCTGCAATGTGATTTATCAAACCTGACACTGATTGCATTTGCTGGTTTTGCATCTTTATTTAGCACATTTGCGAGGAAGGTGCAAACTGGCTGCGGTCATTTTGGTGAGACAGATGCGTAGGTACAATGTCAGATGACAGAGAGAGAATGTTCTGTGTACACGTCAGCATATTTGGAATTTCAGAAATAAAAATAGTAGAGACATATTGAAAAATAAAAATGCGTGTTCTTCTGGTTGAAAGCTGGAATCATACACAGAGAACCAGTTCTGTAGTCTTTTGAAATTTTATTGCATCTAAAGACACCATTTCTCTACCCCGGGCCAGTGCTGTGACTTCCGGAGTCTAAACCACTCTCTCCCAATGTCATGTCATGTCATCTGCGCATGTTCTTGGAAAATCTTTGTACTACCCAAGAGGAGGTCTTTGTCACAACAGCATTGAGGACACTATAAACAAGGACATACATTCTCTTTAAGTAACATTCCCACATTACCTAATCCAATGCTTGTTATGTCTGGCTAAAACTAAAATATCCAACAATATAATCTATCAAAAGATGCCATTTTGAGCTGCTGGAGAACCTAATGGATGATTTGGAGCCAGACACAAATAGAAGCCATAATATAGCTCGTATGGAAAAACTCTTCGTAACACTGCATTTGCATATGGATAATTTACCTGTTCCACCAGGACCGCCAACTCCCATGTTTTCAAACTTCATTTTTCTTTTATGGGTCTGCTCTCCTAAATTATCCATGTCGACAGCCAAAAAACACATAGCATTTCAATAGGGCAGTCTGCACCTCTTTTCCACCTGTTATCATTTGCACAGTAATCTAAGTAGATCAGCTTCAACTTACCCATTACTAGCATGTGCAATTTTTTAGGTTGTACAGCAATTTAGCGCTCATTATTAGGGATCTGTGTTACACTGCACTGTATGGAAAGTGCTTTGTAAATAACATTTATTGATTGATTAGTGCTACGAACAGGGTTTATAGTGGCTAGTCAGTGCAGCCAATGCTCAGGATAGTCTCAGCTTTGTTTCATTTTTTTTTAACTAAAAGTTTTTCCTCCGCATATTTGGGTTCACATAAATTATCTTATTTTTTAATTGCCACAAAAGAAGGTAGATCATCTCCACTTTTCCAACCCAATTTTTTTCTGCTGCTATTTCAGGCTTTGACTGAAGTAACTGCAAGGCACAACTCACTGCAGCAGGATGTATGAAGCAGCCAAAATATGCTAAAATGTTATGCTACACTGAAAAAGTAACAAAGTGAACAACACTGTAATACAAAATGCCCATGTTATGAAAATATTACATTTTTAATTAACTGCCTGTTATCAATTTTTTTTATCTTGACTTGTTTTCACTTGTAAAAAAAATTATATCTTTAGCAGCTGCTCTGAGTACCTGTTTGCTTAATTCCCAATGAGAATTACCTCTGTTTCCTCAAATTTGAGCTGTTCTGATTACTTTCCACAACCAATAACACACTGGATGCTTGAGAATGTAATCCACAAAGCCTCAGTAAAACCAAACCATTCTTTTAAAAGGACACTTAAGCAGAGATTGGTCTGATAAAATGTAGTTTGCTGTGATTTCAGGCATTGCATAAAACATCAGACAGTATGAAAGTACTTATTAGGTTTTAAATTCCACTTGCTCTTTCTTTTTAACAAGCTTTGTAGTTAAGTTTCTGTGTGGTGACATGACTGTAGTTAGGTAACCATGCTGTTGCTCTGATCTGTGATATTCCTTGTTCTAAAAGCCAACCTTTTCCTTTTACCTTCAGGTTGCTCTGTGTGATCCTGACACTTGTATAGTTCACTGTACTTTACATCCCACAGCTGTTCCTAAATATAATACTTGACTAAGAAATGACAAGAAGTATTGTTTGTACTGACATATATCATTGACAGTTGATTTGAATTAAGTACATTTACAATGTTTGCTTGAAAAAGGATTATGAAAAATGTCAATGTTCATTTTTAAATTTACACAATAGTTTAAATCATTAGGTTTGCTTGCATAAAAAGAAAAAAATAATCTGTCTGTTTCACATTCAGTGGAAACATGATTGTTTTTCTTTTAACTCAATCTGACATGATTTATTTTGCCTCTATTAATTCTTCACTTGGCTACTTAATCAGTTTTACTATTAGAATTGACAGTATCCTAACTGACCATACATTGCAGTAGCATCTAAATGAAGACACCACCACTTGTTTTGCTGGGCAACCATCTCATAAGAATTTTCAAACAGAACAATGTCAAAGGCAAGTGTGACTGAACCAATGTGTACCATTTGGACAGTGGCAATAGCAAAATGACACACGTGCGCTTTACTTTATTTGTTTCTCAAACCTATTTAATATTGTTTTCAGACAATTTTTTAGACAGTTTTCTCACTGAGATTTTTATTGTATTAACTGTACCAATTGTTATGCTTCTGAGAAATTATTTAAATATATTATTGAGTTAGCTTATTAGGAAAGAGATACAATCAGCTGTGTAAATCATAGAACATTTTGAAAAGTGTTAGAAGATTGTCCTTTTTCAAATTCAAATTTACCACAATAAATTATTCCATCAAACAGATAAAATTATTTAAATTAAGTTGATGTACTATACTGGAAGAATACTTCCCAGTCCTAAAAAATGACATACATTGATCGTACACATGATCATCCATTTCTACTACCTATTTTTGGTCAGTTCATGTAGGCAACAAGTATAGAAAGATAACTAAGGCATCCCAGCCCAGTCAAGATACAGTATATAATTCCCTCTAGCAAATTCTGGATTTGCTCTGGGGCTCCTTCGGGTGGGACATGGCCAGAAAACATTTTTTTTAAAGAGGCACCGAAGGGGCATCGTAATCAAATGCCTGAGCCACCTCAGTTTATTCCTTACAACAGAAAAAAAAGCAGTGGCTTCTCGTGAGTGACAGAACTTCTCACTTTATTTCTAAGACTGGACCTATAAAAGGAAACCCATTCTCATCTGCTTCTACCCGGGATCTTTTTTTTTCCAGTCATAATTTACCTCTCATGACCATGGGTGAGTGTTGTTACTTTGGATAAGCCCCAATCTGTCAATAAATGTTCTGTTTTATTTTACCATCACTCGTGAACAAGACTCCCATATACTTGAACATCTTCATCTTCAACATTATTTGAGGCAGAGACTCGCCATTGACTAGGACAGTCATTCATAATTTTCAAGTTAAATGAACACATTAATGTTATGACAAGATGGTCTTGTTATACTGAGACTGCATGTGTGAGTCCAAATTGCGCCAAAAAGTGCATCTGGCATAAAACAATCTTTCATAGGACTTTCCTCCCTGTGATGACCTCTGCAGGTAGGAGAAGCTGAAAGGAAAAACAATGTTGATAAACACAATTTCTATGAATGTTAGAGTCCATAAAAGCTATTGAAAAAAGAGAATTGCAATTTTTATTTGTATTCATGTACAGTATGAACTACAATCTCAGGTATTAATAATTGAACATTATCCTTCTGAAAATTCAACTCCTTACAAGCACTGTCTTTTTTTCTTGTTTTTGTTTTGCTTTTTTGTCTTTTTTAAACAACAGGAGCACATGTAAAATTATGATCTGAAGATATTTTTTTGCATTATCTTTTTGAAAATATTTTTTTGTTTTGTAGAAACTTTGCCATGTGATGATTCTCTCCAAAAATGAGAGAATGTCCCCACATACAATAACCCTCCCCATACATGGACAGTTGGCAGAATAACACACAAGAATCTGGTCACCTTGGCTGGGGGTTTTGCACAGAAAGAGAAAATAAAAAAAATAAAAATAAACAAATTCAGTCTGCTGGTATGTCAAGTCCCACATTCTGCATGACAGTCCTCATTCATTTTCATTCCAGCACTTACAAATATCTCCACAAAAGCTGTCCTGCCTAAGCAAATACTGTACCAGTACACAAATAGTTCATTCATTCTGAGTAATGCACAACCCCCAAATACATATAAAAAAAATATGATTTTTTATTTTATTTTTGTTACTGTAGCCAGCATGAACATTGAATCATTTTCCACAAAAAGCATAGAAAAGGAATAGAGCATTAAAAAAACAAACAAACAAACCAAAAAAAAAAATAAATAAATAAAAAAATAGAAAGGGAAAGAATGGCTTACACATGGTCATTACCATTTATGGCCCTGTTTTCATCATTCATAGTAAAAGGCTGGCGATGAATATTTCCTGTTTCAGCTGCTCAGCCTTAGCTTTTGATTTCGTTCTTCGATTATGACAAATTCATAAAATTTGATCATCTTGTTGATTACATCATCATTCTATTATATAAACATATATCATAATAAATTCAGAACACTACCATTGAAGTATGATTTTGTGACACAGGTTTGAAAGTGAAAAATGTCTGATGGGACTGTTGGATGGGGGGAAAAAAAAGCCCGTCCAAACTTGCATGTACATGTGCATTCCGTTAAGCCGCTTTTGGTTGAAAACCAGGAATGAAATTTGCCAGTGGAAAATTCAAATATGCTTGTTGTACAGAAACCAAAGCAAAAGGCATATCTACCTCTTCTTGCTTTCTGCACAAGGTCACTGTTTCCATGGCGACAGGCTGATGGCTAGTTTGCGTCCTTATTCTTTATCTACTTTTCCACTTCTCTCTCCTCATATCTGCAATATCTTTGTTTGAAGACCCCTCATGACCAATGCTGGCTTTCTGTCACTGACCTTTGTTCTTCCCTTTTCATCCCTATTATCCACTTGCATAAGCCTTCACCGTTCAAAAACTAAATAAATTAAAAAAGAAGAAAAGACAAACAGCATGTAAATAGACTGAAAAAGAGACAATGTTGTGATGATCCATAAATGAGGCAGCATCAAAGTGTTTGGGTGTGTTTTTTCTCTGCCAAAAATGAGACTGAGCAGGGGTCGCTTCAATATCAAAGGCCTCTACCCCCTGTGAGATGTTGGGCACAAAGTCTCATGCTGCTTTCTTATCAGCTTTACTCTGTTAGTCTGGAAATGAACTGCTGATACAGATTAATGAGCTATAACCCATCTTCTTCTATTTTGTTACATGTTCCTAGCTGCCTCACTGAGTATGTTAGCCCTGTCTGCGTTCGTCTGACAGGGTCACACTACATTACAAAGTAGCCTCATTTGCCTTTTTATCTGTACTAACAGATGGACTATCAGCGCCTGGGCTTGTGTGACCCTGGGGTGATAGCAAGGTGCTGCAACACAGAGTGGACATAGATCATTACCAGGTTAACAGGGAGGCTACAGAGCACAACCCTATGCTACCCTTCATTTTGCTAAGAAATATTCTTCCACTGTGTGGCATACACAAGCAGGTAAAGCAAGACAAATGAAATATGATGATGGGTGAGGAATGTGCCTGAGCTCAGTGGCAGAGAAACAAAGACAGATGAAGTAATCAGGAAGAAACAAGGTGAAAAGAAAACATGGAGAATATTGACTGGGATAATAGATAATTCATAGATATAAAAAGAGAGATCAAAAGGAAAACGGTTAAGGGTAGGAGTCTAGAGAAATGTGAGGAGGGGGAGTGGGAACAAGACCTTAATCTTAATTAAAGTGAAGGATGTATGGCTGTTGTTCAAGAGCCACAGGGGAAATGTGCATTTACTCATTTGCCAGCTTTGCTCTGCAGGCATGCTGGTTTCACTGTGATATAATCCAGAGCTGTGTCATTAAAAGATCTAATCTTATCTTGAGTGACGGCTGGAATATGTTGGTGAGGGAACTACCCCTTCATTTTTGTTTGATGTCTTCTGAAGTTCCTTCCTATTAGATGTAGTCTGCTGGGTAAGTATCAAATAAAGGTTTAAGCAATGTTCTTTACCAAGTTATGTTATTCTCTTAGTAGAATAAAAGTATTAATTTGTGACACTGCATTTGTCTTAGAATAAACCAAAACCTACATTGGTTTTTCCAGCTGTGTCTGTTACCATTCAGAATCATCACATTTAATAAACCATTCTTTCCCTTAAGCAGTATTACACGTAGAGAAATAAATCAAGCTAAAAAGCTATCACAAATCGTTTTTTTCTTCTTTAAGCCACTAGACATATTTTAATAAATAATCTTGGTTTTGTAAAGACCCTTTTTAAAACATCAGATGTTGTTCCTTTGCCAAATGCTGCTTTAGTGCTGTAGTCAATATCAACTGAAGTCAACAGCATTGTTTTCTTTAATCTTCATGTGTTGATTCATTGTATTCCAAGTTTTAAACTGATAATACTGGGCAAGTAGTCAATTTTATGATTAGATTTGGGTCTCTTGGACGTTGTCTTTTGAGCAAGCTTGAATCAGTAAAGGTTCCTGTGTGGCTGAGCTGTGTATGGTACTGAGCATAGGAGGATGGTGGTAAGTGCTCTTGTAGGTGTTGTAGTGGTTGTAGTGCTCCAGTGGAGGGAGCGATAGATGTCTCTCTATAGCGGCAACACCTGCAAGCTCTTCTTCAACAGTAATGACTTCCATGGAGGAGGCAGGACCATCAGGGTCCTGTTGGTTATGCTGCTTCCTCATCTTGTAGAAAATGACCAGCAGAACAGCAGCCATAAGTGTAATAGCCACAAAGCAGCCAATGATAATCTTGGTGGTTTTCATCACCTCATCCAGACCATTGAGGGCTCCCTCTCCATTCAGATCCAGAACTGGGATGGTATAAGTCCGTTCTGTGGTCCGTGTTGAAACAGGAGTACCCTTTGTAGTTGATGATGGTATCCAGTCAAAAGGGGGAAAGGATGTTTGGCTTTCCTCCCCAGGGTTCCCAATCATCTCTACAGTGACAGTGGTAAAATAAGTCACCCCGCTGTTTTCCACAGAAGTAACATTAAGCACAGCAGAAGCAGAAATGTTGCCTGCTGTGTTGCTAACCATACAAGTGTAAGTTCCTGTGTCCTGCATTGTAACACTAGTAAAATTTAGTGTCCCATCATTAAGAACAGACAAACGCACCTTATAAGCTCCATGTGTCACCAAGGAGCCGTTTGGTGTGAGCCAAGAGATGGAGGTCAGTGAGCTTGTGCGACATTTAAGCTCAGCGCCCATGCCCTCAGTCACATTCAAGTCACTGGGTGGCTCTACAATAACAGGAACGTCACACTGGAAGTAGCTGTGGTCCAGTTCTCCAATATAGCGACCTTTAAAGGCTGAAGGAGTAAAACAACGCGCACAGCAGCTGGTATTGGCAGGTACTGTTTCCTTAAGCCACCAGCTGAGCCACAGAATGTCACAGTTGCAGTTCCAAGGGTTATGATGGAGGTGGACTCTTTCGAGACGATGCAATGGTGTAAAGAGGTCATGTGGTAAAAAGGTCAGGTTGTTATGAGCCAGGTTCAGCTCCACCAGTGACTGAAGATCATCAAAAGAATTTCTTTCAATAGTTTGGATTTGGGCATGCATCATCCATAGCTTTTGGAGGTTCAGCAATCCTGCAAATGAGCTAGGCTTGATGACAGAGAGTTGGTTGCCTGACATTTCAAGCTCTTCAAGCCTAATAAGTGGTAAGATGTTGGGAATCTCCTTGAGGTTGCACATTCCCAAGTTCAGGTAGCGCAGGTTGCTCAAATCCTTGAAAGCTCCATCAGAAATATAAGAGAGACGTTTGAGCTCACCTAAATCTAGCCTTCGCAGAGAAGGGACCCGGTTGAAGGCATATGATGGTATACTTTCAATAGGGTTGTTTCTTAGCCACAGTTCCTTAAGCTTGGATAAGTACTCAAAAGCTCCATTGGGGATTGTTGTCAGTCGATTATCAAAGAGCTCCAATGTATTGAGACTGGCTAGCCCATTAAAAGCCCCAATTTCAATGCTGCGGATATGATTTTTGCTCAGTTGCAGAATCTCCAGATGGCGCAGATGCTTGAAACTGTCCACCTTGATTACCTGAATGAGGTTATCCTGGAGATTCAGGTACCGGGTATTGGTGGAAATTCCATCTGGTACATCTCGAAGACCACGCCGAGTGCATATGACTTTGCTGAATTGGTTACTGCATGAGCAGACAGAAGGACAAGTTTGTGCACGGACTAGTCCAGCCACCACCAGGATCTGAAGGGCCAAAAGCAGCACAAAAAGGGGGTTGGACAGCGCCCCCTTCAGCCTACGACCTCTCATTGTCTGGCGCTGGAGGGTGGAGATCATTGTGTTCAGCATTCATAGTTTATCTGATGTTTGTGTTCTCTGTAAAAAGACAAGAAAAAGAGAGAGGTAAATGTAAAATCTGAGTCAGTCACTAAATACTACTTTGTTTGAGTACATAATACTTGAGGACAATATTTTTAGCCTGTCTTAGCGGTTTTAAACAATTAGCAATTGCAATTACTATATTTACACTGAATGTTCTATTTGGATTTGGATTTTTTGGCCAGTTAAATAAATGATTCTGGATAAATAATTGAGACATGTTTTGCATTAGACAGATTTTTTTATTATAATTTATATTGGATCATTGGACTTGTTGATAATTAAAAATCTGATACTGTATCATAGTTTTTCATAAAAAATAGCAGTATGTTTTATACTATACTTGCAATGTAGCTGACACACATAAAATAAAAGCATAAGCTAGATATTAGTATGAGTTTCTGTGGTAATTTGAAGTTTTTGTTTGCCATCTAACATTGGAGTATCACCTGTTTTTAGAGTCAACACAAGTTGATGGATTTGCACAGAACAGTTTTACTTGTGGGACTTAAAAACATTTATTATTCAATACATAAACTCTAAAAGGCATTACATTCAGACATAACATGTTGGGATGTCAATGTGAAAATTATTTGTTCATTGCAACAAAAGGACTTCATACACTAGCAATATAGACACTGGCAACTACGTAGAGTTATATTTCAAACATTTCAGTTTAAAATGTATTCTGGTTTATTTGACAGCAAAACACAAGCTCTCACAAACAAAACTCATGTTTCCAGATTTTACAGAGTTTACTCTAACATATTCTATATTCTGTTGTCTTTAAAAAAATGTTTTCTGATTGTTTAACGTCTTTACTAATTTCTTCCTTATATTTATTCAAATCACTCAACCAAAATAACATGACACATGATTTAGTTTAGGACTATTACAATGATGATTATTGTTCCAAAAACAATATCTTGAGCTTATCTGCCAAATCAATAAGCAGCTATTTATTCTGTTTCAGTCCATCTAAATAACATTTCAGTGAACATGCCTGAAAATCCCAGTGATAAAAATAAACCCGGACATTCATACGCACTGAGCTCAGCCTGTACCTCCCACTTCCACTCTGCAGTGTTGGTGTGTTGCTATCATCTTTCGTTTTTTGGCTTCATAGATGGTAACCTCCAAACAAATTGATGCTTGAAGTATAAAAACCCAAAATCATATGAGCTGAAAAAAATTGTGTGACAGTGTTGTGTCAAGCTGTACTTTTAAACAATTCAGACACTATTCTGCAGTGCAGCTATTGCCTTTGCCAAGAGAAAGCACTCTTATCTATCAAAAAAAGGACGAATAAAAGGAGAGAACATTTTTAATGTTACACACAACATCCTCCTGCAAGGTCCTCCCTGGCTTGTTTTTGGTTTCTACAACTGACATTATCTGTTAATCATCTCTTTCTGTCAGCCCACAAGCAAGAGGAAACAAGTATATTATGACAGGTGTTTTCTACACAGTAAAACATTTTAACTGAGGTGGAAATGCTCTCCAGTGAGGATGAGTGGCCGACTTAATCAGAAGAAATGAGTCTATGTGTAACTTGATTTTTGCACCAGCCAGGCTGCCACAATAGCCGTGATAGAGCGAGGCTGCGGAGAGGCGAGTGTCTGCAGGAGAGGCAGATCGAAAAAGGCCTCCCACAGGCTGGAGCTCATTTTGTCTGGCTGGAATTACAACAAACCCTGCACTGCCACCAAAGAGAAGAAAATGTCAGACATGGCAAACACACTGGTAGTGATTATCTGCTGTCAATACAATATATCAGAATGCAATTCCACTAGAATGCATAAAAAAGACTAGTGTGTTGATCTACCACTTCAAAAGTAATTCTAGCTTTGGCCACATGCCTTATTCACAATGCATTTAACGTGCATACATTTTACAGCACTTTATGGCTCATTACACAAAGAAATGGAAAATATTTTGCAGATGAAAAAAATGCTTTCCTCTTTTGTTGGTGCAACACTGCATGGATTAATTTTCATCTAGCTGTGCTCAACATGTGTTTAGAGCAACTTAAAGCCGTAGCTACTTACATCTAAAATCCTGCCAGTAACATAAAAAAACCCACACCCACCCTCAATTTTCAGCTCCTGCAAGCAGCAGCCACTGGCTTCATGTCCAACAGTGCTGTGATTTGCAAAACACATTTGTTTTAATGAGTTTTGTGGGGAAAGTACAGGGTAAACATATGTTTTAATCGAGGTGCACAAGGAGACTGTAAGATGGAACATTTCAGCATTTAAATTACAATATCAAATGATTAGAGAGTCAACATATTAGCACCTGAAGCAGCAATTCTCTCAACACACAAGATGCAAAAACTTTGACATTCCCTCACAGCCCAAAAGGCGGTTTGTCAAAAAAAGCACAGACACGTTCTCTTGATGAAAAAGAATATAAAATAAAATAAAGCTAAATAAATATTGATTCAAAATAATCAGTAGCTGAACACATCGGGAGATAAAAAGTAGTTTGATTTACTCATTATATAAATATGACTTTTTCTACAATTTCTCTGCATAAACTGATTTTGGAAAGATGATGGAAGATGAAATAAGACACATGAAACTGTTGCATTTTGAAATAATTTGTTTCACAGTCACATTTTGCTCATGATAGTTGTGGAAATGTGTTGGCGCATTTAGCATTTTCTCCCCCGGGTCACAAAGAGAAATTTAAAATCGTTTTATTTGCAAACCAGGATTATTTCACCCCAGTTGAGTTTAAATTTGCGCAATCTGCCCAATGAAATTTCAGCAAAATTTTGCACTGTGACAGCCAGATATGGGCACCAGTGACCCCCATGACCCTGAAAGAAAGAAGCGGGTAACAGATAATGGATGGATGGAATACAGGGTTCAAATATCATGTTTGTTTTAACACTTTACAACAAATTTTCTTTCTCAAAATTCAAAATAAGTAAGTCAGTTTTACTACCTTATCTTCATCAAAAGTAAAACATTTACTATCTTGTAGAGGATTACAAATAAAAAACTAATATCCAAACACTGGCAAAGTAAATGAGGTCACATTGTTGATTAGACAATTGATGTTCATTTACAGTTAATCATATGAGTGTGAAAGTGATCGCAAGTGTTAAGTATGAAATGATATGAAATCAGACAAGACTCATAATGATGGAGAAATAAGCCTGTGGCCACTAAGTGGGCTGTCTGATGAGCTGAGTATCATCTTGCTAATTCATTCAACATATCACTGCTTCATTGCATTTGCATACGTTTGGTGCGTGCCTTTTTTTCAACCTCATTTGTGCTGACGTCGTGACCTCACAGACCATTTTGGGCTTTCAAAACGTGGATGCTGGACAATTTGCCTTATCGTTCATGAAGATACATATAGATGACAAGTCTGTTCTACCAGTGTTTATGACTATCATAAACCTTGATCGCTAATATATTTATTGCCGTTAACTGGGTAACCTAAATTACATTTTCCACATTTTTATTGAATGAAATAAGGTAAGAATGCACGACCTTGTGCTCAAGGTGCATTTTTTCCTAATAAATTGTAAAGGTTTACAAACATACACATTTTTTCTTGTCTGTGTTTTTAGTGTCTGACCTGAGATTTAATACACTAGATATATAAAGCTAAAAGCTTCATGCTTTAAAATAAGTTGGATACAAAAAATAAATAAACAAAGCTGATGCAATTAAAATAATTTTGTTTTGCCAAACAACTTATCAGTGAAATCATTTTACTTTTGAAGTGGCAGTTTCAGTTAGTTTTGAAGAGGAAAAACAAATAGCTTTTGGTGTCAATTTCCAAAAAGTGTTTTGATTGGGAACAAAAATATTGTCACACGTCTGATAGTCACACTGGTCTCAAAAAAATAAAATTAAAATGAAATAAAGACTATTTATATTGCAAAGAATTCTGACAATAAAAGCATCACTGCAATATAAAATGTTTAAAAATCAGATATATTGTATATATACTCCACATCTTTCTCTTTCAAGCAGGTGAAAATTGTTATTTATTGATTTTACATTTAACACTGTGACCGTGACTCATTGTCAGTGATGGACCTTTTGTTTTCTTTCTCAGCAAGGGTACAATTAATGTTAACACAATAGTTTGTTAGATGAAGACAAAAAAAAAAATAAAATAAAAATAGAATACCGCCCATTAGCTGAAACATCTGAACAGTAATTGCTTGTTTTGAAAAAAAATTGTCACTCCTTGTTGCTCAAATGTAAATATATTAAAACAAACAGTTATTATTTCAATAGTTACAGACTATATGTTTGAAAGAACATGTGAGTGGGGTGGGATGTGGAGTGCTGGGTGATGGCAACGATCTGGTACAGAGAACCATAACTACCCTCCATCACTGACATGGGGACTAGATGTGCTTCACTCTTGACTTGAAATAGAGCAATCTCCCACCTCCATCTTGGCCTCAGTACCTGAATGCTGCTGTTTGAGAAATAAATCCACAGTAGGAAACTGTTGGGTGCTGCTGACTTATCAGCAGGTATCTAATTCGTTTTTTACAAGGAAGGAAATTATTACCCCTCTGTTGACAATTCAGGTTTCAGAAAAGCCAAAATTAGGTGCAAAAACGAGAAAAACAAGCTTTATTTATTGATCTGTGCTGCAGTTACTTTCTAAACTATTACTGCACCTGGAACAAGGGTTGATATTTTTACTAGTTTGACCAGTTGGGGGGAAAAAAATCTTAAAGTTCGTTTTTGCAAAATCAGTGATTGTTTTGAAGAGAATGACAGACTGTTCTGTCTCATCAAAAATCATTCTGTGTCAAAGCTGTAATTCACAGAAGTCTACATAAAAAGGAAATGATGCTGATGCCATTTTCTCTTCCAGTTCAAGAAATGTTGTATATGTAAGGTTTGCACTTTTTTGTGAAATGTTTCTGAAAGAAATGCAGATATTTGCCAACAGAGTATTTGTTTTTTGCAACAATATTTTTTTTTATCAAAGACATACAAAAATATCCCAACCAATGCATATCGTATTCCTTTATACATATATTTGAACAAGATATATGGTTTCATCATCTTGATGGAGCTACAACCTGTGACACCTTCTGCAATGTCTAGTTAAAAGGTGATTTAGAAATCACTGATTTGGTTTTAGGAATTCTATTGAAAACAAAACATAATGCTGTATAAAAGCCAAAAGTTTTTATTTATTAATTTATTTTCATGAAAAGAGGAAGAGGTTCATTGTAGCCACAAGGTGCAGCAGGCTTTGAAGACTGTGAGGACAATCTTGGCTTATTAAAGTTGAAGGCTTTCACATATGCCTCATTGATTATTTTTTGCAATAAAGCTGTGATTCTTTTATTTATTTGTTGGCCTTTTGGATGATTAAAAATCAAACCTCTAAACAACTCCCAATTATTTTTTTATCATTCTAATAAACACATACTGTAGGCAAAAAGACACAAGACAAAATTTTAAACTTAGTTGAACAACTAAATTCCAGCTTATCAGTTTACTTTTAAGACATAATAAAAAAGTATTTATACGACAATTATTCAATCATGCCTTCACCTGTGTGTGATCTGTTTGTGGATGTGTGTCTATATGTTTCAGAAAGGTCAAATCATTGCAATGCATTAAGCAGCGAAACTATCCAAGGAGATCGATGAAACTACTAAAATCAGTTTACTGTCCAACTGATCATTAAGAACTGGAAGCACAGAGGGCAAAAAAAATCATCTTCAAGAAAGGGATGTGGTTAGAAAAAAAATATTGAATGATACTGGTCAATGATCACTAAAAGATTTGGTGAAATCAAATCATAAAAAAAAAACAAAAACTTATGTCTATGTCTAATGTGAATGTAAGACACAATGTGAAGGGAACTTAAGGTATTGGTGCTAAACAGCTATTTAGCCATAATTAAACCACTTATCATTAAGGCTAAATTGAAAAAAAAGGTTTCATTTTGCTAGGGAGCATAAAGTTTGGACTCTGGAACAATGTAAGGACATGAGGTCTAATGAAACCAAATTTACCCTGTTCAAGAGAGATGGGTGCATCAGGATAAGAAGATAGGCAGCTGAAAAGATCCACTCATCATGCCTAGTGTCTACTGTACAAGCCTGTGGAGGCAGTGGTGCTGGTCTAGATTATATGCCCAAAGAATTAGGTCAGCTGACTACCTGAATCTTATGAATGACCATCGCGATTCCATTCCATTGATATTCTATCAATGGAATTGTTTTCTTCTCTGATGACATGGGCATGTTCCAAGGTGACAATGCCAGGATGCATCAGGCTCAGATTGTTAGAGTGGTTCAGAGAGCACGAAACATAATTTCCACACATGAAACTAGTCCTGTACCAACATTAATTGAAAGGCCACTCAGTGAAGATGAAACCATTACCCCAAAAGCAACATTAAAAAAGGCAGATTACAGTTTGCAAACACACACAGGGAAAAAGGCTGACAAAGGGCTAAATTATTGGCCTCATATCCTGTGGTTAGTTTCTGCCATCAGGAGTTGGCATGTCAAAGGAACCTGCTTTGCCTGTGATCTAGCTCACACAGGACCTGACCACGATGAATAGGTGATGGTCCCATGTGGAAATGACTTCCTGTCTCTTTTTCAGGCTTGGCCTGGCTGAGTGCCAGTAGCCAAAACTTGACCACAAGGCACTCACAGGTGAGCTCTCCCTTAGGCCCGGCTCTAGAGAGGTTTTCCTTTTTAGGGCAAGGTTTAAACAAATGGTTTTGTGTGACCATGCTCAACTGTCAGATAGGAGGAAGAGCACCATGATCTGAGTTCAGAGTAGAACCACTGCTCCTCTGCATCAAAAAGAGTCTGTTTTAGGATTAAAATGTCTCCTGGATGCTATCCTTTTGAGGTTTTCTGAACATGCGCCATTGGGAGGAGACCAAAGGCATATCCAGATCGTTGGAGAGAATACGGATCAAATCCCGGCCGAGCACATTTCTGGGTAGAGTTTGTATATTCTCTCCAGGCTTGCGTGGGTTTTCTTTGGGTACTCCAGTTTCCTCCCACAGACCAAAAATATGATTGATAGGCTAATTGCTAAATTGTCCCAAGGTGTGCGTGAGAGAGTGAATGGTTGTTTGTCTCTATATGGCCCTGTGATGGACTTTATACCTCTTCAGGGTGTACCCTGCCCCTCACACTGTGACTACTGGATATGGGCACCAGTGACCCCCGTGACCCTGAAAGGAAGAAGCGGGTTAAGATAATGGATAGATGGATGTGCCTGATGTTAAAAAACTATCTAAAGTTAATCATATGTTCCCTGAACATTCTCAGAAAAATGTAAAATACATATAAAAATATTTAGATTTCTTTTTTTTTTTTTTTTTTACAAAATATGGGTAAAACTGTTCATGGATGCTTTGTTTTATACATAGAAACAGGATAAGGGCATTATTTCCTTACAAGGCATTTAGAGGTATTCCAATTGACCTACCTTGAGCCTCACCCCTGCCCTCGCTTCAAAAGTGATTGAGGTTAAACAACAGCAGAGCTCTTCAGCGGCGCAATTATTTTATTGAAAATCACCACATATTTAAAAGACCAGGCTCATTTCCTCCAGTTTTTAATGAAAGATATTTAATTAAATGGAGGGCAGAATTGAGAGCAATCAATTTGCCATCTGGAATTATTGCCAGACTGACAATAACTAGGATGACCAAAACCGTACAGACACATTTCAATTTGCAATCAGGCAGTATGCTACGATGATGTGTCTGAAAACAGAATAAGTATTTTATTTACCATTATTGTCTTGTTTCTGATGAAAAATACAAAACAATTATCAGCAGACCAGTTACTTTGCCCCCCAAAAATAAAGATTACTAGAGAAGGATATTGTGTAGCATTCGGAACCCGAATGAGGCGCCGGAACTTGTCCTGTTCTCAGCCTTGACTGTTTACTTTCATACATACAATTTATCACAGTGCTGTGGACCATTATGCCTGCCCAGACAAAAAGGTGGTGTCTTACGTGTTCTTTAGTTTAGTTATAGTAAACCTGATTCCAACCCCTGGGCGTGGTTCCTTACACATTAGCATGGGAATGATGTCATCATAAACAAGGAAGTGAGTTACAGTAACAAACACTAAAACTAACTTGTCGATTATCTTATTATTTAAATTAAATGATTACCAACAATCACAATGTATAAAAAAAATAAGTGTGTTTCTAAAATTCAGTTACTCACTCACTAAATATCTTACATTCATTTGGCATTCTCCCCCATGTAAATGCTAATGTACATTATATCAGTTTCTTTGTTTTTGTGAAATGATTGTAGAACTGGTGGGATAATGTGTTGGGTTAGAAAGAAAAAGGAAACATTTTAAAAGATGACCGACTTTTGATAAGACCTGATCTAATTTAAGTCTATATATATTAGTGCTGGGCAAAGATTATACAATTTTAATCACCTCTGTTCTGAAGTTATACTACTCCAGTGGTAAGACAGTTCAGCGTTGCAGTGCTTACATATAACGTTCCTTCTATCCAGACTGCTGCTGGAACGAGTTTTAAATCTAAAAGTGTCCATGTCTGGTGATTTTCTCCATGTTTCTTTCCTTGTTCAGTTTCTGATACGGTTCATGAGAGTGTAACAGCAGATCTACAAAACAAAGGCTCTCATTGGTGAGTTGCATAATGGTGGTCATCTAAATCCAGTAGAGATCAACCTTCAACACACACATGCCTATTAAAAGTATAATAGGTCATAATCAACCCAAAATGCCCAATCTGTTCATAGTCTCCAATGAGTCAAATAATGAACCTATATTCTAATAGTATGTAATTTTGGACAATGAATAATTTTAATAAATGAATGAAACTCTGAAGTACACAGAACTACAAAACATGACATGAACTCTTTAAGATATGCAGTATTATTTTTCTTTAATTCAAATAAGCACTTTTTACAATTTATTTAGAAAAAAATAAAATTTCATGTAGAATAAACATGTGTCTTTGGTAAATTAATTTAATAGTTTAATGCTCCTGCAAAGTTTTTACAGGTTAAAACACTCTATGTACCCTTTTTGTTGTGATAGCAGATATCAGATTATATAACATAAAGGTTTTCCTATGCCTTGATCTCAGATAAATGGAAGCAGGTTGAAATCTCCCAGTACAGGAGGAAACGAGAAAGCAAGAGGGCAAAGAGACACCTTTCAAGTGATAATTCAATTCCTATTCACGTACTATCCTATGCTGCTCCCATTATGATAATTGCAACAGCTAAATAATCTGCAGGGACCTCCATGTTCAAAATGCACTTTGCAAAGGCTCTGTTCAGTCTCTGCAAAGGGATTAAGACAGGATGCCCAGGGTGGCAGACGAACTGAATGCGAGGGTGCTCTTAGTATGCATGTCACTTGTCTGGCCTACCAATCTGCTGCCATGACTGAGTTTGAAACAATGGATTTGCAGGACTGGCCAACTGTAAGTGGAAGGGCATTGAGGGAGGAATTGAGGCTGATAGAAATAACTGAAAATGTGGCTTTGCACAGTAGGTTAAAATGACTCAGCCTGTAGTGACAGTCTTGTTAATTGGCTGCATACTGTACAGAAAAACACTCTTCCTGAGGGAAACAGCAAACTCTGGCACACTATTGCCTCAGAGGTGCATCAACTTTGGCCACTACATTCTGCCTCTACACCTAACGAATAAAATAGTACGGCCGAGCAAAGACACATCAGCACTGCTTTAAGCTAGCAGTATGAAAAAGTTAAATGCGGTTTAGTAGGTGAGACACTGTTAGCAGCAGTAGATGAATAAAAAAGCTACACACACACACACACACACACACACACACACACACACACACACACACACACACACACACACACACACACAC
>JAVKLF010000038.1:21597322-21608421 GCA_034783495.1 Millerichthys robustus
CAATCAATTGTAAAAATATTGATTGAAAATTTGATGTAGTAGTAGTTTTAGGTGAGCCAAATGAACACATGCTGTAATTGCAAAATATTATTTTACGTATTTGCTTAAAACTTAGACAATATCTGTTGGCATCAATATTATTTGATTGTTAGCAAAATATCCAACATGTTCTCACTCCCGACTCGTCATATACTGACGACTTGGGACGCCTTCTGACCATGCGTCACATATTGACGCAAAGGGTACCCCCTTCGCGTCAATATGTGACGAGTTGGCCAGGTTCCTTTAGCGTCACGTTGTCGATGTGGGAAGGTCGCATGTTTTACATGGATTATTCATGCGAAGGGTTCTTGCAAACACTGCCGAAGCTTCAAAACCCCATGATTGGTTAGGTTTAGGGAAAAAGTTAGGGTAAGGCATATGGTCAAACCCCTCACGTCACATATGGACGCGAAAGGGGTACCCCACGCGTCAATATGTGACGCGGAGGGCCGTCCCAGCATGCGTCAATATATGACGAGTCGGGAGTGAGACTGGGTTGAAATATCCTATTTACCACTGAATATGTTTTTAAACTCTAATATTTAATATTGAACACACTTCTGCAGCTAACTAACTTTTGGAGTCAATTAAATATGTCAGTAAATCAACAAAAGCGATCACAAAACTCAGTCAAATGTAGAGATACCAAGCTAAAGTTTGGTGTGGTGGTGCCAACTTGTACTAACAGATTGTATGACATATTTGATTAAAATTGTAACTTCAACTGTTATTGTCAACTTCCATCTCATAAACCTCTAGATCATTTTCAATGAAACGTTTAGAATTTTATCAGTGGATGAACATTTCCAATTGTTCAACTGTTGGATACATACATTTCATTAAAAGTTGATACAAATAATGAGCAAACACTAAAATGACTTTAAACTTAAATTCATTGATATTGAGCAATGGTTTGGTAAGTTTGGTGTGGTAGTAGCTGATAGTCATCCTCAACACTTACTTTGAACATGAACACAATTTGTAAATATTGTTTGATCTAATAATGAAATGGTGAGGATAACATAAAAAAATCACTTAAATATAAAACAAGAACACAGACATTAGTCATGATTTTCCTTTTTCTATTTTTAATGAACAAGACAAATATCGATGAATCAGATCACTATAATGTTTGACATAGGAGGAAGAGGCCAGCATTTGACATGAAATTCAGAGAAATATTATTGTAGAAGCTTCAATTGTCTTTCGTATGCCACAGATTGTGCAAGAACAAAAGCTGCATTTTAGTCAGAAAAACAGAAGCCACAAATAGTTAGATGAGTCACCGTTCCCCCTGTTTTGTACCAGTGGTTGACTACATGTGTGTCATGCATGAAAAGAAATCCATTCACCCAAGTGCTCGTTTCCCACAGTGAAGGCTTCTGTCAGGGCTGCTGTAGAGACTGTCTTTAGCATGGTTGGCCTCCATTCAGTCTCTTGGCAGGTAGGTAAATGCCAAAAACTACCATTTTGTTTGTCAGGGTGATCACATTTCCCATGTACTGCTGTTTTTTATTTGTTTGTTTTTTTGCCTCCGATGACTAAACAATTTAACAAGGTGATAAAGTCACAAACTCAAAGGCTGTGACAACAAGCATGGTTGTTTTTGCCACAGGCACAGAGCTCATGCTCACCACAAATTATCAACCATGCAGAACACTACACTTATTCAGAAACACAACTGGCACCACTCAGTTTTGAAGTTCAACTTCTTCCAGTTCTTTTGATTTTTTTTTCCCCAAGTGTCACGGTTTTGTGGCCTATTGCCCTATTGAGACACTTACCAGTGTTTTGTCTTTGTATGTGTGTGCAGTGCAACAAAAATGAGCATTAACAGCAAACCGTGAAGCAAGAACACTGTACCTTTTATGAAGAGTATTATCCTTTCAAATTTACTATCTCTGAATGTTCTGCCCTGTGATATTTATTTTAAATATTCACAAGGATAACAATAATTTCCCCGCTGTTGACAGAGCAATTTGATGAGGCAGACAAACAATTCATATCACAGTGCAGTCATCAGAGAGCCAAAGCGATTAAATAGGCTTTTATGTGAGTGAGATACTGCATATTGGGCATAGCCGTTGCTCATACGTGCATGCAAATAAGGTGGTAACCAACCCTTCACACTCAGAGCATGTCCTTTATTTTACAGACTGACCGTAAAAATTCACCAGATGTGAATATGGCCGACAGGGCACACTTAAGAATGAGTCGCTTAGGGCTTAAAAGTGGAAAGCTTTTGGGCTGCAGCAGCAGCGGCAGCAGCAGCAGCAGCAACTATATGTCAGTGCTTTAACTGCACTTGAGCATTTTCAGCACCACACACGGATGGGCAGCTCCTTCTCACATTACTTTCTTTTCTTAATTTATTTATTTTTTGGATGTATTCCCAAACCAAGTAATGGAAGACTTGAGCAGGTTAGCTCTTAAAAGATCATTTGTCAAATGCTTGGCTTTTACAAAGGTTTTTAATGTTTATTAGTATTTTTTATTATTATTTATTTCAGGCATACAGGAGAGCATTTTGGTGAAAAAAAATGACTCTAAAGCACACTCAAACTCGAAGCAGTTGAAGCAGCCAGTTCACCTGGCCAATCCAGAGCCTTTTTTTGCTGCAAACGTGTATGCTGAGAATACCTGAACTGAATTTGAATTACCATATGACGTAGGCCTTTTTCTATCAGTAATGTCCTACTGGCAACAGGGACTAACAGTCTCCATGAAGCGCTCAAACACAGGATTTGTTGCACCACTTACCTCCACATTTTTTTTTCTTTGCCAACCCCGCTGCTTTTTATCTGTCTATAGGCTATTTATCTATCTCTCTCTCTCACACACACACACACACACACACACACATACACATACCGCATTTACACACACTCACCCTCCAGAAAAAAATGCGACATCTCTCATATCCTTCACACAGAAATGAAATAAGGGCACGGGGAGAATTTTAAAAAAGTATCTTTCTATATTGAAGTCTGTGAGGCAACAGGAAATCACTGATAGAACAAATGGCGATGGAAGATGGGTCTACTCTACACAGGAGCCCAAAATGAATGAAACACTTACGCATTTTCTCGAATAAAGGGACTCGGGGGCGAGAACAGAGCAGGGAAAATCAGCAGGGCCCCCGTCCACGTTTTCAGGATTTGCAGCGCGACCGAGACACAAATCTCCATGTGAAAGAGGGGTGGTGTGTGGAAGGGGGGAGGCGAGGCGGGGTTGGGGGGCAGGAGGCTGCTGCAGTCCGCGTCTCTCTCTCGATCACAAGTCAAGATGCTCGCCTGCGAAAAACCCACTCAGGGAGAGTTGCTTGGATCTGCGGTGCGGCCACCATTCCCCTCCACGCGCGCAGATGGAACCCCCTCGGAAGAAGCAGCTTTGGCCTCCTTGACTTAAACGATGTGTTCCTCTGGACTGATGAGTAAAAAACAAATCCTGCAGAGTTGTTGGTTTTTTTGTTTTGTTTGTTTATTTTGTTGCTTTTAATTTATTCTTATTATTAGAAGGGCAATCAAGTCAGCATAGGCCGATCCAGTCCAAAACTGACTTCCAGAAAAAAAAAAAGAAAGAAAGAAACATGAACCAGCAGAAAAAAGACCCGAAGAAACAAAACTAAACAAACAAAAAAAAGAGACAGGGAAAAAAGAAGCCTCCTCCTTCCAAATCAAATGGAGATTATGAAAGCTTGGCAATCAACATTTACCTATTTAAAGCACCGAATAAGGTCCCAGCGCGGAAAGAGGTGTAGAAACGTCCAACAACCCCAAAAAGAGAGAGAGAAAGAATACCCTTAGAGCGCCGATGGGATAAAATTAAGGATATCCGTCCCACTGCAACCATCACACGCGCCGCATCAGGACCAATGGGTTGCCATAGGCGGCTGTGGAAATCGCAGAACATATGGCACACAGCGGTTTCTGTCAAGTAGAACGGTGAGATTCTGGGTGATTCTTTCCCGTCTCCCCTCCGTCAAAGCGATTAGTAATAATTCCGCGTGTCAGGGAGCGCGTGAGTCCGATCCGCGCGATGAGGCAGCAGCATCCGTGTGTTGCAAATAAAGCGGGTTTTCTCTTCTTCTTTGCTTTTGGCTCCTAATGGTCCCCCGGTTCCCCGCCGTCCATGACTTGAATAGTGAGCGCGCTGAAATCGTCTCTAGGGGCGCAGATCTGCCGCGCGCACGCGCGCGAGTGACTCACAAGCGTGGCTAAGTATAGGCATACGCGCACGTGTAGGCGTGTTCCGCTATTGCCTAGGGACCACTTTTAACTTTGACCACTTTTGCCTGCGCCTCTATCTGCCCATTTAAATCCGCCAGCCGTCGTTAATTATCAGGGATCAATAGCGTTAATGTAGAAAGCCGCGGAGTGATGGCTCAGCGCTAGCGATTGTGTGTGTGTGCGTACCTGGAGTGCGCGTGCGCGCGTGATTCAGTTGTCGATGAGGTATGGTTGCCACCTACAGGCGTCATTCTCTACCCAGTCATCCAAAACAGACTACCGTCAGTGTCCACAAATAAATTCCCTCTCAACATGTAGGGGTATTATCACTCCTCCGCCTTACAAGCACTGGTAGAAAAAGTGCACCAATCAAGAATATATATCAAGGAACTCCTTTATCCTTGTGCAACTGATCCTTTTCCTAATCTCTAATTGATGAGTTTAATCAAATAACAAACATTTACCTATTTATTCCTGTTGTTTTTTGAGAGCTCAGTTAAATGTGTGTGAATAACACTCAGCTGTTGCCTCGACCAATTTTAGCTCAATGTTTGTAAAACAGAGTAAAATGAACAGTTGTATGAGCAACTGAAGATTTTGTTTCTCTCCAGTGGCAACAGTTGATGCAAAAGTTTACAGCAAAATTACTGTACCATGTGTGCTTAAAGTATGTGTTAGAGATTCACTCATTACCACACCAAAGTTTTATTCAATATCTGTAAAAGTAACAGAGTTGTAGCCAGTTTTTGTGTTTGTGAAGGTCAGTTGACTGTGTTTGACCTAAACTTAAATTAGATAGACTCGAAAGGTAAATCTCTTGAAGATGTTATGATGATTTGTTACAATCATTTCTCTCTATAAGTTTCATTAAAATCTATGTTCTGGTTGAAAATATATTTTGGTAACAGACAAACATAGCAGACAACAGGAATTAGTAGCAACATTTTAATTAAAAAATGTACTGAATTGAACATTTGCAAAATTGCCTGAGTTTTAACCAAACGTGTGTTTGCTAAAGTTGCTTTGCATTTGGGGGCCATCTTGAAAATGGGTAGAGTCAAAAAGTGTATGAGTTTTAAATGTACAGCTAAACATACTTCACAAGAGTTTAATTAAACCTGTCCACTGGTTCATAAGGTATTTTGATTGCAGACATGTGGAAAAACATTATCACCTTTGGCAGAAGACAGAAATAAAATTTCCCATAGCCAAGAGAAGAAAGGCACTCCGGTTGGTGCTGCCCAGAAGGTGAGCTAGTGAGAGGAATTTAGACAGAAATGTGTGATTTCATTAGATCTGAGATGAACAGCCTGTCTCATTAAGATACATAATGAAGCAAAAAGCAGTCACATATGAGTTCATGCTGAGGCCACAGCATTTTATGAAACTCAGAACCAGGATGAATTTTAGCCGTCAGTCATAATGTTCTGATTACTTCAAAATCCTAAATGCAGCTGAAGGCACATCTATGTAAAGTTCCAATGCATGCACAATGTATTTATAAGTCAGAAAATCATTTCTGAATAAATATCAAACAACAAATGCAGACACATTCAAAACTAGAGGACAGGGGGTGTCCCATGAACAGTTTGATGGGTATGAAGATGAGGTGGAGTGCATGCTGTGGCCTTCACAGTCACCACATTAATTAAATGAACTTGTATAGGAAACTCTGTGCTGACATGATTTACAGTCCGCTCCATCACCATCATCAAAATGCCAAAGCAGAGCTGTAGGTCATGATTAACATCCTTATTAGTAATCTGACAGTAACTTGATGATATAGAAATGAGTAAAACCTTGAGCTGTTTTGATCAACGTGCACATTGTACACAAAGAACATTAGTGAACATTGTTTTTTTTGTTTAAATCACCTTCATATACAGACTAGTCAGTTTAAAATATTTTAAATAAAATAAAAGCAATACCATAAAAGAAAAAAACAAACTTGTTTCTACATGAATCCTAGAACAGATTGCACAGTTCAGATTCTGCGTCAAACTGTAGGACATCCCATCCATGAGTGTCAAACTGCTGTTGCCCGAGAAAAAAAGTTGTCAAAAAACTATCATCAGCAAGATGTGATGTACCTTTGCAGACAAACTGATCAGTAGTGTTTTAAATAAAGTAGATCACCAACTAGAATACTAAATGTCATCATCCTGACAGCTTCTGCACCAGTGAGGCTGACTATTAATTAAATGATTAATTGCTATTCAGAAAAGTAGCAAATGAATTGCCTGATGTGTTTTTCCCTTCTGTTATTCATCTAATTGACTCAGCCCAGGAGAAAATGTAGTTGGGTTTGAATGTCATTGAAGATACTTGGAAAACCTATGCAGTTGGTGTTGGATGTTGGCAGATTGCGGCTTTCTTCAAACTTATTGACATCAAAGCCATGTCTACTGTTAAAGTTGTTTGTGATCTACAATATTGTCCCACCTTTTGATTTGTGGATAGTATATGTGATGTTATTGAGTAGAAAATGACACAAACATTTATTGTGTAACTGAATCATACAGTCAGGGGGGGAAAAAGCCCCCCTTTCTTTCAGTTCTTAAGTTTTAAAGATCAAAACAGGTTTAAAGTGATATGATCTTTACCAGATTGTAAACTTTTAAAGCTTTAAATGTACACAAAAACACATCCACTATGTCAATATTTGTTAAATGAGAGCTAAGTGAAAATGGAAAACGTGTTAATAGTTAACTAGACTCTATATTTCAGTAGTTTATAACGCCTTTAGCAGTAATAACTTAAAGTAGTAATTTTCAGTGTGACCATATTAGTCTCTCTTACATGGTTGTGGATGAATTGTGGCCTACTCTTTACAGCATTGTTTCAGATTGAGGTTTGTAGACATTCTTTTATGCTCAGCTCTCTCAAAGCCCCACCTCATCCCAATGAGGTCTGGACTTCGACTGGACAAACGCACTACTTGATTCTTTACTTTTCTGCCATTTTATTGTAGACTTGTTGCTGAATTTGAGATCATTGTCCTATTTCAAAACTAAGTCTTGGGCAAACTTTAACAGTCAGACAAATGGGCTCACATTTGTTTATAGAACAGTTTGGTTTACAGAAAAGTTCATGATTGACTCAAGGACTGCAATGTCCCTACATTCTATGGCTGATAAACCAAACTAAATCATCAGTCCTCCATGTCTATGCTGATGTATGAGGTATTTGTTCCGACATGATGTGCTTAGGTTTTCACTTAAAGTGGCATAATGTATTATGCCAGATACAGTATCTCTACTGTGGTCTCTTTTCAAAATACATTGTTTTCTTCTGTTAAAATTAAGTTTGATATACATCTTCCATATAATATTGACTATGAATACAAATATTGCACACTACAGCATACACATCATGTCTCACATTTTATTCATGGAAGACAATCACAATAACTGTTCACAAAAAAAGCAAGACTGTTAATGTGTTAAGTGTCACATCATTTAATGTGAAGTGTCAAGAAAATGTTTGCAACCTACACATCAGCCTCCAAAAAGGTAAAGGTTTGACACCATCAACACAATTCTGGCTGCCAAAGTGATATATCAATGACAATAGAGAAAGCTTTTGAAAAATATACAATAATATACCAATAAAAAGATAATTTTATTATGTATGGGTAAAACAAAATCTTTATGTGTTTTATTTGCTTTTGTCTTATGTTTGACCTTTTGGATTTTTTTCTTTTTTGGAGGGTGGGGGTGTGGCTGTTATTTTCTTGCCAATTGCTCCTTGACACACACAACACTAGTTTCTAATGGCAACAGCTGCTTTTTGCTTTTCACCACCCTCATATCAAGTTTGCATTTTGTCCCAAACCATGCCAAATATCTGAATCTGAAACCTGCAGATCATCTCTGAAGAAACAATCCAAATCTTTTTTCGCAACTCAAAGTCTCGTGAATTGGTGACAACTCCAGTATGTGGTCAATAAATGGATAGTGCAGGACAACTTACTCCTTAATGTTTCTTTACCCAGTCACTCTAGAAGGCTCAAGCTCATCTACATTAGATTAGTCCTACAGTCTTTGTTGTGAGTCATGATGAAAGGGACAGCATCTGGTTGGGTTCTCATAATCCTCTGCTCAAGCTCCCACACCAGTAAGTTGGCTATTCGAAAAGATATTTCAGCAACCAAGTATCTAACCAACAAAGCCTCCATCTTAGTTTGCTACTCAGTTCACAAAACACTTGTCCTTTATCACACCTCCTACTGGTAAAATCTAATTGTTATTCCATTGTTGCTTGACCAGAACATGTCCGTGAAAGCCCAGTTACCTGACAAGTCCCCCCCCCCCCCGAATGGTATTCTTCATTCAAAAAATAAATTATTGTATTATTAGTCATTACACAGGTTGACTGAATTGTGCCTAGCCGAGGCCACAACTTAGAACCAATTCAGCCAAGAGCAAAGTCCCCCGGGACAACACAGCTTCTGCGGTATCTACGTATACCCCTCCACTATGGTAAGGTGGTGATTCATGCAAGGGTGAACTATTCACTGAGTGACAGACAATTTATGACATGAGAAAAATCTTACATTATGCCTCCATTTTCAGTAAGGCTAATTTTGTCAGACCGAACCTATCCCCTATTGCATAACTTGTCAAAACACAAGGCAGTAATTGAAAATATTTAAAATACTAAATGAGGGTTGATATCTGCAGTTTTTAAATTGCCATAGATATAGCTGCACAAATTAAGACCATGTTGATTTTACAAACGTATTATTTTCAAAAATAATTAGTATATACCTCAAAATCACCTTTCATGCACAGCACTATGTGACAACATTATCCAACCAAGAACTTTCCATTTCTTCTGCAAACACTTAAAATAAATTTGATTCACTGCATATTTAGCTCTCAGCATTTTCTTTATGCTTTGATGAAAAATGAATTTTAATTCCTGGATCTCCCAAGCAGAAAAAAAGTAAAATAAAATAAGATAGAAAGAGGAAGCGGGTTGCACCCTCTGTGTTTTTATAATTGAAATCCTCAGCAGATCTGTACTATCAAATCAATGTTAACCATGTGCTTTCTTTAAGTATGCACATGCTTAATATAATGTTTTTCATTTAATGTATAATGTATCTTAATCAATTATTTAAAATTATACAACAGCAACACTCAGTGTCAAAACCAACAATTTCTAGCCCATATTTTACATTTGTTTTTCCAGGACATACATCAAAAATTTAAAGTAAAAAATACTTTTGAAGATGCTTCTTTTTTATGTAAACCTCAAAGCAGAGAACTGCTTATATGAAGCTTTTTACCTCTTTAAGGAGTTTCCTAAATTATCCTTCCATGTACTATGAATGATCTTTCAGATGATGGATGAGTAACCCCATGTTATAATGAGACAAGAAAAGTTTGAATACTAGAGATGTGAGTTTACTGTAGCATGCGTTCCGACGTTCCAGTCTTAACAAGGGGCTCTCATTATTTTGTAAAGTAAGCAAATAAAATATATAGCCCTTTGTCATGATTTTCAAACAGGAATTGTGATCACTACATTATCTCAAAGAAATTAGCAATTTTGCACGAACAGGGGAAACAATTTGTCTTCATTGCTGTATGAATGTGACTGGATACAACTGGGTCATGACTTCCTTGTTGCTATACAGCATTGCCAGTTGCACCCATACACTTAATGTACATTTTTGGCAAACCTTTTATATCTACTTTAAATATTCTATAAAATATAGAATGTGAAAGTTAAGTAGGTAGGTGGGTATACTGCAGCATCTTGCCTGAAATACAGCAGAAATTATTTGATGTAATTGCCTGTGTCTGTATTCCCTTCCTGTGCAAGGATATGTTTTCATTAGGCAGTTTCCACTCACAGTCCAAAACCCCACTTTTGATTGGTAACTTTAAATTGTTGCGTGGTGTGAGTGAGAGTGTGAATTAGTGTCTGTCTTGTTTGTTCTGTTGTGGCCATGTGCTGGACTGTTAATCTGTTAGGGGTGTACCCTACCTCTCACAAACAAACAAACAAACAAAAAAAAAACCGCTGGAAAAAAGCAACAGCTCCCCCTTGACCTTGCATTGAACAGTGGGTAAACAAAACAGACAGATGGATATGTCTGTGTCTGTGAAGATGTTCATTTGAAAACTTAATAACTTGTGGTGTACTTTTAATTTGTGGTGGCAACGTTTCCCCTAGTAATATGTTTTAATATTTAAATCAAACTTTAAAAAAGTTGTTTTATTAAAAATATATATAATTCTTTTGACTAACACTGCCTTTTTAGACTTTTGACTTATATGTTATAAGTATATCTATATATATATATATATCTATATATGTATATTCATATTACCATGTTAGCTATGGAACATGTGATCACAGACTAATAAGTAGATTAAGTAACTAGCGGGATAAAATACTGTGAATATAGAAAATCACAGAGTGATTATAGAGATATAACAAACAGTACAATAAATGAAGAGAACAGAAACAGAGAGCATTAACACGTATGCACTCCCCACAAGCACATGCACGCGCACACACACACACATACCCACAAGCACACATATAGGAAAAATAAGTAACTCGGTTCTGAGAGCAGAGGGATCTCTTGTCTGAAGAGATCACACACTGCATACAGAAGCCAGTGGGGTTGAAGCTAGTAGTATACCTCCTGTATAAACTACATTTATTTATACATTAATATGGGATGTATCTTAAAAAAATAAATACATAAAAAATGAAACAAGAACAAGTTGTAATTGAATATCCTGAAAAGTCAACATATTTTTTGTCTGGTCCTAATTTTAAGTTAGTAAAACTAAGAATGTTAAACAC
>JAVKLF010000038.1:21627273-21642436 GCA_034783495.1 Millerichthys robustus
TCTCAACTCTGTGTATTACATAATTATGTTCGCTAAACAAAAACAGCTGTTAAAAAAGAGACAAACACAACAGGCTGCTTGACAGAATACAAAGGAAAAATACAAATAAATTATTATTTTTAATGGGTGTATTTTGATTATTCAGAGTTTTCTTTCAAGTTGTTAAATATAATATTTATTTATGCTGATCGTTGATCGTATGAGTCATGTATTTGTCATCAGAAATTATTTTGTAATAGGTGCTCTCATTTTCTTTTAAAGAAAATAAACCTTTTGGAATGCATCAATTCCACATTGTTTATTTAAAACCTTTTAGAACAGGATTACAAATACTGATTAAAATCTTATTTTTAAGGCAAATTTTTATGAGATATTCAATATTTCTCTGCAAGTCCAAAAGCTTTTAGAAGGCATGCTGCTATTTTGCCAAACATTTTATGATTTCAAAGATGATGCTCATTTTTATCTGCTCTTTTAGCTGTCCTTACACTGTACCTGTGAGCCAAAAATCAACCTTGACAAAATGTCTTGAAAAAGATGTTACCAGGGGGAGAGAAGAGGGCTAAAGGAGGAGCCATAACTGATGTTTAACAGGTGGATACCTTTTTTGAATAAGTCTTAAAAATACTAAAAAAGATACACATTTGCTTTGGTTATGCATATTTTCTATACTCTTTGTTTAATTTACAATTCCAGTTTCCCTTTATCATTGAATGTAAATGTTTTTACTTAGTGAAAAAATGTTTTAGTCAGAAATATTCTGGAAAGGTTTACAATTCTATTCTAATCAATATAACATCACCTGGGGCTTTCATACAATTTTGACCACCATCTTGACTACTCTTATATGACTGATGTGAAAGGATGCATTACAGGAATTTATGATCGTGATCCATTTCATCTTTGTCAGGTTAGACACATTATTCACTGTGCCTCGGTGGTTTCAAGGACAATTTAACATCATAACTTTGGCTATAGAGGCTTTTGATCAAGTGACAGATGTAGGCTTACAGTATAATGGCTTGTCGGATCTGTATCTAACACCAGCTGCTTTATTATGTAGTTTTACTTCATAAAACATCTTACGAGATTAGCATGTTTCCTCACTGACCTGTTTCAGGGAGATGCCTGCTGCAGCTTTGTTCAATGTGACTACTTTGTTATAATATTGTATTTTGTTTCTTTATTTTTTTGTAAAACATTAGTATTGCAAGATTGGGTGCAGACTTTTAACTGTAAACCTAACATAATTTATGTCTTTGGGCTGTTTAGGGCCCATCTGTTGCTAGGATTTTAGAATGTTGTGAAAATGTTTTCACTTGATAAATCTGGTTGATAATTGGAGGTCTTATTTTTTATTTTTATTGCAATTTTCTGTCAAGCTAGTTTCTTTATGATTTGTTAAGAAATACAAGAAAGATGCCATCATGCAGAAATAAAGTAAAGCGGCTGTGGGTCTACATTTGCACATAAAAGGTAATTAAATTCAGTATTTTTATTGATGGTTTCAGTCTGTTTGATGATTTGCTCAGACTTGAGAGGAAAGTGTCTCAGCTGAGAAGAAAACCAAAGGCAAGAGTGAATCTGTGTTCTCAAAGCCAAAGCTATAATTATATTAAATGTTTGAAGAACATAAATGCAAGCTTCCCTCAGTATTTTTCTCCATACAATACCGTATGAAGTATAAGTGTGTACACATTATTAATAAATAAATATTAAATTAATGTTGTTTCATTGTCTTCACATGCATTTATGATGAGCTTTTTGACATTGTGTGAAAGCACCCTGATTCAAATTTTAACAATGAAAAACATAATAATTATGCATATTTTAACAATTTGGCATGATTAAAAAATTTGGAATTCTCTCATATGCTGTGCTGCGTGGTGAGTTCCCCAGCCAGTTTTGTTCTCTCGTTCGTTTTATTGCCTTTCTAGTTTTTTGTCCCACGCATTTTCTAGTTTTTGAGTTTTTGTATTTTTTCCTCTTCATGAGTGATTTTTCATTATTGCGTCCACGTCAGCCGTTTTGTTTAATAAAGTGTTTTTCTTACTTTTCGTCCGTCTCTTGTCTTGCCTGTGCCCCGGTCTCTGCCCATACTAAAACCCTTAATCTGACAGTTTAGTTTCTTCTTTGTTTAGTTTTAGAAGAAGTGCGGGACCGGATATTTTTACAACGATAGTATATTACTGCAAAAATGGACAACGCCGCAGGCATCTGTAGAGGATGACTGATGGGAGGTTAATCAGATTGTGGTACCACAAAAATTTTGTTTGGCAATATTAAGCCTAGCTCATGACAGTCCCATGGCAGGCCATATGGGGTTAATAAAACTTATGACAGCACTCTACGGCAGTTTTTTTGGCCAGGCTTAAAGATGTGAGGAGATATTGTAAAACCTGTGATGTGTGTCAAATTTCGGGGAAACCTAACCAAAAGGTTGCATCCTACCCCTTATTCAGATTCATGGAACACATGAAACAAGTAACAACAGTGTTTCAAAAGCTGAGCGAGGCTAACCTGACAAATAACCTTGCAAAATGTGAGTTTGGACATGCCACATTGGTTTACCAGGGTAAAGTGGTGGGAAATAGACAAGTTAAGCCAGTGGGGTTAAAAATAGAAGCTATTTCATCATTTCCCATTCCCTCACCACGACAGGAGTTGCAGTGTTTTCTTGGAATGGCAGATTACTATAGAAGTTTCTGTAAGAATTTTTCCGGTGTTGAGGCTCCTCCTACTAGCTTGGTAGGTTCCTTTTGTTTGGTCAGCAGTTTGTCAGCATGCTTTTGAATGCATTAAAGCAACACGTCGATTGCAGCAAACAGGCTTAAATCGGAGGCAACCAGACTTCAATCAATTCAATCAATTCTTGTTTGAAGACGCTTCGACACCCATCCGGGGGTCTTTGTCAGTTCTGGTAGCTCGCACTGAGCAACAAGCAGTTGGTGAAGTATTTAAGGATATGGAGGTTCAGCCTCCTGAGCGCATTCAAATTCAGAAGCAGATTCTTGCCGCACCATCTTATGATCTGGGTAGATGCTAGTGACAAAGGATGGAACAGATGGAGAAGAGAATCCTGTGTGCTACTTTCAAAGGAAGATGTCCCTGTGTAACACTGTGAATAAGTGCCAGATTAACCGGCGTCTCCTCTCAGCTGATTGGCCGGAAGAGGCTTAAAAGGACGAAGCTCCACCCATGGGGGGGTTTGACTCTTTATATTGTATATCCTAAACTTAGGACCGTAAAAGAGATATTTTTAAGTTTCGTTTAATGTGTCTCCAGTTTGTTTTGATGTTTTCTAGCAATCCATGAGTTGCTAAACATCATTTTAGCTCTTGCTGTCATTTGTATCTGCAATTTTTCGCCTCAAAGCCAATATAAATATGACAAATGTGACATGTGAGGCTTTTTTATGACACTTTTGAACATGTATAAATAAATCTTCATAATCACAGCTGCGGGTTGTTTGAAAGAGTCCCGTAGCAGCTGGTGAGAGCTGGAGAAGTGTTTCCTTGGTTATCTAACTGCAGTGACATGAGCTTGTGCCTGAGCCAGCAAAAGATGAGCGAACAGCAACAACTACTGGCAGTTTTCTCCGTTAACGTCACACAGCAATGTGTCATGACAGAAACAATTCTCTGTTTGAATTGAAGGCAGTTCAAAAGACATTGCAACAAGTAGATTGAATATAAAACTTTCCCATCATGACACAATGACACACTGAAATAATTCATATTGAGAAAAGCAATACATTTTTCAAATTTTACAAAATGTTAGACCACTTACTATACAACTTTTCTCTTTTTTAGTACAGAGTTCTCAGTACTAAAGTGCAAATGTGTGAATTGAAGTGAATCATAATTATCTTTGGGAAATCTTTAATGACTTAAAAATCAGTTGCTCTCAGATGACAGTCTTGATTGGAAAATATTATTCTTTACCTAATAGGGGTTTGAAGAATAAATGAGATATTATTAGTCCTGTCTGTGGATTTGATATCTGGTAAGTCTGATTCACACTGAAGTGTAACTTTAACACTTATACAGCTTGCAGCAAAATATGACTCTTCCACAGACACTAGAAATGATCAATGCCATGAGTAAAAAACTTCATGTTGGTCACACTCACAAAAAATGGAATTTAAAGTTGTTATTGTGTGACTACACAGACATAGAGAAATATTGGAAAACAAACTTAGATATGAGAAAATAAACCCATAAAGAATAAAAAGGGGTGAAAATTGATTGTACAGTTGTGTGCTAAATCTACTTGTAGACTATAAAAATCTCAACTTTAAGAGGCAAATACTGGACTTCTTAGCTTCTTTTTGTGTCTGCATATGGAATGCACACATATTCAAAGACAAAGTTGTGCTCCTGAATATGGAATATCAAACATAAAAAAGGCCTAGCCTACTTTGAAGAAATCACCTGCAGCTCTTAATGCCAACGTTTAAATTAAATCATCATATGATAGAAAAGGACAGAGTTCTAGCCATTTTGATCAAGACTTCCACATGACCATCCTTCTACATGACAATTTTTAGTATTGTTTTTGTATATTTGACTAAGTTATTATAGCCATTTATGTGTTTTTAGGATTGACTAGCTGTGGTGACCATTTTGGTTTGGGTTGAGTCCAAAGTTTGTTTAGTTAATGTACATCCAATGATTATTTTCTGAGAGTTTTATTAAAACCAGGGATGGAATTATAAGAATTATCTAAAATATAAAACATATATATATCCTCAAGTTATTGTCAAAGCTTTAAACAAATAAATTGTACAATGTGTAGAACTATAAGTACATGTTGTTGATGACCTCAGTTATTACCCCACCAAAATAGCTGTAAAACTGACAGAATTATAGCCCCTTATGTGTTGGATAATGATGCTTAGCTGTGTCAGTCATCTTAAATAGGGTTGACTCAAACCAAAGTTTTCAATTGTAAATGTAAATCCAATTATTTCTATCTGAGAGTATCATTAAAGTCCGTCTGATGAAGAGTGGGATATTTTACTGACAGACAACCATATGACAGACACTCATGATGCTCTTACTCCAATTTGCACCAAGTTGTATGTCTACCCTCATGCAGGGCGGCCCCCTTACTATATATTTATTGTATCCACAGGTTCAGGAAACAATTGCATTTTGATGCAACATCTCTATCAACAAAGTCAGGGCAGGCAAAAAATAAACCAAACAAACACAAAAAAATGAGGCCTGAGTGAAAGGTTAAAGGAAAGAAGAGAGCTCAGAGCCAAGTGATGCTACTGGTTTGATGTTTGATTCAAGTTGGATTATATAGTAGACATCAAACCATTACTGAGGGGGGGAAGTAAAATTAGACCATGTTTTTTTTTTTTTTTTTTCTCTTAATTTGTAGCAGCACGCTGGCTGGAAACTTGTTGGCAAAAGTCAACTCACATCATGTACATGTACTTAAGTTTTTATCTGTTATTAGACCTGTGTTTTGACATCATTAAGCAACAATAAATTAATGTCACATTGTTTTCATTATTCCTTTGACATTTAAACTGCTAAATATATAAGCTGAAAAACTCTATTATTATTTTTTTTTCTGTTTTCAAATTGAACATCAATTAGTATTTCATTATTCCAGGTTAAATGGCTTATCATTTGTAAACACATAGGCTTTTGTCAGCATTTTACAATATAAAAAGTAATTTAATGTTCCCTTGTTCCATTAATTGAATATTTTGTTCAAACTACAAGTGAAAGATTTAATGGTGCTACCTGGATAATAGATTTATAAAATTAATTTAAAAGCTTTAATCAGTTTGTGCTGCAAGCATATCCTTTCTCAATCCCCTTTGTCTGTCAAAGACTATATTTTTATTACCTTGCAGGTGTTAAATTTAACACCAATCAGAATAAAATTATAGGTCTAATTGTAAATGAGGCTGTTATGGTCGTAGGTAGATGGTTTTAATGCAGATTCCCTGAATTAAAGCTGTTATGTACCATCAGGTAAATGTTATGGAAAACAATTATCTTTTTATTACTATTTTCTTTTTTTTTCTTTCATAATCTAAAGAACGTGAACCCCGCCATGCTGCAATCCACAACATATGATGGAAATTACTAACCATACATTTGATGGCTTCATTTTAAAAGTTAATATTGGATTTTAGTAAGTTTAATTTGAATAATGAAATGCCAAAGTTTGGGAAACCAACAGAGTTATCTCATGTAATGCAAAGTCAGTTTATAACATTCAATATATCATTGATATTGTTGGTATGTTAAGGTTTGATGAAAAAGCATCAAGAGTAATTGTGTTTCAATATTGTGGGCGGCTGTGGCTGAGTGGTTAAGTGGGGCATCTTCCAATCAGAGAGTTGGCGGTTCGATTCCAATACTATTCAGTCACATGTTCAAATGTCCTTGGGCAAGATGCAGAAACCCCACTGCCTCTGAGTGTCCCATCAGTGTTTGTAAATAGGGGAACAGATTGTAAAGTGAAACACTTGTCCTGGTTGGGTAGAAAAGCGCTATATAGGTACAGTCCATTTAAATGATGTTTAAAGTCACCTGTGAACATCTGTACAGGATTCAGATTTAGAGTCAACATAGTTTAAGATGGATGCCACAATGTATCAACTGGCTGCACATCACTCACTTGTAAATATTGAGTTGCTTGCACATTGCTGAGTACCATTATTTGCAGGGTTTTACATTTATGCTCATGCTAATAGTGTATTCTTAAATAAGCCATGTATGAATTGTATTATGTTTTGTTGATAAGCATCTTGAAATTTGGTTTAAAAGTTTTTAACAACCGCAAGAGCGGCATTGGCTTCTATTCTTGCTCCATCTCTGAAAGAATAAAAAACACTTTTCTTAAAAAGTAGAAGGTGGAAAATCTATTTACATATGAAACGAACAAATGAGATCACTAAAAAGATAATATATGACTCTGCAGTCTGGCTTTTATATAAAACAAGTCCATGTCCATTAGCAAATGCATCAATGTATGTCTACCCTTTAAGTCACACATAAATGAAACTGCTGCTTAATCCTCTTTTTGAAAAGAAAAGGCCTACAAAAGAAAACCCACAGTGCTTTGTTGTTAGTCACTGGATAAAGGTCAGGGTTTTCAACTGATTATCTCATTGTATGAAATGCACACACAACATTTCTGTCAAGGGTAAATGGGGGTAAATATATATATATATATATATATATATATATATATATATTAAAAATCCACATAAGTCTGTCATAAATTAGCAGGTCTAGCATTCCTTAAAGCAGGGGTCTCAAACTCCAGTCCTCGAGAGACGCAATCCACAGTCAAATGCCTTCTCCAAGTTCACAAAACACATGTAGAGATGGGCAAACTCCCATGACCACTCGCGGACCCTAGTGAGGGTAAAGAGCTGGTCCAGTGTACCATGACCAGGATGGAATTCACATTGTACCTCTTGAATCTGACATTCAACCATCAATCGGACTCTCTGATTGACTATATCGGGTAGGCTAAGGAGAGTGATGCCCGTATATGATTGGAACACACCCTCCGGTCCCCCGGTTTAAAGAGGGGTGTTGCAGTGTTGTAACCATTTGTTAATTTGTTTCTCACCTTCTAGCACACCATAGTATGACATGGTAAAAATTGACTGAGTTGTAGCCACTTTTGTTTGGAGTTATAGTCGTGTTTGTGTTTACTGTAAATCAGAAGGATGTAGTAGCCATCTTAAACTGGGTTGACTAAAAATAAACAAGTTGCAGATCCAGCGCATTCCGGTTAACAGTTCCTTAAAGTTTCATAACATTTGTTTAGTAGCATAGACCATATTACGTCAACAGATAAGTAGGGTTAATTGTAATGGGTATGTCAAAGTTGTAAAACTAGATCTACAACAGTCAGTTAACGATCAGATCATACATTTTTTCAGTTACTACCACACTGAATTTGACCTTAATCAATTGAGTTATAGTCATTTTTGTTTTTGGTAAAGTTGCTTAGCCTTGGCAGCCATCTTAATCAGGTATTATTTGTAGATGTTTATCTTACAATTATGTTGATTCATTAAAATCCATCCACATGTTCATGAGCTATTTTGTTAGTGTGACAAACACACAATGATGACATAAACCCACACACATAGAGGACAATGTATTTAATATGCAGTCTCAGACCTGGGTTTGTCCTGGTAAAGAAAAGGCAAAAGGACATTCTGTACCCCCCATCTCCTTTGTTGTAATATGATTATATTGTGCCAAATCTTTGCCTTTAATTTCTGTCATCTTTTTAATTACAAAGTAAAAACATTACAGTTCTAGGACATTGTTTGGGAAGTCTAAAAGCAAAAGTGAAATTATAAATGTTGCCTGGAAGACACATTGTTGAGATTCAAGTGGATGTTGTTTGGATGTCTGGCTGTGTGCTGAGTGCTTGATACACATAGACCCACGGTACTTGAGTCTGAACGTCAATAATATTAATTCATATCACCATTTGGCCTGTCACAACGCTTTTACTGGAGCTAAAAATCATAAACACATTTACACTTTAATCAATATCGTAAAAAATATGGTGCTGCAATGAGTGTTCCTCTTCTCCTGAGACATGGGTGGCAAACACGTTAATACAACTTGAACATAATTTATGGGTTGAGAGGCGCCACTACAGCACTTCAGCTGTTTAACATCCCTCAGCTGATTGAAAACACTGGTAAAAATAACATTTTGTGCATTGCTTTTAATGAGATGCTCTGCATAGCAACCAGTAATGTGTTCCAAGAAGGACGTCTAATGGCTACAGTAATAAAGAGGAAGGGGATTCAAAACAGTAATGTGATTTCTAGGCTGTCCAGGGCAACATAAAACGTATGCTTTTGTCAGGAAGCATAAACATCGAGGAAGGTTTTTGAACGAGCTCAAGCTTTTGAGCAAACGTACAGAGAAAAATGGTAAGAGAAATATTTCTCAGGGCTCAGTGGGCCTAAAGATAGCATGATTATGCACGCAGTGGGATTTACAACAGCTGATTGTGTGCAGAGGTTATAGTATATATGACAAAATAGTAGAACAAAACAGAAACAAAATTATGTTTTGCCATTTTGGAAGGTGTGTGTCCTGTTTGATTTGGTGTGAAACTAACACTGAATTGAACGAATTTGAACATAATTTTGGCCAACTGTCAGACATAATGGTGGAAGTGTGATGGTCTGGGCTTTTTTCCTACTTTAAGGCTGATGGAAACACAAATTCTGCTTCAAAATCTTGAAGAATGTCCAACCATCAGTTCTGAATTTAAGCTGAAGCTCATGGGTTCTGCAGGACAGTAATCCAAATTCCAACAGAAAGGTTCAGCCAGTTTGGTTTGGACAGCTTTGTTAAATGAGATCATTTAAAAACTGAATTTTGTTTTTACCCAGGTTCTGTCCTATTAGCATTTGTTTGAAAAATGTGAATATCTTAATGTGACAAAATATATTCCGCTATTACATTTTTTGTTTTTTAAAAATATTGTTGGAATATTATAATGTATTATATTGTTTTAAAAACGGGGGAACTGTGCCTATTTTATTTTATTCTATTATTTTATGCTTTATGTATGATATGGAACAAACATTGTGCATCCTTTAATTTCCCAAAAGTGTTATGAAGATGACAATTTATATATATATATATTTTTTTTTTTCTTCTTCTTTTATTTTAGTTGATGCTCATCAGCTGCTCAATGTGAAGCCTGTGAAATCCATTCTTACACGAGTAGTTTTTGTGAGACAAGATAACTCAATGCTGGCTCCTTATAGAGGCCCAACTGTGCCACTTCTGAGGTAGAAGACTGGAGCATGATTTTAAGTTAAAGTAGGTGGAGGATACAGAGAACTGGGCTGGATTTCTTCTACTCTTATCTTTCTGACACACTTTTCTCATGCAAGCCAAACTGCTCACTGAATGAAACTTCTCAAAGATGGTGAGCTGGAACAAAATGACAGTTTTGTTTTTCTTCAGCTTTTAAATGGATGGTGACTTAAAAGAATCCAGTGTTGTCTAACACAAAAGACAATGTCACATTTTACTGTTGCGTTCTATCATAGTGTATTACATTATCAAAGGTTATTCTTTATCAAAGGCATTACAACTTAACCAATTTAATTACATAAGAAAGAGCAATGAACAACCACTCTAAAGGTTACAAAACATTATTGCAGTGGCGTTTGCATTACCAACAGGTATCATGACAGTGAGTTTACAGTGATTACTTACAAGTTTATGTAGCCTGCCATGAACGAATTAATAGGTTAAGCCTATTTTTTGTCCAGTTCCACTTTTATCCCAGCAGACTATTACCTTAGTGTTAAGTGTGGTCAGGTTTTCTTTTCTTTCAAATAAGGCCAAGTTCTATACAGTGTATATATATATAATATAAAAGATCATCTTTTGACAACATGACAGCACCTGTTCAGCGGTTCAAATACCTCGAGGTATTTGTGAGAAAGGTTTCAGAACCAAGCTGGCCCTATTCTGCGTTAACAGATGTGTCACAGTGCCCCCCAGAGCTCTTCTATTGTGTGACTCCTTTATATTATATTCCTCAGGTGGCCATCGCTGAACTTTTCTGTCTGACAGGTAATACATAATAAAATCAATGCATAATGAAATGGATGCTGGGAACTATAACATACATAACAATTGGCACAAGCAGCTTGAGGGTCTCAAACTGTGTTTGATTAGTGTCTGAATTTAACATTTGATTCTTTTAAGAAAGAAACAGAATAAACACTTGTCAAAATGACTAAACTTAAATCCATGCATTTTGTCTTTGACATTGTGATGCTCACATCCTTTTTTAAGTTTTTGGTTGATGTTTGGTTTCCTTTGGGGGTGAGTTTACCAGAATTCCTAATTAGGAGGTAAGGATTCTTGGCAGTAAAACAAAAATAAATAAATAAATGAAAAGCTTTCTGTTCTTGTTTAGTGCGACATATATATATTTTTAACCAATCTAATAAGCCTGCAGCACATCTGACAGTGTTCTCTTTTGAGTGAGTAGAGTTGAGGAAGCACTGGGGTAGTGGCAGCAAAGGGAGCTTGTTAAAAGAATGACAGCTCTGGCTTTCATGAGAAATGAGTATGCACACAACAGAACACATGCTGCGCGAAGATCTACAGGCACTGCGCGGGTTTTGCCTGCCTGCTGATGGAATGGTGGTGTGGGACTGAAAGGATGTCCATGCACACAGCAAGAGTTCTTTTATGCAACTTGGAGTTATTTTCAGTCAAAGATGTTTGACAAAATGACCGCAGGCACTTAAGTGTATGCTGTTTTTCATTTTGCCGGTCAAAGCCGTGTCTCATTTGCAAATAGTTTAATTTGAAATGTGGCTTACAAATTTAAACAGGCACATTCAGATAAACAAAACAAAACAAAACTATCTGCAAGTCACTACTGACTTTTTGTTTTATTCATGCAGGCACAGAATGTTAAAAATATTACAGATCAAGTGAGATACATGTTCTTTTCATCCCTGACATACAGCAAAACCTTGATTCCAGTGCAGTCAAGCTTGAACAATAAAGCATTTGAACCTGAGGACATTGGTTTGACAGCTACTCTCTGGTGAGTTGTCCCACAGTGCTTTACAGTGTACCTGCAGGTACTTCCAGATTACAGCCATTCGATCTTCAGCCCTGAATTTGCCCTTCCCATCAAATTTCATCAATTTTGAAGCAGGCTGCCATGAAAGGCAAATGATTACAATCTGCCCTCCTGATTGAACTGAACTAACCCCTCTGTAAAAAATGTCTACAAAAGGCACCAGCAAATGTCAGACTATTCCCTTTTCCTCCTTTGGAAGGGCTGAGGGGTCCAATCCACACTTCTTCATCTGGACTGCAATGTCGAACAGGTAATCATAGCATTCACACCTGCAAAACGCAGCAGATCGTTGGGGAAAAATACTACATACAAAAGTTAAATGAATTTTTTTGGTCACATTTGCCCTCAGTGCAATAACAGAAATATATTCTGTCATAAATAATATAGAAAAAAAGGTTTATAGTGTAGGGATGAAAATGCTCACATGGTCTTTGCTTTTTCCCATGACTCGCCCCAAACGTAAACACCATGTCGGCGGACAAGAACTGCACAGGAATCTGGGTATTCTTCCATTGCTCGGGCCATCCTGTCTTTCAAGTCCTTTTCCTCTGGGGTGTTTTCAATAATAGGCACCAGCAACATTTCATCATACCTGTACAGGCAGAGGAAAAACAATAAAAAATCCCCATGACACCACAGCTAGAATCTTCTAGAGTCATTGCCTTTTGCAATCACAGCCTGGTCAGTTATATGGATTAACATCCCAACTTGCTGTAAGATGATTTTAATACATTAGGGGAAACTTAAGTTTTATAGAGACAATGCGGTAATTGTGACTTAGAAGCTAAATAACACGGGTGTAATAATATATGTTCATACCATGACGGTTTGGTACATGAACATGGTCTAAACATGATAAATCAGTCATAGGTGATCAACACTGCCTATGTCCAAATGAGTGTATGTTTAATTCAGCTGCATTTTGTTAACAGCCATGATATAAATGAACCAGGAGAAAATAAAGAACATAAACAAAAAATTGTTCTTTCAAAAAAAATGCAGACAAATCAGCTGTTTGAGAAAAAAAAAAATAAAAAAATCTGTGTAGCTTTTAATTTAACATCAAGTCTAAGTGTAGTTAAATACATTGAAACAAATACTTCTTGTTTTTTGTACTTTTTTTAAGAGAAAACATTTTGAAGTTTACTGAACTTTCATGTGACCTGTAGGTTGCAGTTTACTATTCAGATTAGATGAAGACAGTAAATTAAAACTTTTTTAAAAATTTATTTCATAGTGAAATTATCAGTTAACAAATCCTGTCTTGCTTTACATGACCTGCTATTTTATACTCCCCCTACACTCGTTATGGGTTCTAAACAGTGTGAATTAGAACACAACCCTTTTCCCCTCCTGAAAATCATAAAGTGAAAATAAAATTAGCAATAAGAATAATCAGTCACAGCTCTAATCCAACAATTTTCTTCTTGAGTGTCTTTGGTTACACCAAGCAAGAGAAAAAAAAAATTGTTTATTTTTTTTTTACTTACCTGGATGGATGATTAATTGTTTTTTGGGTTTAAATAAATTTTAAGTCTACTTGATTCAGTATTTTCCGTGATTTTGAAATCATGTGCCAGATGTAATAAGGGAAGTGGAGGCAAGTCATCAACAATATTATTTGGGAAAGAAAAGGCAAGACTGGGCATATTAAAGTATCAGGGCCAAAAAAGAGCTACTAAATTCAGACTATGACGAAATCGTACTCTGTGTGCTGTGGAGCGGTGTGGAGAAAGTAGAAAGCCAACCATATTAGTTTCATGCAAAAACAAGTTCGAAGGAACATAAAAACTGTTGGCTAAAATTTCTACTTGGATGAACAAGAACTTAAGGAGCTGAAATTTTTTTTATTACAGTGTCATTTAAATATTTTACTGAAAAGCAACATTATTGAAACAACAGGCCTTTTTATAGTAAATGAACATTTCCTGAACAGGTCTACTCCTCTTCACTTGCCCAAGAGACAAAATTGTTTTTATTTTTTGGGGCTTTACTAATGCTTGCTGCTTGATTACAAACCGATAGTTTGTGCCTGAGGTGCCCTTACGGATCCCCTTTATCATCTCCTGGTGTGTTATCCTGAACTCTTTGCCAGGATACAGCAGAGTTGCCATGACAGCAGCCTTGGAGTGGGTGTGTATAACTGCCTGTGCCCCTGCATTTTAGCAAAAAGAAGAGCGAAAAAAATGACAGAAAATTTAAGTTTAGGAGTGCTGTCTTCACATATTTTCTTTCTCAATATAAACTGCACAGCAAGAGTAAAAATATATATATAACTGTTAGTATTCGTTTCAGTTTTGCAACCTCAAATTTTTTTTATGAAATATGCACATTGACCTGGCATGTAAGAACAGACAGGTGAGGTTTAACTAAAGGTTGACCTTTAATCGTAGATTCTTTAGCAAATAATAGCGTCCCGAATCATGTTTTATTTTTCTTTGTTACCTAAAGACATTTCAGCAATCCATATCTTTCAAATTAAATACCAGATTTTTTTGGGTGGTAAGGCAGATTGGGTTTTTTTGTTTTCTTTCAGAACACCCACATTTATGTTCTTACAAAGTTCTGGAACCAACCAAAATTTCACAACAGTTTGAAATTCACAAGTATAAAATTTCTGAAACAAAAGTTACAACAAAATAATCCAATTATCCCAGTTTTCTTCAAGCACAGAATCACCTGACTAAATGTAATTTATACTTATGGGTATAATGGTCACACAGAAACGACAGTGTTTTCAAAGTTTTTTTTCTTTTGTTTCCTTTCCAAGCTAACTCGCTACACCTGTTTCTCCTTTGTGCCTACATGTTGAGATCTGATCCAACACTGTGGCTAAAGCACACCTACGAGGTGAATCTGCTTTAGTGTGCAAGCACAACTCCACATAAATTTCCAGTTTTGATGTTAAGCACTTAGGCTTTCAGTTTTTGTACTTAAGTTTGCAAAGAGGTGGGGGGGGGGATACACTTCATCAAAAAGTGGGTCCCCACAAAGGGTCTATTAATGCCACCACACAGTGAACTCAGCAGGCAGCTCAATGTTGGACCATGACCAGTTTAAAGTTCACAGAAAAATTCTATGCCACACGTGCTCATGTGAACACATTCATGCACAACATTAAATAAATTGACTGAAAACAAAAAATCCAAATTCTGTCAGGGATTTGAATCTGTGGGAGGTTTCCTTTTGTTCATACCTGTTTAGTTTTGAACGAGCTCAGTCCTGTGTTTAATTAATTTCACATAATCTCCATGGTGGGTTTTTTTTTACAAAAAAAATAAAAATAATAAAAAAAAGAAGAATTATATACCTAAATATTTTACCAGAATAATAACAAGAGAACATCATCATATCAATCAGGAGCAGAAATCACTTTAAAATAAGGTAACTCAAACGTTTAAGGGCATTCTCGTTTAGACTACTGTAACAGCCTTTTAGCGGGTCTAAGTAAATCCTCCATGGCTCGCCTTCAATCTGTGCAAAACGCTGCAGCCAGGCTTTTAACTAAAACCCACAGAAC
>JAVKLF010000038.1:21700725-21712597 GCA_034783495.1 Millerichthys robustus
GTGTGTGTGTGTGTGTGTGTGTGTGTGTGTGTGTGTGTGTGTGTGTGTGTGTGTGTGTGTGTGTGTGTGTTTTAACATATTGCATTCACTCCAATCTAGTTGGGTGGAGGCAGAAAATCCTGTACAAAAACTCCCTGTAAATGTTTTAGTAACTATTTGTTCTTTCTAAAATCTGATAAATCAGTTTTAAAACAACCAGCTGCCAAAAGGCAAAGGTGGATAATAAGATTGTTTCCCAAATGTGTGTGCATGTGTGTGCTCATGGAGATAGAAAGACCTAATCTGTGTGTGTGTGTGTGTGTGTGGGGGGGGTGTGTTTAGCTATCCTTGTGAGGACAATTTTGACACTGTACTATACTTGTGGGGACATTTTGCCTAGTCCACACAAGGGGAAATGTCACTTGTGGGTCAGGGCTTAGGGTTTAGAGCTCAGGCATGAACAAAGTTTGGGTTTGGGTTTGGGTCAGGTATGGACCTGTGGGGTTAGGTGTAGGGTCAGGGGTCAGGGTTAGGCTGTAGAAATTAATAGAAGTCAATGGCAAGTCCTCACAAATATATCAAATTGTGTGTGTGTGTGTGCGCGTGTGTGTTACAGAAAATTCTGAATTGACTATGCAGATCTCAGGGGTCTCATTAGCTTCATTTTAATACGCAGCAACTTGTTTTTGTGGGGTTTTTTTTACAAAAAGCAAGATGTTTTTTTTACCAAAACAAAGAACAAATGTTTGTTAAATAAATGTATTTTTTCCTCCCTAAACCCAAACAAAATTAAATTCCAAATCTTGTTTTTTATGATCAGGTAACCACATCTTTTACATTTATAGTTGTCCCTTGTTTTGTAGAGGTAGTCACGTTTTATGCAGTAAATGACAGTAACTCACAGTCAGAGGTGTGCTTTTAGCTTACTTTGCTGCCCTCAAGTGGCCAACATTCATTTATTATGGGTTCAATAGTAATTTCAAAACAAGATCGACGGTATGAAACCACTGAAAATAATGCAATTACCAAAACCAGAGTATTAAATACTCATCACATAATGATGCTGTTACTACACACAGAAGAACAGTTTAGTCCTGACCAATAATCTCACAGCAGTAATTAGCTCTCACCAACAAAAGCAGCAACCATATTTTTCCTATCACTCCGAGCTGACAGACATAAAGAAACATGATTGACTACATTTGATAGCAGCTGCCTTTGAACCGTCAATCACAAGGGAAGATTTTGCCTCATCTTGTCAAAAAAAGAAGAAAAAAAAAACCTGACAGAGCCAGTGATGAGGGAGACAGATGAGCAGCAGGGGTTGTTATGCGCTCCACATCGTGACACAGTTATAACATTTTCATCAGGGTCACAAGGACAAACTAACTGTTGAAATTAATTTCTGACATCAGAGACCAATGTTTTTTTTGGGGGGGTTCATGGAATTATCTAGTTATTTTTAGCAATCCAATCAGTCAGAGAATGATTCCATTTGTAGCCAGGAGACTTGACTCACCTAAGCCCTGCTCCGACTTATTTGACCGACTTTACCTCCATCAAGGAACAACAAAGCTGCCCTTGGTAGGAAAACTATGAGGACCCCTCACTCCAAACCCACACCAAAAATAAGGCCTCATATGTATTAAGAATTTAGGTCTAGAAATAGTTTTAACTTTTTTAACCAGGCAAATCCCATCGAGATCACAGATTTATTTTACAATGACGGCCTGGACCAGAAGTCAGCCTATCATGCGTTTTTTTGTTTTTGTTTGTTTGTTTTTTGTGGGAGGAAACCAGAGCAGTCTTTGAAAAGCCACGCAAGCTCCACCTCTGTTACAAAATGGGGATTTAACCCATGACACATTTTTCTTTTAGGATATTTCAGTGATCACTGATAGTTTCTACACATTTTCTTCAATTTTTTTTTTACAGTAGTTTGATTACCTGAGTCATAGGATACGGATTAAATAACATCTGATGTGCTGGAGCTGCCAAAACAAAACCCTTTCATCAAAGGTACTGCAGTAGCATTAGAAGCAGGTAACTAGTTTGGTGTGTCAAAGGTAGAACAAAAGGGAAAAAGGCAGAGCATAACAAGGTAAAGGGCTTTGAGCATACAGCAAGTGCAAAATGGTTTCCATGGTGAAGAAAAAAGAAGACAAACATTTTATTTAAACCTAACTTAGAAGGAAGACTTTTCAAGAAGAAAACAGAACCCACCTGTTGACAGTAACAATAAATAAATAAATGGTAATGATTTACAGAAGTTGTTAGTTGATTTATTCAGTTGTTAGAATTGATTTTTTATTGTGGAATTACTTTTCCACAAAAAATATTGACCAAACAATACATATAAAAGAACATTTTTACATTGTATATTTTGGCTGTTATATTCTGCTAATGAGGACCACTGCTTGACATCAGTTCACATGATACTATACTTTAATGCCTGTATTTTTTATTTTTAAAATGCAACTAAATTTCGTCATGCTTCATATATGAATATAATTGCAGTGGGACTGATCCTGCTTTTTTGTTTACAGCAAAGATACGAGTTCACCTCTTGCGCCAATTCATTATAAGGAGTTGACCACTATTTAGTTTACGGTAGGTTGTTTAACAGTACAGTAGTATAATCATCTTAAGGTCACCCATTTGCATTATTTGAATATGTCCCAAAACCATGAAAGCCAGGTTTAATCGCTTACTAGAAAGTAAAACCAAAGTCAGGTTGCCATTATAATTTTACTGTATAAAATATCCTAATGAGACAACATTTGTTTTCCTAAAAATGAACATTTTGGTAAATAAATGTTTCTAAAGCCAAGCTCTGTTTCATAAATGAGCTTTGACAGAAAGTAACATCTGCATGGAGAAAAACTGTCACACTTTATTTGACAAGAATGCCAACATTTCACATTTTTCTTTATAAAGAGGATGCACTTTAAAAAGCTACTTCATTTCTTAACAGCAAAAACAAAACAAGTGCAAGCTGTCCTCATTATGAGAAACATATTTTTCTGCTTGAGATTAAATAACTCAAAGGGCTCACATTCAAAACCTTTACAGTCAAGTCAAAATATTTCTGTGACAGTTTATTTTTATACCAAAAGTCAGACATTGATAAATGAGACGGGTAAACACAGCTATGTGAAGATGATGTTGATCCTACTTTCGTTTTAGCCATGCTACATTGTTATCAAAGATGAAAGGGTATTGCTTTTGCTCAATCAATTGTACATACATTGAGCTAAATTTTGGTGTGGTAGTAGCTGAGAGTCTATCCTAACACATTCTGAGAGCTAACACATGTTGGGACAAAAGCATTTTAACAGGTTTTGAACGATTTATAGTTTTCAAAGTTTAGAAATGGGTGTTTCAAAGACAAAAGGTCCGTAAATCTGACTGATAGTGTGTGAACGTTTCCAGCAGCCCATCCTTGAACTACAGGATATCAAACATTTATATCCTGTACTGACAAACACAAAGCTCATCTTGACATAGTCATATATATAGTCCATAAAACAACAAATATTTATTGATTGCGATCCCCTTTAAAAAAATTATTGCAATAAAAGTTAATATGTAGAAAAGTTTCTATTTTCTTGTGGTTTCTTGTTGTTTCTTGTTCCTCAAGTTCTCCCATATTTTTTTTGTTGTAGAGTAAACCATAAAGAAGTAAATGTAAAACTATGCACTTTTGTTATAAAATGATTTAAAAATGCCCCTGAAAAGACTATAAATAACAGTTTAACCAAACTCACAACTCACACAAGTCCCCACTAAATGTGAATGTTTTCCACCCCCATCCCACATACAGAAGTGGTCACACTCCTGAGTTCCCCTTCTCCTCTGGGAGAAGTTTTTCCTTGGCAGAGTCCTGAGGGTCTCTGTAGGTTGTCTTCTGCATTTCTCGACCCTTGACCCACGTGTAGGCCGATGAGCCCCCGAGAACCATCATGTTACTGGTCCACCACAGCAAGCTTTTACTGGATGAGTTATACACCACGGCAATAACAGTCTGAGCACAGGCCTTTGCTGTTCCTGAGACATTGTGGGTTAGCGGGCTAGTAAATTTGATCTGAAGGCCCGTGACGTAGCCGATGGCAAAACCAAACACCCCACCCAGCGTCATCATCCCCCAAAAGCCCAGATCAGTCAAGTGGCTGAAGTTGGCTACTCTGCTCACCTCTCCGAACATAAAAATGAGAGGAAGGAAGAGCACGCACGCATTGATGTTGTTGTAGAAAGACAGTTTCCAGATGCTTCCATCCACAGCAGGCATCACCTTTTTGGTGTAGATGGCATTGAGAGAGACGCAGGCACTCGCCAGAACCCCGAAAAATACACCTGTCCAGGAGAGAGACCCTGCCAGGCCTTCCTGATCCACACCAAGCCAGAACCCACCTGGAAGGCAAGTACAAAAAACATTTGATCACACTCAAACATTTAAATACTACAGCTGCTGTAATACTGTTTGTTCTAAAGTAACAGTTGATTTACTGCATTTTTGTATTCAAAAGACAACTTGTTAAAATGAATGCACCTCTATCTTTAAAGAGAAAAAAAAGTGCAACTTACTAAACCTGACTACAACATGAGTATGTGATAGCTGCTTGACCTGAACAAGTTATCAATTTACTTAAAAGTGGCCTACAAGTGAATGTAAAAAAAAACAAAAACAAAACAGTGTGATGTACTTAGTAAGATTGTTTAATCACAAGACTTAACTAAAGCAGATACCTTGTGTGTTACTTGTTTTAACATTTTTGTAATATTAAAGTAGTACTTCTTTTAATTTTATTTTCTGATTTCTTCCTTTTTATAGCTATACAGTTGCTACTAAAATTGCATTTTTTTTCTGTACAGTTGTTTTGAAATTGTATCATACTTGTTGCTTGGTTTAAAGTTTCCCCTTTGTTTTGAGTTAAAAGTGGAGCAAACATCTTTTTAGGCAAACAACACTCTGATATAAAGAATTTGTTTTACAAAAACTGCTGTAATGCCTTAACAACCAATCAATTGATTGATTAAATTATTATTTAGGTGGTAAATGTAATGTACATGTATAGTATTTTCTAGCCAACCAGACTACTCAAAAATAGTCTGTGCCCTCATTTAGCTATCTACACACACACAATCATACAGCAGGCTACTACATTTCAGCAAAGCTAGTTTGAATAAATCATTCTATTGCGTCTAACCAGTTCCATAGATCCAATTCATACACTGATAGGGCACATTGAATGCAATGTGGTGTTCAATGCGGTGTCTTGCCAAGGGACTCTTCAACATCTGACTGAATCCTGCTAGAATGAAATCTCAGACTCTTTCGTTGAGAGAATAACTCCTCTATTACCACTGATCCATAGACTCCCCAAGTATTCCATACTGATATTTGCTGTGACAAAACATTTCTTTCGATTTTTTTCCCCAAAATGTTGGATAATTACTTAAGAATTGCTACACACAGGTAACTATAGGAGAAAATAAATTAACATGAAAAAATGGCAAGACATTAGTGTATAAAGTGATATCAAAACTTTACGTCAGTTTAAGTACTAGGCTATAATAAGGTCCTGTTCATTATTTTTTTATTTACATAACTGATTGTGTAAATCCACAGAGGACATCAATATCCAAATAATAAACTATGAGTTTATATATGAGGCTGATGCTGCTGCACTTAGATAATAAAAAAAAAAAGAAGAAGACGTTGACCTACCCAGAATGATCCCACAGCAGATAAGAGCTTGTAAGGACGTGGTTTGTTTCAGGAGAACATACGATAAAAGCACATTAAAAACTGTGCTGAGGGAGCGACCGACCGTGTAGAAAGCCACCCCGACATATTTTAGACACAAGTTGTTGAAGGTGATCATGCCGATGAAGACGATGGACAGCGGCAGGACTTCCCGGGACGTCTTCAAGTCGAACTTGACCGACGGGAAGTCGACGGATCCGGGACAGAACTTGGACAGCAGCTGCATGAGCCAACACAGCCCGACAGTCACCACACACTGGTAGAAAGTGACGAACAGCGGCGCGTCCAAGTCTCGGTTGTCCAGCAGGTAGTTGTTGAGGAACACCATGGTTATAGAGACAAACCAGTAAAGTGCGACCACAGCCGCTATCTTGGCTGCTCGGAGTAAAAAAGCCTCTTCACCGCGTTCGTCCTGGTACGTCCCTTCCGAGCCAGACAGAGCCATCTTTAAGATACCGGAGCGCTTCAGCTGTGTCCTGTTCATGTTTACACACACAGAAAAAACAGCAACTTGTTGAAAAACGAAAACATTTACAACACCCGAAGTCTAAATGAAGTCAAACGTAATGACAACATGACTGCGGAGTTCCGCTACCGGCAACAATAAACTCATTTCCGACTTGTGTCTTTCACAATAAAAGCACAAATTCTAAACTCTTTGTTCAAGAAATGCATGAACCGTCCGTTTGACTGTAAATGATCCAAAGTTCCCACGCGCCAACTAATAGTCTTTACACCCCCCCCCCCCCCCCCCCCCCCGCGCGCGCCCAGGCATTATATGATGTGTATTGAGAAACTAGCAGATCCAATTAAACAGTTTCGAAGTTCGTATAAAAGTAGGGAAAGTAATAATCAAAGACATCATCCATTAGCCTTCATTTTTCAATCTATGTAGGGTATGCCAAAAAGTTTTGGGATCTAAAGTTCCTTAGCTGTTGCAGAATACCACAAAACAATAGGCCTAGAGCAATAAATAAATAAATAAATAAATAAAAGGCAACACAAGAAAAACCAAAACGAAATAAACATTTCTGAAAAGAAAACAAGGCTATGTATTTAAATTACGTAGGCCTATCAGAGCTAAAGGTAGCCTAAATTTATGTTTTGTTTTTGTCGTCAATCCATTGTGTTGTTTTGTTTTGCCCTGACAATACATCCGCCTTACTGATTGACCAGTCAATCCACCCAAACCGGGAAAATCGCTACTTCCTTGTTTGAGTTTTTAATAAATTAAAAACTGCACTAATTTCAAAAAACTATATAGCCTATATTATTTTGAGATAAGAATTTACATTGTCTTTGACACTTTTAATTAATTGCGCACAATTCAGGATTCACTTTGACTTAACGCTTTGGCTACATTTTGTATTACGTACAATATAGTATTTTTTCTTTGTTTTTATGAACTACCAGCCAAGATTTATTTTCACATACCTCTTTTTTTTCGAAATGCTTTCTATCTGTAGGCTATCCGAGATGAAGGAAAAGACAAGACACTTACATTCGGTCCATCAGTCTCCTGGTCTGCGCAGGTGGCTCGACCTGTATTGTTGAAACACATGTGAAGAGCTGGGCGGAACGGGGGCGCTGCCTGTCTGCAGACCAACACGCGCATGTTATGCACGTGACAGTACATTACGGCCACGTCACCAAATAAAGCGGACGTTGTTCCTCAAATGTTTCAAAGTAAAAGCACAAATAAGTATTTACGAAGCTACAGCCTGTTCAGTTATTAAGTGTTAAATCAGATGCAAATCTGTAACGTTTTCAGCAAACTTTAAATAAATCATTCGTATTTAAATAACCTACTAATATAGCAACTCCCACCCTTAAAAATAGTCACGAAGTTTAGTCATCAAACAGCAAAAATCAGGAAGGATGATTTATTTTTTTTATTAGGCTATTTAGAATTGTGTGTATTTCCCCTTTGTCCCTACAACATGTTGTTTAGCCCGGTATAGTCTGGGAATATACCTGGTACTTAATGGGTGTGTACTTGGTTCCTTCCTGGTCAGAACGCACAGTGTATGTACACCCAGTACCAGCATTAGCCTATGTATTGCTTTCAATTATTATTCCATTTATTATATCCAGTTTAGGATATTTGCTGCCAGCTTGGTAAATAGCCAACATAAGTTGGCTATTGAAATTAAACTCATAGCAACCTTGTGTTAAGGTGGAATTTTAACATTGACAATGTATCCATATGAAAATTATACTATGAGAATTCGTTAATACACACTCTATAAATGAGTCAGACTGAGCACTCAAGTGTGGACTGTTTAGTTATCAATTTCCTAACTGATTTCCAAAAGCAATACAAAGTGTTTTGTAGATTATGACAGCAGGTGGCAGCAACCTGTCATCAATGATTTTTGGCGCTGTAGAAGCTGCTACCACAGAACAATGCAATTAGTAAGTAGTAAATACCAACTAAACTGATCATCTATGGGAAAAAAAATACATATAACAGAAACCTGGAAAGTAATCCTGTGTAATTGATTTATAAGGTAAGCTTTTAAATATGTAAACATTGTCCTTTTCACTGGCCTGTTACCAGCAGCATTCATCTCATGCAACATGCTGACAAAAAGTCTGCTAGTCTTTTTAATTCAATTTATTTCCCATCATTGTCTCCCCTGGGGAAGGAGGAGGAAGAAACTGTACAGAAACATAATCGTGTGATTTGTGTGAATAGGTAAATGTCACTGTCACTGTCATGACCACTACAATGACATGGTTTGAAGTTCTTTTCTGATGTATGTCTATATATTACAAAAAAAAAAAATGTTTCTTTCATGCTTTACTGACCAAACTTTATGTCAACCTCTATAACTTCCTGCTGTCATTGTTCCCATCTTCCACAGCTGTAAGCGTGTTCACTTGCTGGAAAATTGTCCTGCTTTCCCACCTCTTCCTCTCTATCTTTCCTTCCTTATTTCTTCTGCAACAGTAACTTCACTGGTGTACTTCTGTTTGACTCTATAGTATGCTGTATGTGAACTCAGCAAGGGTAAAGCTTCATCTCCTTCAAAGAACACATGGGTGGTGTTTTGGATGGGGTGGAAATACCTGAATCAGCCTATACAGAACACGCATAGAGGGTGTCAAAACCTTCACTCTGCTTCTTCATACTCAAGTAACAGCTGAGACACAGTGCTGCTGTCAAGCTCATCATTCAAGTAAAGACAAAATGTTCTTCTTCACTGACCTTGAACAGCTAGAAAGATTTGTTATATTTCTTTTATATGATACAACAATGCTGAGCTACACACTGGTTTAAAAAGAAGAAAAAACTTATGGTATGTTAAGAAGTAAGAGAGAAAAAACTACAGAATCAAACCAATAAGATGTGTTTTTTTCCTTCTTAATGCTGCTACAGAAAATTTTCTAAACCTAACCTAATTAAAAGCTATCTTTCATCCATCATGCTGGATATTATGATTGACTTCTGTTAAAAAAAGACAGAGTTGTAGTTGTTCCTGTCCCCTCAAAAAAAAAAAAAAAACAACAACAATCATAATTTATATGATCTCATGAAATACAATGAGCTGTCTCACTCAGAGTATGAGCTGTGAATAGCTGTCAGGTATCACCACATCAAACTTTAGCTCGACATTTGTAAAATGTAACATTTGAGTTGTATCCATTTTATGTTGGCTAATGTCAGTCATCTGTCGTTGCCATCTTGAATTGGGTTGACTCCAAAAAGTTAATGAGTTGGAGCTGTGTCCAGTTCTGCAAATTTCATTAAAATCCATTCAAGACCAATACAGGAAGAAAAAAGAAATATGTGGGCTAAGAGAATGCCACTCGTTTTCGCCTTTTAGTGCCAGGAAGTTATAACTCAAGCAACAAACAAACAATATATTTACAGAAGAGTAACACTAATACATTTTACATTTATCTCATTGTCCAAAGTGAAAAAAAAAACAAAGGAAAAAAAATTGAGCCTTTTTAAAAAGGCCCCATTTTGCCCAATTTTGAATTATACTTTGCAAACTCACTTGTATTGAATCAGTCATTATCTTTCAACAGAATATACAGTAATTGAGATCAGCACATCAAAGCAAAATCATTTTGTACCTCTTTAGCTTCTTTGTAGTGCTCATTCAATAAAAACGGTCTTGAATTTGAATTAATGGTCATTAAATATTGCTTAATAGTCAATTTGACCGTACCCAAATAGCAGTTATGTAAAAAAATACAGTCAAACACAATTTCATAGTAATTCATAGAATTTGTTTTGTGTTTCTAAATGTACACTGAAGCTATTAGAACACATCAACATTGCTTTTTATGCAATGCTGATGTGTTCTGTGCAGTGCTAATTCACAGTGAGTATCTGTCAAGGAGTTCATCTGTGTTTTTTTATGTTTTCCTGTTTTTGCAGTCTACTTTGCACAAAATAAATCCCTTGCAGTTGCTAAAATGATTCCACACAGTCTTCCATCATTATAACTGAAACGGCTGACATGCAATAGCAACCCCCCAAAAAATGTGGTGCCAGCTTGCTTTTGAATTTGTTGGTTTGCTGACAAATGGATAATTGGAGGAGCAAACAGACTATTCTTTGGCCAAAGGATAATACACGATTCTTTCAGCAGAAGTACTGGTTGCAGTACTACGAATGTCATTATCACTTGTTGTGACAGTTGAAACAAAACTGTGATGTCCGACTCAGTGCCACTGCTATGTTGGTTCATAAATTACTACTGCGTATAACAAATCTCTCAGGTAAATAATAGGTCCAGTAGGTTGTGCTGTGTAGAAGAACCCACAAGGCATCGTCATTTCCATCTTATAAACTTCCCTCATGGGCCAAAGATATTCTCCTAGCGCACTGTTTTGATCTCCCACTGGTTGTAAGAAATTCTGCTTCTTTCCTGTCTAGAAAAAGAAAGGTATTGTTAAAAAAACCTGTCTTTAAAATTGGAGTATCAGTGCGGAAAAAAATGTGAAAGACAAAATTTATAAAAATATAACAGCACACATAAACTTTACAGTTTATGTGTGCTGCAGGGTATGACTAGCCAGTTTTGAAAGGCTGCTGTTAGTTTATAGCTGTGTGTTTCTACAGCAGTAAAACAGTCAATAGCCTTAAATAATATAGCGCGTCTCATACTAAACTGTAAAAGAAAATCAAAAAGTCATCCGTGAACTATTGATATGACAACACAATAAGATAAAAAAAAAGCTAAAAGAATAATGCTCCACTTGTGAAAGTAAAACTGTTGGGATCTCATTGGCATTAAGAAATCAATTTGTGTTGCCAGATTTCCAGACAGGACACACTGGAAAAAATGATAAAATAAAATAAAAAAATATTTGAAAAATAATCAAAATAATAATAAACGCTCACCGGCCACTTTGTTAGGTGCACTTTGCTACTACTTGGTTGGACCCACTTTTGCCTTCAGTACTGCCGTAATCCTTCGTGGCATATATTCAACAAGGTACTGAAAACATTCCTCAAAGACTTTGGTTCCATCACATCGCAAAGGTGCTTTATTGGATTGAAATTTGGTGACTGTGGGGGCCATTCAAGTACAGTAAACTCATTGTCATGTTCAAGAAACCAGTCTGAGATGATTTGTGCTTTATGACATGGCACATTATCCTGCTAGAAATAACCATCAGGTACACTCATAAAGGAATGGACAGGGTCAGTAACAAAACTCAGGTAGGCTGTGTCGTTGACACTTAATTGGAACTAAGGGGCCCAAAATGTGCCAAGAAAATATCTCACCTCTCTGTAAACCTCTGTAAACCCTAGAGATGGTTGTGCGTGAAAACTCAAAACTCTCAGACCAGCTCGTCTGGCACAATCAACCATGCCACGTTCAAAGTCACTTAAATCACCTTTCTTCGCCATTCTGATGCTCAGTTTGAACTGCAGCAGATCGTCTTGACCATATCTACATGCCTAAATGGATTAAGTTGCTGCCATGTGATTGGCTGATTAGAAATTTGCGTTAACGAGCAATTGGATAGGTGTAACTAATAAAGTGGCCAGTGAGTGTAATTTTATTCATCCATCCATCATCTTTTACCTGCTTCTTCCTGTTCAGGGTCACAGGGGTCACTGGTGCCCATATCCAGCTGTCACAGTGCGAGGGGCGGGGT
>JAVKLF010000038.1:21770044-21780067 GCA_034783495.1 Millerichthys robustus
TATTGGACTATGCATTGATGACAATAAATTATTATTATTATTATTATTATTATTATTATTATTATTATTATTATTATAAAAAGTACATTAGCCCATTAACACCTAGTTACTTTTTTCATGAATAGTTTTAATAATTTCAAATTGTGCCTATCATTACTTCAGTTATAGCTAAACTAACATCAAACCAACAACCAAAAAATATCCTACTCACTCTCCGGTCAAGGGTCACATTTCCAGTCAATGGCTAGAAAATTGCTGCTGTGTTTTGTTGCTAGCTGGAACTTGGTGCTTTGTGTGCCTCTGATTCCTGCAAGCTGTAAACAATGACTCAGATGTCACGTATCACACAACAATCAAACAACTTAAAGCCAGCAATTCCTTGTTTTTTTTTTTTTATTTATTTTCCAAACCTGCAGGCAGTGAATCTTGGGAGAAAAACCAAACCGTGATGTGTTTTTGAGATGACATCTTTTCTTTCCTCCAAGTCCCGATTCCTATTATATCCGTCTGTCTTTATGCATCACAGCCCTCCCTTTCTCATATCTATTCCTTTTTTGCACCAAAACAACAAAAATCTGCTTAATAACTTGTTAACTATATATAAAGTCACATATGCAAATGGAAAATAAACTTTTGTCACCTCAATCATGAAGTTTGATTAAACACCTGATTAAAAAAGGATCCTCTTTAACCCAGTACAAACAATGTCCTTTTTTAGAGCCAGATGGTTAAATAATGGCCTTTAGAGAGATGTCCCCCAATGCTCTAGCTCTGCCAAATCTTTAATGATCTATGCTATGCTTTGTAAGAATCTAATTTGTTGCTGTTGTTCTGTGAGCTGGCCTATATGGGATTGTTATTGATGAAGTAGAGCAGGAGAATCTCAAAGGACAGCTGCACACAGTGTTATTAGACTTGTACTGCTGCGTAAGACAGCATAAACTCCTATATTATATCTACATCTAACAATATGTTTACTTTCAAATTTACAAAATAAAATTTATACTAAGCGATTTAGTAATATTTTATATAACAGACATAACTATAAAACCAAATACTGTTAAACTGAGATTTTTCATTATAGACCCTGATGTTTTCCCACATGATGCTGTTTAATTGTTTTAAGCATTTGTAACTCAGTTTTACAGCTTTTTATGTTGCTGCTTTGAAGTATACTTACACCCACTACCCATATAAAGCCAACGCAAGCGCCCACATTAAAACCACTAAAGCATTCAAACAAAATGAATGCAATCTTTCTTTGTCCTTTGATTCTCATGACTGAACATTTTCAAGCCATTTCATTTCATTTCTAGTCTATTTGTCATAATATAAATCAATGAACAGTGACTTGGTCTACTCTGGTAAAGAGTCTCTGGTGCAGTAGAAACAAATCACCATCAGATGAATGTTCACATATAGTGTATGTCTTTGCTTAACATGCAGTTACAGGTAAGCAATGTCATCAAGCAACGCTTGAATGTCATTTCAAGTTTAATGTCTACCTAGATAATTTGAATAGGATTATCTATGGTAAATATATCACTCATTCTCACTTTTTTACTCTATACTGTGCACATGATAATGTATTGAACATAAGTTATATATTGGTGTTTTCAGGAAAGCTGAGCTTTAGTATTTGGTATTTGCTGTGACATTATAAATAAAGGTTGGTTGTTGTCACATGTTTTTGTATACAAACTCGTTTCACTCTTACATTTTGTTGCTTTTTAAGCACTAAGTTGTGGCTGACTTTCTGGACATTTAACATACTCCCTTTCAGTAGTTATATCCTTTCAGTTGGGATAGTTCTGCCTATGTTTTATTGTTATTCAATCACATTTAAATGCTGTTAAATGCTATTGCTGTACATTATTGTGAGATGGATTCATAATCAATGTCTTATTCAGTCTTGGCACTCTTATCAGTTTTGGCCAATGTACTTTCCATGTGGAGGATTTTTTTTTATTAGTCTTCAGGGGTTCAGGCCTGTGCAAAATAGTGTTAAAGACTGTTCATCAACTTTGTTCAGTATGTGCTGCACTTGATGGTATGTTTGGCAACTGGCTTTGATTTGGCTTCCAGGACTATCTTCTATTGGTCTTCAGCTATTTCCCACATTCCTAAAAAAATTGGGTCAACCATTGGTATATGCTGAAGAGTTCCAAGCACTGAGGTATATAATTTATTTTAGTCAGTACAGGCGGTGCATTGACTTATGCATTTCCTTACAGTCTCCAGTGACAGATTTATCAACCAGTCATTGCAGCTTGGCTCCTTTTCACTCTTTACCTTCTGTTTATATTTTGGTTTCATTCATGCACTGAGCAATATGCCTGCCAATTATGTTCACTATAAAATCTGACTTGTGTGAACACAAGTTTGTGCAACTGCCATCTTAAGGACGGGCCCTCATGATCAGACCTTTTCCAACTGGGTCACAAGCCTTTGGTGTGTCCCATCTGTTAATAAATGCTCAGAGTGCATTTGTAAAGCTAGGTTTACACAGCTGGGTTTCTATTATTTAATTATTTATTTATTGTATTTATTTTTTATCTCAAAATGCATGGATTGTGTCAGGGTTGCTTTCAGTTTCCCTGTTGAGTTGACATGCTGTCTTGGATGCCTGCCACTGTGATGCCAGATGGCAATTGTCTTCTTAGCCATACTAAAGGGTGTAAACACTGGGCGCTACACCCGCCTTAGTTATGATTGCCACTTTTAGGTCAGTTGCTCTTGCTATAAAGGAATCAGCAGCTGTTAATTGGGTTTGCTGCTCATTATTGAGAGTTGGAGCCTATCATTCTGCCTCCACCACTTTGGCTGTACCTCATTTGTTTTTGTTTGTAGTTCAAATGACATCTGAACTGGCCTGGTTCCATTTATCTTACTCACTAAGAGCCTAAAGTTGCTAAAATCTTCCACTGAATGGGATATGTACCTCTGCTCCAAAAGCAGATAAACATTGAAATAAACTTTTATCGCAAAATATTGTTGAACATGGTAATTAAGAGAAACTGCACTAAGGGGTTAAATACAAGGTTCTTTGATATGAACAAAATACTAGCCTCTTGATAACATGGCAACTTAGATAATGATCAGTTCAGACTTGTGGTTAATTAGGTCTTTTGGCAATTCAGGGGAACTATATAAATTATAGTATTTTTCCCCTCTGATTTTTGCAAAATTTAGATTATAAGAGCTATATGTCTTAGAAGGAATTTTACAGTTCTAGCACATCATTATTTAAATGGAAGCTCAGGTGTCAAAGAATGTCAAACATGTACAGAGTACACAGCATTCACACCTTTGCTCTCCTCAGGTCTGCACATCAGCATGGTTTGCCCTGTGGAGCTCCCAGGATTAATGTAAATCCTCAACCAGCCCGGTGAGAAAATGAATCCTCTCCTGTGTTACTGTGTGTCAATGTCACTGTTTTGCACGGTGAGGGAAGCTGCCCTACATAGTCATTCTCTATGAAAAAAAAACAACTTGGTTACTTGTGTGTATGTGTGCATGCTTGTCTGTATTGCCTTGCATGCATGTCTGCATATTTAGAGAGTGACAGTGGTAATGAGGGGGGGTTGTCAGAGGAGTAGCTGGTACTGATGTGCTGTCACTGAAGATCTTCTCAAGCTCTGATCACTCTGCTTGACCTCATGTTTCTTCAGGCCAACTGGCTGGACCTTCAAATACAAAAGTCTAACTGCTTGTTAAGCAGAACAGTATTCCTCCCCACCCATTCAGCGTGTACAGATAAATAGCTGATTTTCACCTGTATATAATGGACAAATTGGGAACACAACACAAATAGATGAAGTAAAAAAGATTACCTAAAATCAAACTACACAATCAATCATATTATTTGTCTTCAGTGACTATTAATAAGCCACATTTAAGAAAAAAAAATCGTATCTTGTGTTTCATGGAAAATAAAAGGACATTTGTTTTTTTTTATTTTGCACTTTAGAATGTTTTTACAATTAAAATTAAAGCAAAAATATAGACCCATATGTCCCAAATCAAACATGCTTGTAACAACACAGCTTTTCTTTTAGATTTATGTTTTTCTTGCCCCTGTAGTCTCAGGCAGGTCAGTCTTTCTCCTGCCATCATTTATAAAACTTGTTTTTACAGATCTGTGTCATCTGCTAAATCCATCATGCAATTTACTGGTTGTCTGTGACAGAGGATGGATAGAGTGACTCACCTAGCTTAGCTTCATCACCTCCCAATGACATTACAACCATTTGTTCCGTTATTGCGAGCAGTCGCCACAAAAGACAAAGTCAAATGAGTCAACAAAGTAAATCTACTGGGAGCAATCAGAAAACAGGCGTGACTCCGGCAAGGTTCTGTGGCACAGCTCCAACCAACCTTTATTTCTCAGCTGAAGGTCAACTTTACAGTTTCATCAAAACTGCATAATGCATTTTCCACAAAGTCATTTCTAATTAAAATATGCAACACCTTTCATTTAACATGTAAACAACTGCATGTTTGTGCATCTGCACACTGATCTCCATGACATGCATGAACAGCATTTAATGATGTTTTATTCACAGCCACAAAACCAGTGAATTGTGCTGTTAGGACGACTGCTGGCTTTATGTACTTGCTTAGGTTAAATTTCCTTCAGTTAGTTTTAGATTTGCCAACTTTATTGTTAAAAGCTGAAGTATGCACCTAAGTGAAGTAAATGAACTGGAATTGCTGTTCAAACCTGTTTTGATGATCTTATGAATCAAAAATAATTTCTTTTCTGCAGAAAAAACCACAACAGGGAGTGTATTAAAAAGTTCCATGTAACTGAGGAAAAAAACAAAACACCCACACACACACAAATGCCCCTCGGTTATGCTAGGTTGTGAAAATGCGGTGTAGAAAATTTAAAGACCACCAAAAACTAATGAAGCATATTTGATTAATATTTATGAATGTAATTGTAATGTAATTGATGGGCTTGAAAAATCTGCCTTTAAGAGAAATTGACAACATTTATCATTTGCTGAAATGCTTCTAACAATCAATGTTTAAATCCACCGGCATATGGCCTAGTGCTGCATGATCAACGAGCTTCTGTCAAAGTTAGCTATCACTCGTGTGAAAGGTATTACGAGTTCAAAACAAAATAATAATAATCTTCCACTCACACATCATAAGATTTTATTTTCTTATTTTAAGCAAAAACAAAAGACAATAATATTATTCTATTAGAAATGTGATCATAAAGGGTTTTATTGAATTATTGTTCCCCATTGCAAATACACATAATAGCTTCCATTACAACAAAATAACCCAAAACAAGGATAATTCAAATGGTTTATTGCCAAGCTTTAGTTTGAGAGACTAAATGATGTCTGACACCGGGGAAAGGAGCTGGAGATTGCTGAATAGAGAATGACGGCAGAGCAACAGTGAACCGTCTTTAGGGAGAGGCGAGTGTGTGATCCACAGGCTGAGCTGTGAGGGGAATGGAGCGTGGAGTGACAGCAGAGTGAGCAGGCAGGCTGGGGTTTGGGGGTGAGTGTGGTCAGTGGAGAGGCTGAGTGGGCGAGCATAGCTGAAGATGAGAATGGACAGGCAGGCAGATGGCTGGGTTGAGCTGAACATGCAGGATGACTGGAGAGACAGAATCTTAATACAACTTAAGAAGGTAAAAAAAGGGAATCACAAGAGTCGGGATTTACAGAAAGATTGGACAACATCTTCGAAGCCATTATCATAAACTGATTGTTGTTAGCAATCACAAAGAAAACATCATCTAAGCAATATTATCTTGCAAAAAAAGCTGGTATATTTAGTTTCACACATATTCTAAGACATAGACACTAATCATGGTCAGAGAAAATGTAATGGAATTCACTCTTCTTTTGAACCCAACATCAAAATAAAACATATCCTTCAGGCAAGCAGAAAAAATGCTGTTGCTAATGAAATTTATATTCAGTTTTCCTTTAAATTATTTTATTTTTAGCTCAAGCTGACCTGTTTTGTCAAACTCAACACTGCAAGACTACAACGACCATCATACTGCTGGTTCTGAAAAGTGAACAAAAATTATTTTTCTAGACATCTGACTTAGCGATTACAAAAATATATGTACTTACAAAAGCACCTTCTTAACATAGGAAATCTGAAAATATCTGATCTGTTTTAGGATAAAACACATTTTGAATTGAATAAACCTCACAGGTAAGTCTCATAAAGGACCTATTAGCGGCAGTGTTGACTCAACACAAGAGTCTCCGCTGTGTTTAGAAGGAACTTTATTACAATTTTAGTTTCACACTATGAATATGAATGGTTTGCAAATATAGACAAGCTCTGCAGAAATCATTCCTGACATTTACCTGACATTTTGCAAAAACTTTGCTCAATTTGAGTTATTTTCACTGAGTAATCATATTGTTAGCCAGCTCTTGCTGGGAAGAATGTCAAATTTGAACTTTTCAAATTCAAAGGTTACATCTCTATTAAAGCTTAAATTTGTCTGTAGAGTATATAAATAACTGTTTATTACATTTTTCATTTAAGCACTTCATCATTTTGTTACTGACACAATGCATTCTAGGATGATGATGACGATGACAACGATAGATGCCACAGAGTCAGTGCTAAACAGCTACAATGTGTAAGAATGAACTTATATTTTGTACTATGTTCTGCATGATGCATGGGCTGAAACAATCAAAAGGTGGTGCTCAGAGGTGTCAAGTAATGAAGTAAAAATACTATTTTTTTATCTTTCTTAAGTAAAAATGGTTGTATTGTGAAAGCAGAAAGACAAAAGCTGAGGTGAGCCTTCCATTAGGCAGCTCCGTTGTCCTCGATCCATTTTTTCAGGTCGACGCTGAATCATTTCTATCTTCTCTCTGTCAATGCACTACAATTTCATTTAAATGTGGTTGATTGTCAGCCATTGTCCAAAATTAGCATTAAAGATGGATAGAGCTGATCAGTGGCAAAGTCTTCATGACAATATATATTTTTTTATCCATAAAAATTAAACAGATTACAGTATTTTTACAGTCTCGTTTTTATAGTTGATGTAAATGTTTATCAAACAATGTCTAATGTTACAAAGTTTAAAGGTGTTCCTAAAAATAGTGCATAAAATCTAAATATCTATAGCCAGCTTATCTTTAGTTTAAGTTGTAGGGATTCTCTGCTTATGAAATATGATTATTAATATTTAAGATTTTCGGGGCACTACTCTGGTTGTCCGTAAATAATTGTAATTGTTTTAACAAAACAAAATATCGATGCTGCTCCTGAGATTGTATACCTGTGGCCTGTTACAATCTCTTGATAAAATACAAAATTTTCATGACACGTGTGGTTGAAGGACCCAAACACAAGACAAAACACATGTGTGCACTTTTGTTTGTACCAGATGTCACATTGTCAGCAAATATGAAACAAATCCCTGTCTATATATAAATTAAACAGAATGCAAAATATATTTAAAGAAATTTAAATGAGGTCAGGTATATAGTTGAATTATAAAGTTTTCACTTTAGTTGCACATTGGGGTCAGTAATGTCTTTAGAGCTGATTAATTTATCACCAACATCCCTCTAGACTTCACCTGAAACATACATGACCCATTTCCCTTTATTATAGTAACAAGTCACTTTTATATGTGACTCCTGAATCAAGGAAATATAGATCATGTATGCTTTGGATGTGTCAGTTGATTTAGATTTTCCATATACTTAACCTTCCAGGCTTAATAAAGGAAACACATTTAACTTGTCAAGATTCACATAAACCAGCATGGTTTATGGTGACATTGCAATGCTGATGTAACAGAGACCTCCACTGGGGTGGGACAAAGATTGCATAGATTCCATGACATTGAGGCCAATTTGTTTAGAGTTCCTTTATAGCCACGGCACTGGCTGCAGGAGTGAAATGGTGTCTTTAGATGAAATAAACCTTTTAACTGAGAAGAGAACTCGTTGTGTGTGCATGATTCCGGCTTTCAATTAGAACATTTATCCTTCAACAGAACACTAAGGCTTTAACTTTGAGAAGATTCAGACTTGAATTAAGTAAAATAATCTGCCATCTGTTAACACATTCTGCTCTTGCTTAGTATATCAGTCACAGAACAAGATCAAAAACCAGTTTTGGTTGTATATACAATTGCAAGACTATTTCTTGCCTTTTTTACAGTCTCTTATTTAGGTCAGGGTTGAATTTTCGTTTTAACTTGTCTTCACAGCTATTATTTATCACAACCATTTCAACATCATTTCTACAGCATAATTGTAAAAACTGTCAGTTAACCTTGGTTCTTCTATAGTCATAGGTTTCAAATTGTATCAGAAAAACATGGTGCTCTACACTACAAATGCAAGGTGAAAAATGGATCAAAGAAGAAAATCTCTTGTAAATTACACCTGAGAAGCAAACTGTAATTGTCCTTGATAAAATACCCTCTTTATCTGTATAAATTACAAAAAGATGTGTTGACTCTTGGCTCAGTTTGGAACATCTCTATAGATATAGTGAGTATTTCAAAATAAAAGACAGTTACTTTTTCCGTATGGCTTCCCAATCAAAATATCTTAGCTGGCATGTAGTGACACTGTTTACCTGGGTCAGAATCTCATTTGTCAAGATCTTTTTTAGTCATTTGACTATACACTGCAAACATTTACCTGGCAAAGATTTATGGAGACCACTCACACTACCAATATATTGTACAATGCATCCATTGGCAGCCACATTCTTTAACCCTTTCTCCCACCATCACTGATAAGTAATCCACCTTGCATGGTTGTGTTCACGGTCTGGTTCACAGGCTGTGACAATTTACTTTCCATATCATTTTTTTTTTCATAATTTTATTTCACAAAGTAAAGATTTATGATTCTTTTATGGTGCTTTTTCTTACTTCTTGCAGATTCTTTCGTCTTGCATTTTCCAACTAGTGTTTTTTATGAAAAAAAACAACGTTGAGCAGGTCCTCTGGACGGGTTAAATTGTTTCATCTCTTCTCCAAAAGACTTCTTCAGTCTGAGGAATTACAGGTAAAGGCTGAGTTTGCCTGCAATCATCAGAATCAAGCAGTCTCCTAGAGAAAAGGCAAAAATATTTCAACATAGAAGAACCCGTCCGGAGGACCTACTCAACTTTCTTTTTATCTACCTGGATTATTGAGACGTATCAGGATACTGTGTTTTATTTGATTTGTAGTCAAGAAAATTAAGTCACTTGTTACAATGTCAAGGACTCAGTCAAAAAAATAACTCAGACTAAAAACAAAGTTAGCACAATATTTTTTTCCCCCTCATATAAATGGTAAATGAGTCTTTAAATTATTAATAAACCTGTAAGCAACATTGTTGAATGGCTGCCAACTATCATGCGTGTTTGTTTACCCACTGAAACAGCTGACTCAACAATCGCATCCATGAGATGAATAACAACATTTGGGACATCCTCAATTTTTATGCAGTTAGACTTAAACATACAAAGTTTAGCTAAGTAAAATATGCAGATGACGAAAACAAAAAACCCAAAAAACTTAAGGCTGATGGACTAAAAATGTGATCTAATAAAAGTTTTGCAAAAGTTGTGGTGCCTAAATTTTCCAGTGCATACCACTAAATCTTAGAAACTACTGGAGAAGACTTTCAAATTCCACCAAACTGAATTGATAAAACCTGTTTATATGTGTACTATTCTTATGCCACACTCATTGTTTTATCAGTTTGATGGTAATATGGTAGTAAATAAAATATCTATAAATGACTTGCAAAATATGCCATAAAAGCTTGTTTTTATCAGTATTTGATTTAACATAATCTTGGCTAAAGATAAATTTTGCTCAGCCCAAATCAGCTTTTTATTCAGCTGTTTTTTTTTGTTTTGTTTTTTTGCAAAAAAAGCAAGTCAATTTTTTGTTGTCTGTTAATTGGCCCTTAGCTTTTCCAGCCTTCATTTTATTGGTATTGAATTTAGATTAGGTTAAATTTTATTTCTGTTTGACTTTTTGTTTGGATAGGTTTC
>JAVKLF010000038.1:21808646-21819351 GCA_034783495.1 Millerichthys robustus
TCAAATCTTATACAATGATTTCCACTTAAACTTTGTGACCATTCATTCTGTAGAACATTTACTTGGAAACCCAATCATTTACTAAAATCACAGGTCTAAAGACATGAAGTTTTCAATGTCCTATAATTATTTATGTCTGTGTTCAAGTAAAACAAAGATCATTATTGTTGTCTGTAAAAAAAAATAAAAATACAGATAATGGTGTCCTGATACTGTACCAGCACTTTTACAAGTACTTGACACCAATATAAATATTGACACTGGTATTGATACCCCATTCAATGTGTTACAGTTTACATTTCAAGTGAAAAGTTTGTCCGTTCCATGTTTAAAAAAGTTATACAAGTTGAAAGAAAATCTTCGTCATTTTTATTTATTTTTAAAAAATACAACAGTATATATTGGGCTCTATGTTTGGTTTGATTATTGCTGGACACAGATTATTTAATCACTTTTAATCTCAAGACGTTTTTGAGATCAATCCCAATTAATCTCATTATTATGCACATAATTAAAATATGATTCAAAACTGTTCATTCATTATTAAGGTATTGTTTTATATGAAAAAAAAGGTTCAATGCATTAAACTTTAAATAAGACAAGGCAGGCCTGTTTTACTTTCATATCTCTATTTCTTTTCCACACGCCACATCTGCAGAAGCCTCCCTTCCCATGTCTTTTGGGCATTTAGTACTAATGATGTATTTTGAATTTAAGGGATATTTCAGACTTGAACTCCTCTGACAGTTTAGCATAGAAAGGCTTACAGACAACTTTACTTCTATCCAACCCGTTGTTGGGAAGTGTTTTAAAATTAAAATACTTGTGAAAATGTGAAGTGCTTTCCTCCATGTTTCTGTTCTTGTGGCTCATGTTTTGAAGTTTTTTTTTCATGTGATCAAAGTCTTTCATTGGTTGAGAAGTGTCATTATGACCATCTTAAGAAAAACGTGATCAATAACTCCCATCCACACACGCGCGCACGCACGCACGCACACACACAGTGTTGATTTATGACACTAAAGGGTCTGGAAAAGTAAACCATTTCAGACACATTTGAAGTAAATGAGCTGGATGGACCTTATGAGGTGATCGACAGGTAAAATTATTGTCAATTCAGTTAAGGCAGTAAACATTTGTTGTTTATTTGTTTTATACCTGACTTAACTGAATTGGGAATAAGGTGAAGTGTTGTAGATGGAAGGCTTTGGAGATGACAACCAAAAGAGTCACAATAATTCAAAAATGAAAAAGGTCCATCAGGGAAAAAAAACACAAGACAGAAACATTAAAAAAGTATACATTTGAACAGAAAAATAAGACACTTGAAAATAGGTAAAAGTAAAACAATAAAAGGTGGTAGAGTGAGAGTGGAGGCTGGTGAGATGAATGCCTGTAAGAATGCATTAAAAGCAAGGTGGCATTGCCTGAAGAGTTCTGCTGAATTAGCAATTAAATAGAAATGTGGAAGATTTGTCAGCAGGAAGATGGATGTGATACAGCATTAACCAATAACAATAGAGGGTGGAAACCTTTACGCCCATCAAGTATGCATAACGATTTTATTTTTAGATTTTTCATTTATTTTGAACTTATTTTGGATCCCTAAACTCTGAATCATCCAAAGCAGAATATTGCTCTTTAAAGAAACTTTGACTGATAAAATACTGAAATGTTTGTAGGGTTGATGATTGCAACTTAAGGTAAAACACTGAGAAAGGCAGAACCTCCAACAAGTTAAAAACTCTTATTTAAACTGTTAGGTTGTTGCAGTAAACACTGGTATTCTTACATTTGTTTGTCCATCATCCATCCATTATATTTTACCCGCTTCTTCCATTGAGGGTCATGCAGGGCACTGGTGCCCATATCCAGCTGTCAGTGCAAGGGGCGGGGGACACCCTGGACAGGTCACAAGTCTATCACAGGGCCACACAGACAAAAGAGACAACCACACTCTCACATAGGGACAATTTAGAGTCACCAATTCATGTTTTTGGTCTGTGGGAGGAAACCGGAGTACCCGGAGAAAACCCACACAAGCACTGAGAACTTAGAACATGCAAACTCTACCCAGAAATATTCCCAGCCAGGATTGGATCCGGCGATCTTTTTGCTGGGAGGCATCAGCTCTACCAATTGATCCACAGTGCTGCCCTATTTTTATTTCAGATAACAATTTAAAATAAAACTGTGAAACAACTGTAGATTGAAAGAAAAAAAAATAGAATTAAAACATATTTTCCAAATTAAAAAAAATGCTTAAACTTAAAAAGAGTACAAACGTCCATATGTATGTGCTTAATTTGAAGGGATATTTATTTTTTTTATGCTCATGATTATTCATAAACCTAACATAAATATACTGTATTTTGTCTGTATTATGTAATGTTTAATCATTTTTACTGTAATATTGTAATTGGTAATATCAATTAAAGTCTTCACAAAATATGTCCTATTTAAATGATGATTAAACCGCTCCAATGACCAAACTAATTCACTAGCTACTTAACCTGCAAAAATATTTCTACATTGACCAAGAAGGTAGTTCCACTCTGAAGTCTAAACACTCAAAATGTGAGTTGAGGGCTCAGAAACAGTAACTAGATTTATTAAAAAGACTGAGTCTGTTATATCATCGCACATTAGTGTGATGTGGACAATGTGTGGGTGAAAAAGTAAACAGTGCTTTCTCACCTTGGAATAGATGAGAAGAATACTAGTAACCATGGTAACTGAGCTCAAAGATGAAAGCTGTGGCCGCAAATGCTTAAGAGACTTACAAATTAAAAACATGCATGAGACAAAATAAGATTAAATTTACACCCAATATCGAAGCAATAAAGTGTGATCTAAGATGTTTTTTTTTTTTCCTGCAGCAGCCTAAAAGACTTCTACGGTTTTAGCCAACTCAGACCTTGTGTGACTGTGTCAGTGCTCTAGTCTTCATCCTCTCTTGGTTCTTTTATCTACTGTTTTTGGTTCAGAATCAAGTAATTTTATAGTTTATTTGGATTTTATAAATGTGAAAGTTTCTGTGACATGGATGTATTTAAGAAGATCAATATACTAATTTATGATTACAATTGATCAAAAAGTGTAAAATAAATGTGTATCTACAATTCAGTTAATTAGCCACAAAATATTTTACAGCCCAGTGCAAAAGTACCGTAGGAATCATAGATCCAGGCTGGTCTAAAGATATCACAAGACTACGTTCACCCTGCTGGTCTCAATGCTATTTTTTTTTCTCTCAGATTGGATTATTTTTTGTTAATATTATTATTTATATTGGATTTAAATATCCAGAAGCACTGCCATCAAACAACAGTGTGAAGCAAAAGAAGACATGATGTCACACACAGCGTGCTGTGTGTTTACAGAAATAAATATGCATTTTTCACATACTAGCGTTTATGTATTGATTTTGATGTTTTGCTATTGGGGCAACTAAATTATTATCTGTAATGTTACTTTCAGCCAAGATTCATATGTGATCTTGTTTCCATCCTGCTTTGGTATAGAATTGCACTTCTGGGATGGGAGCAACGTACTTAAAAACAAACTCCAACACAAGTATCAATCTCATCGTGCCAGTATCCATATTAACCAACAAGCTCCTATAACAATGTATTATATGTTTGTGTAAATTCTCAATCATGCAGGACATGAAAATGTAGAAAGTTTGAAAAAAATGTAGCAATTGGACTTATGTAACTGAAGACATGCCGATTTCTGAGCTTTAAACTGTATGGCATTGGTATGTATAATATCAATATCTGAATCAATTTGCATATGCCTTCCTCAGTGATGTAACAATTGAAAGACTAGAAATGTAACTTCAGAACCTAATTAGCCTAAATCACTTTGGATATTTGGAATAAAATACACTGTTCAGCTATACCATTAAAACCACAGGTGACAGGTGAACTAAATACTATTGATCATTCCATTAATCAAGAAGCTGATCTTCCCTATCCCCAATAGTATATCCCGATTGAAACAACATCCCCAAGCATAAAAATGCTAAATCCTAGTAGTGGCTCAGCACAACAAGAGCATTGATTTGTTTTACAAATCACCTAGAATCCAATCTGATTGAGTATCTGCAGAATCATCTAGAACATGTATAAAGACTTTGCTTAGCTTTTCTATTTAAATTCCTTAATCACAATTTTTAGTTTTAAAATGTTTAGTTTTTTTTAAGTTTATTATTCCTAAATTATTTTCTGCATTTACTTTGTGATCAGTTTGTTTTATGTGCCTCATTGTCCTTCCTGTCATTCCTCTGTATTTTTCCTCAGTCAGTTTCTCTTTCTTAGTTCTGAAAAACCTACTTACACCTGTTCCCTGTTGTCATTAGGATGGCTGTTGCATCTCACCTGATCAGCCACTGCTTATTTTAATCTCTCTAACCTCTCTCATCTGTAGTCTGCCATTGTAGTTCCATAGTCTGTCTTCTTTGTGTTTTTTTGTGTGTTCTTAGTTACTTTGTTATTTTGCTGCATGCCAGCCTTTTTATTTTGAATAATAATGATCTATAAATCTTTTGAGTGTTTGTGAAGTCTGTGTCCGTGAGTTCGAGTTTACATTCAAAACTACAATCTAAATTGTGTGTTTTAGCAATGCTGATTTTGACTATTGAATAGTTACTGGTTTTGTTTTGTCTTGGTACAGTAATTTATCTACAGAATATCCAGCAGGCTTCCTTGTGCGTATACATATGAGTGTGTGTGTGTGTGTGTGTGTGTGTGTGTTTATGCGCACGGACATTTGATCATATTTAAACTCCTGCTGTCTACATTTGTGGACAAAACTGCATGCAATGCACAAGTTGCATTACGTTAAATCATCAGGTTCTATATGGCTGACCCCAAACAACTGAATAAACAAATTTTCTTTCAAGAGGCAGTACTTGGAATGTTAAGTGTTCATGCTCCACTTATCATTAGACATTAGTTCTAGGCTTACCAGGAGTCCTATGTAACAGAATTAAATTTAAAATATTAATGACCCCTTTTAAGGCCAGCCAAGGTCTAATCCTTGGTGAGAGCCATAATCTTTTTAACCAATACATAGCTGAGTTAGGGTCTATTTTCATCTCAGAACTGAATCTAAATTGACCAGCCTGGAGGAACTGATCTGCTAGTAAGGCTCTGTCCTTTCCTTTGAATTTATATTATCAAACTGAAACCAAAGGGTGAGATGTTTTTGTTCATTGAAAATACAGAACTGTGTCCTTCCAGCTAAACAAGATTGTTGACGCAGAAATATCTTTGGTATTATAAAAATAATAGGTTAGATCATAAGAAATGTTTAAATTTGTCGATTTGTCTTTTCAACTAATCATACACAAGACAAATATTTGTTGTTACCATATTAGCTTTTTTCCAATGTCAGCAATTACATCATTTTATATTGATCTAATTAAATGTTGGGGGTGAGGTTCTGCCTCAAGTGGAGGAGTTCAAGTATTTGGGGGTTTGTTCACGAGTGTAGGAGCAATGGAACATGAGATTGACAGACAGATTGGTGCAGTTTATGCAGTTTTGCAGATTCTGTAATGGTCTGTTGTGTTGAAGAGGGAGCTGAGCTCTCTCGGTCAGGTCTATGTTCCTACCCTCACCTATGGCCACAAACTTTGGGTAGTGTGTGTAGTGTGGATTCAGGTGGTCGAAATGAGTTTTTGTTGTAGGCAAGCGGGACTCTCCCTTAGAAATAGGGTAAGAAGTTCAGTCATCCAAAAAGACACTCCAGAAGAGCTGCTGCTCTGGAGCCAGTTTAGGTGGTTTAAGGCATTTGATATAGATGCCTTTCTAGAGAGGTGTCCTAGGCATGTCTGACTGGAAGGAGACCCCAGGGAGGACCCAGGACATGCTGGAGAGACAATGTCTCTTGGTTGTACTGAGAATGGCTTGGAATCCTCCCAGAGGAGATAGAAGAGGTGGCTGGGGAAAGAGAGGTCTGGGCATCCCTGCTCAAGCTGCTGCCCCAGCGACCTGACACGGATTAAAGCTAAGGTTGGTAATTTTGGAGAGCTTAAAAAGAGGCAGCTCCTCTAAGCAGCAACCCTCCTCCCTCTCCTGTCAATGCACCGTTCAAAGCCATGCCCCACCCCAAAATTGAATGCGCATCTGACCAGAACTTAGCAGAGCAGAGGGGAGCCGACATGACAACGTGACATATTTCATGAAAATATCAAATACTCCTTAAGAAAAACAAATAATTCTTTTTTAAATTTTTTTTCAACCTTCTTTCTGCTTTTCAGGTCCTTCTGATGCTATTTATGTCCTCTGCTCAAAGGTTTGTATATTTTCGGCATCAATGAAATGTGACACGTGTGCACTGGGAGGAGGAGAGACAGATGTGGGCAGGACGAGGCATGACGGCATCTGACCAAGAGTTTTTTACAGTATTGCAGTATGTGTCACAGAGGTTGGTTTTTTTTGTTGTTGTTTTTTTCTGAATACATAATGTATTGAGTACTCTGAATGAATGAGTGAAAAAAAATTATTTCAGACAAATTAACAAAATTTAAATAATAAATAAATAACTTTCAGAAATACTTATAACAAACGAACTGTTACCACAAAAAAACAAACAAAAAAATAAATTGATAAACATTCAACTCTCAATTCATATTCTCAAGATGGAAAGACCATTTCACTAAGTATAACAAAAAGTATTTCTGAACAGGATTACCATATAGTTTTAAGCAGAAAATAATGTATGGATGGATAATAAATGTGTTTAAGTTTTAGAAAAAAAGATTAATTTTTTTTATTTTGAAAAAAAAGATCAGTGGTTCTGAATTGTTATTTTTCAAGTAAATGGGTTATTTGCAGAAAAATGAGTACTTTTAAAATACTGTATAATACAATTGCAACTGAAATGCTGAAGAAAGTAAAACAACTCCATATTTCAAGGAATATATCTGAGACCATAGAACTAAATCTTCTGATCTAGAAAGCAAACATGAGCCATATTACAAACAATATTTAAAAGGTTGTGTTTGTGAACTCAAAAAAAAATAATAAAAAAACATGTATCCTTAGGAAAGTCATTCACAAGACAATTCAGCCAGTCATGTGGAACCCAATCATATTACACTGAATGTTTCAGCAAGAAAATCAATTACAGTTTAATAAATGGTTTATTGTAACCTTGAGCAACTCTGCAATAAAATAATTTTGTGGACATAACATAATAAAATAGAAGCATAGTTTCATTTGAGTTATACTCTTCTAGTGAGCGTTATATATAAATTAGAATCTGGTGGTGTGGGAGACTGGAGCACAATGCATATTCATATGCTAATTCTCTGTATTTGTCTGTAAAGCAGTGGCCCGTATAATTTGACTTTGTGTGTGGCTGTCCTGAGAGCTGGCTCAAGTCGGAACGCCGGAAATTAAATGTTCATGAAAAAATGCCAGAAAAATACAATGGAGATGACAAAAGTTAAAAATAAAATTCTTTTTTTTTCCCCTTGCAGGTCAGAAAAAAGTTTGATGTTCATGGCTTTTAGTAGTTGTGGATTTTTGTGGCATTTTATGGTTTTCATATTTTTCTTTCTTGATCTGCAACTTTATATATACCTTGAATAGTATCTTTAATATGTTAACATCCAGCAGCAAGATAACCCACACAGCAGACAGGTGTGGGACATATCTGGTTTCAAGCTGGCATGGCAAGTGAACCAGATGTGAGGCAGTTCTGGCAATGATGGCACTGTTTATATGATCCATCCATCCATCTTTTTTCTGAACCGGCTTCTTCCTTTCAGGGTCATGGGGGTCACTGCTGCTCATATCCAGCAGTCACAGTACGAGGGGCGGAAGACACCCTGGATAGGTCGCAAATCCATCACAGGACCACATAGAAACAAACAAGAAAAACAACCATTCCCTCTCTCACACCTAGGGGCAATTTAGAGTTACCAATTAGCCTAACAGTCATGTTTTTGGTCTGTGGGAGGAAACCAACACAAGCACAGAGAGAACTTGCAAACTCTACCCAGAAATGTCCCCGGTCGGGATTTGATCCAGTTACCTTCCTGCTGGGAGGCAACAACTCTACCAACTGAGCCACTGATGCTGGACTTCCTCTGCTCCCGGGGGGGCTAGTCTCCAGCGTGGTTGGGCCCCCTTTCTGTTCTGCCCTCCCACGGCTTCCCCCTGATGTTTGGGTTGTGGTCCACCGCTGCCTCTGGATAGGCCTAGGGAGGCTCGGGTTGGGTCGGTGCGGGTGATGCCGGCAGCCTCGGTGGGGGATGGGTTGGAGTGGCATGACTCTGCCTCCATGGGGCTCTGGCGTCCCTCTCGTTGTGTGCATTGGGTTTCTTGGCCGTGGGGCTGTCCGGGTCCTGGTGGGTGTCTGACATTTTATTGTACAAAAGTAATATCTCTCTTGATTTGTGAATAATTTTGAATCCAACTTGCTGTTAGTGAGCATTACTCAGTGAATTATTTTTTTTTTCTTTTTAACTCAGTGCATCCATGGGGCATGTCCAGTGGGTGATCAGACAAAATGAGCAACAGCTGGACAATCCTTAGACTGGGGACAATAAAAGGCCACCCCGAAATGTTAAACTTTGTCACAGGTTATGCGGGAGCATGCCATTTGCATGTTGGGTGTAGGGATGTCCAATAGAGCAGTAGCTACACAGCTCAATGTTCATTATCCGACCATAGGCCATTTAAGAGTTGGTTTCCAACAGACTGACACTATTACAAATTCACCTCATCCTCGTTGGCCATGTGTGACCACTTAAGCACAAGATCACCACATCTGGTTCGTCTATCTGCGGGAACGGCTAAGACCAGCAACACACGCAGCTGATGAGACAATTGGTCTGCCCAACAGACGCATCAGACCTCGAACTGTCCGTAACCACCTACGTGAAGCCAAATTGCATGCTCAGTGCCCTCAATGTGGTTTGGATCTCATGTTCAAAGGACTGTCAATCCACTACAAATGTCCATTCCACAGTGTTATCAATGCCGGTATGTAGATCAGTAATTACTGAAAATATATTTTGAGTTTTTCTATGTTTTGCAATTCCCAAATGTTCATAAAACTCTTATATTTAACATGGGGTGATGTTAGTTCAGTGTATACATTATATACATACACAAAAAAGCACATTGGCACTTGTTTATATTTGTGTGAGCACATTTAGGTGAATGCATTATATTGCCTTGAAATGCCAGAGTTGGCAGTGTTTGATAAATTGGCTTCCAGATGTGCGCGAAGCTTATCTCTGGCAGTGAGGAATATTGGCTCCCCCTGGTATTTTATCATGGAAAGGAGGATTTGACAGAAACCCTGACAAAGAATCCTTTCCTAGAAGGGAAGTGAGGACAGTTGGGTGTAATTAGAATTAATGTGGAAATGTGAAATAAGGAAATGAGCCATCACAATACAGATCAGCTCTTCATTTTAATTTTACGCTTCACTCGTTGAATTTCATGGATAATAATAGATAGGCAAGAATGCCAATCACTACTGCTTGTGATGACAGATATGTCTACACTGTTTCTTTATGCTATTGTTGGCAGAACCATAATAATATGAGGTATAGCAGCATGTGAAGAAACAAAGCAACAAATTATTGTTTCCTCACTACGTACTTCCCAGTGTAAACAGTAGCTGCTAAACAAAATTATTCACAAAGTGACAAAGATTAATTTTGCTATGCTCTGTGGGGTTTTTAATGTGCTATGACAACATGGTAGTCCTGAAAAAAGTGTCATATTACTTCCTTAAAATTCAGTTTTCAGATGACTAGATATATGGGGGGCAATGACATTCGGTCACTAGAGAATCACAGAAAAAACAACAGCGAGCTCCACCTCCACTTGGATTGTGCAATCCCACACAGAGTGCTGGATGTAGCCAGATGTTTACATTAGAGGCTTAGTCCTTAGCACTGTTACCTAACAGTAGGTTCAAGCCTCAAGTTAGACCTGGGCTCTTTCTGTGTGGAGTTTGCACATTCTCCATGTGCATACAATTTCTTCAGGTACTCAGGTTTCCTGCCAGAGTCCAAAAACATGTATGATGTTTGGTTGCTTTCAGGCACAGGTCCCCCTAAAATATTTTAAAAAGTAAATAAATACATAGATAAAACTACATATACCTATCTCTTTCTTTTTTAATGTCTGGCATTAAATCAGACTAAACCTTTGCATAAGATTTATTCTGGTACTTCAGTTTCCTCACAGAATCAAAACATGTATGATGTTTAGTTGCTTCCAGGCCCTGGTCTACCTAGAAAAAAAAAGTAAATAAATAGGTAGAACCACATATAGATACCTTTTTTTCAATGTCTGGCATTAAATCAGACTAAACCTCTACTGTTTTAGGTCAGTTAGAGTTGCCGTTATTACAATTTATTGATAAATGCCTAGATAATGTACATTTTGAATAGTGTGTTTTACTTTTTTAGTTTTATGTTTGCATACACTAAGATTATGATGCCTTTTTAAAATGCCTTAAAGCCCAAATGATGATGTCATGGCACTGGAAGGTTTTGATAGATTAGTTGACCAGTCCTGAGTTCTTTGAATGCACAGTTGCAAATCTGTTATGTCACACCTCAAAACACTGTGTAAGGATGGAGGTGTAGCAATGACCCAGGGCGCAGGCAGAACTTCAAGGAATAACAAAAGGCTTTAATAAATCAAAACAAAGCGCTGACGAGGCA
>JAVKLF010000038.1:21894622-21905060 GCA_034783495.1 Millerichthys robustus
TATATATATATATATGTAAGCTTAATGTCATTTATTGCCACCTAAGATGAAAACTGAAAGGCTAAAGCTGAAGTGAGCCTTTTATGAAGCATCTTTTTTGTCCTCCATCATTTTTAGTTGGAAGTTGAGTCATTTCTACTTTCTCCTCTCTGTCAACGCACTCCAATTTCATTTAAAGGGGCTGATCCTCAGATATTGTCCAACATTGACATTAAAGATGGATAGAGCTCGCAACAGAGCACCTTTTAAGCATCAAAATTTAGTCAGAATGCATATATGCATATACATATACTTTTAAAAAATTTAACTAAACTACACAGCCAACAGTATTTATACAGTCTCGTTTTTTTAATAGTTGAAGTAAAATTTTATCAAATAATATCTGATGGTAAAAGAGTTTCCTTTAGGTCTGTTCTTTTTCAGTGAGATTTCTTGGTATATAAATATAGAGCATGAATGCTGATCTCATCAGATACAAGGGTAGACGGCCACTGACACACAGGGAATTGGATCTTCCAGCAGAGCTTGGGGCTGCGTGTGCTTGGCTGCACCTCTCTGACATCACCCATCACTCTTGTAGCTGGAGACCTCCCCTGCTTGTCATCCTCTTCCTCTTTCCAAGCGATCTGGCAAAGCTTTGAAAGCTCAGGTTTACCCTGGGGACAACTCACCCTACTGGGCAAAAAATGGCTGCATGTGAGTCAGTGTCCGGTTCAGTACAGCCCAAACCTTTTTTTACGTATAGCTGAGAAAGAAAAGCCTCGTAACTGATTCTTCTAACCTTCAATAAAATAGGTTAAGAGGAAAAAACATATGACAGCGACCTTAAATAAAGCTGACCCTCTACTTCTGACCTATTCATGGTTTCTTGTTCCTCAGTATTTTCTTTTTTTCTTTATTTTATACTGAATTAATCTTTTCCACTTTTTATAGTCACCCCACTTCTTTTATTTTATCTGTTACTTTCCATTTTATTACTGTATTTTTATTACAGCCTTTTTCTTATCACACAAAAGTCCCTTTTTAATTTAAATTGTTCTGCTTTTTCTTGTTTAACTTTCTCAAAAATGTGTGGCAATGTGTGTCTTTTACAATGTGAATTGTGAAGCTCATACTGTGCTGAACAGCAGTGCAATAGGAGGGGGAAATAAAAATAGTTTGGCATGTCAGCAGGGGTTTATGATGGCCTCTTTTCCTCTGAGAACTCATATTAAGTCGTACTCACATCTCATACAATAAACCAGTGGAGCCATCCTTATGCTGACAACTTTAGAAATACAAAAATGTTTTATGGATATCATGGTGGACATTTCTTTGTGATGGAATTTGTATGTGAAGATCAATTATCATGAGCTGTGCAACTTTCATAGTTAAAAGGCATGCTTACGAAACTTTATAGGCACAGAAATATACACATAAAAATCATGCTCTGTGAATTTCACTTCATGAATACATTAACTTTTATTACAGCACACGGTTAAAGATTGACAAATAATATGAAGTTTTACAATAGCTAAACATCTTTGTATCCATTATTGAAATAAGTGACATAGCAGTGTGCTTAATTTGTGGAGAACAGAAAGTTGTTACTAAGGATTTTAAATTAAATCAGCACCAGAAGCTCTGCTGACCAAACTGTAAAAAGCAACATTTGTTTTTAGCAAGATTTACACATCCAGGAATGAAGCAGTCAAAACTAATTGTGATATATCACATAATACCTAAAAACAATAAGTTGTTCTCTGATGTGGAGCTTATTAAGAAGAGGTTGGAGGATTATTTTGTGGTATTGTGCCCTAAGGCTAAAATGAAATAAAATAAAATAAAATGAAGAAAAAGAGAACTTTCCCCACATGAGAAAGCAGAAAATCCAGGTACAGATTCACTGACACTGAAAATTACCTGTTAAGTATTCTTCAGATCTACCTCAGATTGTAAACATGACTCTAGAGCACATGTTTGAGCCAAATGAAAATGAGATTTCTCTCAATCGGGTAAAAGAAATGCAAAAATGTCTTGTCCATATGACGCTTGTGTTAGACTTAAGCCCCTGATCACTCAAGGCTAATCAATGCTTGAATGTTTATTCTGTTTTAGCATTAGCCTAGCTTCATTGGTAAACTGCTCCTGTGGACTCACAGCCAGGCCGTTGTCTGGCAGTCAATCTTATTTTCAAGGAAATTAAGCAAAATATGTTTGCCTACCTTGTTATATGTGGCACCCTAAGATTGACTGGAAGACACAACTCGGCCGTGAGGGTCCGTCAGCATTTATCACGGAAACAGCGTCTCCATGAAAGGCTTCCATGTCGGGTTTTACCAAATCTGTTAGAAATAATGTGTCTTCAAAAAACCTGTGGTTAAAGCAATCACTCTGAGGCAAATTCAAAAGATTGAACATTTATTTGCACATGTAATAAAGTTTAATACAAACTCACAGCTGGGCCAGGGACAACAATTAGTCAAAAAAAACAAAAAAAAAACTTCTGGCCCCAAACCACAGACTCAAACGCAATTTATACAGAACATTATCTTTGATAGTTTCTCCTCTGAAAAGGTCCGTGGGGCGAGGTGATTGCTGAAACAAGGTTCCTATTTTGTTGGAGCCAGCTATGTGTTGTTATGACGAAGGTGAAGTTATTCATCTATCCTCACGCACACACTCTAAGATGACCTGACCCAGTCACTTTAAAGTAGGGCAGTTATATTGTTAAAATAACACTCTTAATTAACATAATCTAAAACTCAGAAGGTAACGGTTTATGTGAAATGCAATTAATCAGTGCTAAAATATTACATTTTTCTACACTTGTTTTAAAAATGCAGCAAGACATGCATCTTATTTTTAGTGATGTTTTATGAATGTCCATGAATGTTGCTTACGTTAAATACATAAAGGTTAAATGTTTAGCAACAAGATTTTTATTTTCCAGTTGTAATGTTTACACTTACTAGTTAAAGACAACCACATGTATAGCTAATTCTGAAATGTGTATTTGATAGAATTTAGTTTAGACTTGTGGTTTGACTTTTCACAATGTAGCCATTTGGGAAGCAATGTAGTCCATCTCTGATACAGACTAATTAGATGAAGACTCGTTAAAAGGGTAAAATGTCCAAAGAGGTAATTAAAGATAAAATAAGAATAAAATAAAGACTAGTCTGTGTCATGATATTTTGGTTGTTAAAAAAAGCAGTGACAAACAAAGAAACAAACATAAAAAAAATGCCTCAACATCAAGAGAGCTGATTGCAAGCTCAGAAGTAGAGTTTATAATCCACAAACTTTATTACAAACTTTATTACAAACTTTGTTCGGGTTTGTAATAAATCTATGCCAATTTGTATCTTCCTTTAAATCAATAATTTGTAATTATAGATGATGAACAATGTCACAAGATGTCCATTGAAGCAAGTAGTTTTAACATAATTGTGGACTTTTAAGTATGATCTCATATAGGATGGCGCCTTTGATGTTAAACTTGATCCATATAAATTATAAGTGACTGTATATCCAAATTCATATATATGATCCTTTACAAACTTTGTAATATGACACTAGCAACTAACAGAAAAGGGTTTGTAGAAAGGTCCAGTTCCAACTCCACAATCAGATGCCATGTTCATTTTAACCCATCCTACAGTGAACATGAAAAACTGACATTTTTGTACAAAACATTTTAAACATGAGGGCCCTGGTCAAAAGCTCCTTGTAATGTTGTCTGCAGAATTTCCAGGAAAGAGAGAGCACACAAAAGTGCTTACGATTTGCTTACATTACAGTGCTTACATTAGGACTTTTTTTTTTCCTTCTCACAAGGTTCAAAGTCCAAATAATAATAGGAGTATTAACAGTTCAGGTAATTATTACTGCAGTGCAATAAAACTAAACATACATAATTGACCTTTTGCTTGTAAAATAATAGGTTTAGCATTGCTTAAACAAATGCATATCACCTGCTGCCTTTCATGCCAGAGTTTAAGAACAAGAACATTTTGTTTTCGGAAATTATGTAGGACACATTGTAGCCACAGCTGCCCTGGGGCAAACTAACTGCCATTACAACAGCGCCACCAGGCTTTCTGACCAGCACCTGCTGGACACAAGGACCGAGACAGACAGAGCAGGGATTTGAACCAGCAATCCACCGTTTACAGGACAACTCCCCTACCTCCATCGCCACTGTTGCAGTTAAACTAATATATCTAGTACACTAACTGTAATAATATTCATGGAAATGATCCATTATGGAGACATGTAAACATTTTTGGGCATTGAGGGTGCAGGATGGGGATGGGTGGTAACCACTGCAGAGGAACCCATAGTGCAGGGCAGAGGAGTAGAAGTGAGCAAACTTACAGGCTTGCAGGCTCTGAGACAAAATAAATATGAACCTGTGTTATTAAAAATATATCCTTGACATTTTATATATACGTCTGTATACATGCAAAATAGATGAAAATCTGTGTAATTTATGAACAATCTGTACAACTTGACATATGGTTTTCTAATGTGTTTGCTAACCTTAAAAATTGCCTGACTCAGAGCTAGATTTGTTTTATTATAAATATTATTATTATTATTATTATTATTATTGTTATTAATAAGGTTAGATAACTCTTGGGTTAAATACTATTTTTGCTAACAGACCAATACACACTAATTACAGCCTTTAGACAAAATTGCTTATAGCTTTGCACTAGTGGAACAAATTAGAGCCAGTTCAGGAGCGTGGCAGATGATACCATCATCATTTTACAACTTACAGTACACATGCCCACACAAGAGGGTTTACAAGCTTCAGCACCACAGAGAGCAACAATGTCATCTTAAAGTCCATCAAACAGACATGAAGTATGACAAACCAAGAGAACAACAAAAACATTAGGCTACACCAGGGGTCTCAAACTCCTATCCTCAAAGGTAAAGGTTTCCCTGCTCCAATACACCTGATTTGTATGGATAGGTGATTAACAGGTTTCTGTTCAATTTGAAGAGTTAATTCAAACACTGAATCTGGTGTGTTGGAGCAGAAAACCCCCTCAAACATGCAGTATTGCAGCCCTCCAGGACAGGAGTTTAAGACCCCTGAGCTACAGGGTCACTAATAATAAAACAACACAAAGTCAAAGCAGTTCAGCACCACGGATGAAGGCTGCATCATTTTGATGCCCACTTTATCTATTTCAACTCAGAGCCTGTATTTGTAGCTGTAAAGTTTAGTAAAACTGACACAGTTGGCTCCCTTGCTTATTTACATTACTTGATGAAAATGCATGTCTGAGGTAATAGAAATAAGGAAATATCAATATTTCTGATTTTATTTCTGATTATGAAGGGATTGGTCATCCATAGAGAACCAGTTCTGTAGTCTTTTAAAACTTTATTGCATCAAAAGACACAATATCTTTCCTGGAGCTGGTGTTGCTTCTCCAGAGTCTAATCAACACTCCCAATGTCACTATACATTCTCATTGAAGACACTATAAACAAGAAAGTACATTTTCTTTAAGTGTCTATTTGAACCTCATGAATCTGTTATTTATTAATATTTTAACTGTGTATTCTACAGCGTATTCTACAGCGTATTCTACAGCTCCACTGTTATCAGTTATTTAGAAAACAATTCTCTGTTGCTTACTGTTGAGAGCTGCTGGTGCAGGGCAGCTTATCTTTAACACTGGCCAGTGAGTTTCTTCTAAATGCTGAATTTGTCCACTCAGCTGTCTGGTCAAATTTGCTCCAAGAGTGTCCGAAGTCTAACTGGACATCAGTTCACTTCCATTTCCCTCCGCTTTCCATCCGGTGAAAACAGCCCTCTCAATCTTTTTCGGCAGTGTCTTAATTCCATGGAAAACATTCACCTCTTCAAGTCAGTGAATCTTTATCCCCAATACTGCAATCTTCTGGAGGAGTTTGTTGAAATCCTTGGTGGAAAAAGGTGGCATTTTCAAGCTTGTCCTTAACTCAACAATCTACTTAACTCTTTTCTGCTCCTTTAACGGCAGTCAAAACAAAACAAAAAAAAATCCAAAAGTTTCTCTTCTTTTCCCAGGTCTTCCAATCACATTGGGATGTCACCAAATTGAAGAGTAAAAATACTTGTGTGTTATTTTAGTTGAAAGCCAGAATCATATGCAGACAACCAGGTCTGCATTCTTTTAAAACTTTATTGCATCTAAAGACACCATCTCTCTCCCTCCAGCCAGTGCTGCTTCACCAGCAATCTAATCCACACTCTCCTAATGTCAATATATGCATGCTCATTGAAAATCTAAATTATCTTTAACACACCAGCATTGATGACATTATTGACATTATAACAAGAAGGTACGTATAGTTTGAGTTTCTATCCGAAGCTAAGTTAAAATAGCTCAGTTAAAATATCTAACATATTCCCCCTCTTGACATAACTACAAATATACTTATATACTGTTTTTGCTGAGATTTTTCAAGAGACACTGACCATCTTTAGGAAAATACAAGTGAAGGTGGCAATTAATTAAAATCAAAGCATTCAGCTTCTCTGGCATTTTGTTGCAGTTCAGGTTTAACTGTTCAAGAGACAAAAACAGATTTAGCTTTTTTTTTGTCTGCATGTTGAGTGAAAAGACGATGCTGTACAATTAGAATGGCCAGACAGATGGATAACAAAGACCTGCACATTCATTTTTTTTTCCCCTAGCTAAACCTCACGTGATTGACAGAACAGTGTTCCACATCTTCCACATCTTCCTCTGCTTGTCTTGACACATCAGTCTCATAATTCTGTACAGACAGAGTGAGTTGTGAGTGGTGACTCATTTCAAAACAGACAACTTGAAGTCAGTCAGTTAAGTAAAAAGCATGTACACAAACTGCAGACAGTAAGTTATTGTAAGTTATTAAGTTATTAAATCTGTAACATAGTGTACAAAAAATAATTAGATATCATAGTGTAGAGACAAATGGGTGAAAATATATATAATCTGAAATAATGCCATGCTTTAACTACAGGTATTAGCATTTTCCCCAAAAAAAATGTAATGCAATGGTAAATGTTTTTATTTTTTTGTATTTTTTTTTTTTTTTTGTGGTACTTATCCTAATGAATAAATTGTTTGTGTTTCTACAAACTAATCAGGGACAATACTTCTTGGCATAAAATGATATTGTTGCCACTATTTGCAGTAAGCCAGTTAAAAGTAAAACCTAAAAAAAAATTATCATCACCTTTTTTTCATCATTGAAAAAAAATGTATTTTATTTGCTTACGTCCTTTTTATCTTCTTTAATAAAATTATATCCAATAAATGCTAATCATTTAACAACACCCATAAAGATGCCATCAAAATCTAAATTATCCATTCCAGCTGTTCCTTGTTTAAATTCAAAACATTTTTTTCCTGATAAATTTATTTTGCATCAGTAGGGATGGGTTTATTTGGAATGAGATGTGTCTTTAAACAGATTGATATATGTTTAAAAAAGTCAAATAACGGAATTAAAAAAAAAGATGTTATTTCAGATCTGCACAATCAGATTTCCTTCTGTGGCATAATGAATCTCACACTGTAGGACAGTATTTCTGCACATCCAAGCTGCCTATAAAAACAAAAAGAGCACAGTTGGACTCCAATTCAGGAAAAAAGAAAATAATTTAATTTCATGCTATGTGGCAAAGTTCAAGTCACTAAAACTGAACTTTATATAGTTTGATGTGCTTTTTTTGTTTTTTAAAAAGCAAATATTGTACATGTACAAAGTACAAAGACATCTGTTTTTACAGGGATATATGTTTGTTAGGCACAGAGATATGTATATATTTGTTAATTAAACAATAATAAGCAATCAATGTAAAAAAATAAAGTGTTTTTTTTTTTCTTCATGACTAAAGGAACACTGTTGCCTTAACTTGCTGAACAACAAGTAATAGACTAAAACAGCACTGTAATAACTAGTTTTCTAAACAAAGTTTGTTGAAAAATAACAGGCAGAATTGACTGAAGTGTGGTTGGAGGCTGACATTTCTAAGACTCAAAGATCTGGAACAACAATGTTCCTAAATGTCAGAATCCCCTCTGAGAGCAGCACATTCAGCACCTTGGACATTGGTCAATGACCAGAGCCTCATTAGATTGCAACTAAAGCATGCGAGTATACACACACACACACATATATATATATATATATATATTAACCTTCTTCTTTGTCAGATCTTGACATTCACATTTCAGCTGTTACCACATCTAAATCTTATTTGTAATGCTCCAGAGCTGACAGAGATTTTCATCTGAACAACTCATTTAGTAGCTACTCCGAACTGGGATCTGATAAATGCCTGTTCATATTATTTCCATACATTTTACGTCCGTTGTCATCTAATTTTAATATAAAAATCTCTGCAAATTTCTTTAGAATCCAAACAGAATCATTTATTTTTCTAGCTTGTTAACCTGGGCACCCTAAATAAACCAGCTTTTTTTCCCCCCACTTTCTGTCCAACACCACCCTATTTTCACTAACCAACAATGACAGCTAATACTATCGTGGCCTGCTAACAAGCATTCCCATCACTCTCTTCTTGTAAACCCCTGAAACCCTGATCCATTAGCAGTGGCCCTGCCTTGAGAACTCCCTGTGTTTTGAAGGACAGGAGGCAGAGTCCAGAGCCTCACAGCCCGAAGCCTGGATTAGTTACTAATCCTTGGAGGTATTTCTCTTTTCCTTGCTTTTCAGGAATCCGTCTGCTGCCTGACTTAAACTTTCAGGTGAAGGAGTGGAATGGAGAGATGAGAGAGTTGTCAGATAAAAGGATACAAGTTTTTTTTTTTTAAGTTCCTAACAGAAATACCCAATTGGAATAAAGTAAATTTGTAGTGTAAGCTCCCTTTTGTGGCAATTTAAAGACTATGGCCTGGAGAGTTACTTTTCAAGTTACAGTTATTACCTTATATAATTAAAAGTTGTGTTTTGGGTGTTGAATAATTTAATTGTACCATCCATATAAGCCCACATCAGTGCTGCATCACTTTTCTGACTGTAACAGTCAATACAACATTCATGTCACCATGCCCGTTACTGACCAGTTGGCCACAGGAGCAAAATCCTATATAAGATACAAAAAAATACAGTTCATAATATTGCTGCAATTCTGCCAGTATGTTTCAGCTCATATTCACAATACAATTCAGTCATCAATCACATTACATTCCATTTAATGTAAATTTAAAATAAAACCTTGAGATTTACTGCAACACGGTATTTTGGTCAGTTAATCTGATTTTGATTAGTCTGCCCATTTTGACATCAAACACAGAGTTGGAGGTAATGCCACATTAAATAGTCCAAGCTTTGTAAAAAGGAATATGATACATAGGCATCCAGTCCTTAACATGGTCATATGCTAATATATGAAATCACCACTGCACCACCTAGTGGCAGCGTAAATCTGCCTTTTAGTGTTTTGAATATTCTTTCACTCCACATTTTCTTAGAAGCTTCAAAATATTTTGTAAGGTTTAGACTTTTTGAAAGATTGAGAAAACACTCATGAGTAGTAGCAGCTAAAGGGCGTGGCCAGAGTGGCTTGGCAAACTAGAGCATATTCAAGTTGGTGTGTATTTGGCCTTTTCGTACAGTTGCAGTTGGCTGTGCTTAATAAAACCTGACAGATGGGCCGGCGACCACGTCGTCTGGATGTGGTCACCGGCTGGATCACCACAGTGTGTGAAGGCCCTTTATCACAACTTGCTGTTTTAATTATAGCTTGTTATTAATTGCATAAACAAACCACTCAAATGGTCTTTTTTTTTTTCTTCACCTTCTTTTATTAGCTCCACTGGAGCTGTGATTGACAGCTTTTGATGCAAGCAAAATGATAGCTATCATCATCATGTAACCATCTCACTAATTATCATGCTATGATCACCGCCATCAAGGAATTCAATGCCCTCATTTGCAAAGGGTGAAATATTCATACTCTACTAGTTGTGCACCCTGAAATTTAAAATGATTACACTCCAAGACCTCTAGAGGGGCAAGTCAAGGGGCAGCAGATGTAATCAGATATTGAGACTTTTTATTTCAAAATTAAAATATAGTATACAATAAAAATTGGCCACAAACTCTAAATTATTTGTATGAAGACCAATTGATTTCACATATCTTATCAAATTAATAGCTTTGCTGCTTCCAGTAAAATACAACAATCAAGCAATCACCAAGGCTAAAGTTGTTTATTTGTTTGTAGGTCTTCTTCTGTTTGCCCTATCCTCTGTTTCCCCAGTAGAGCAGTTTGGATTATACTGAGCAGAGGCAGTAGAATTAGTGTTGGATCGCTGCATTGCATATGTTCCCAAAGGAGCAGTGGTCTTAAAGAAAGGATGTGTGTGTGTGTGTGTGTGTGTGTGTGTGTGTGTGTGTGTGTGTGTGTGTGTGTGTGTGTGTGTGTGTGTGT
>JAVKLF010000038.1:21906079-21916565 GCA_034783495.1 Millerichthys robustus
ATAATAATAATAATAATAATAATAATAATAATAATAATCATGAGTTGTATTTTTAAATCATGTAATTATGCAAGTCCAGTTGCTTTGTCGTTTTTCTTTTTGTCATGTCCTAGAAGACTGAGTATCCACAGCAATATGACATGTTATTAGGCTGTATTTATAGCAAAGTTACCGGATTGATAATTTAGTTTTACTTTCAGTACCTTGCTCCTATTTCAAAAATATAATGCTGCATTGGAGTACCCAGCCAGAGGCAGGTTTAAATGTAAACAGTGGACAAAACAAGCATGCAATTTTAAAATCAGCTTTGATTGTGCAAGAACTTCAGAATTGATATGCTAACATGAACTATTCATATTTACTTCTGTTAAATCAGCGTGTTGAGTGTGGTGCCACATCATCTTCCGTGCATGTAGATCATATCAATGCTGAGGAGAGTTCACAGTGGACTCTGATAAAAGGTTGCATTTAAAATATGTAAACATCTACGCAAAAATCAATCTGATTTGAGCAAAATATTGGAATTGAGCAGTGGCTCTGGTAGAGTACATTAGGAAGTTATCCTGTAACCAGTTGGGTGCTGGTTTGAACCCCCACACCAACTGTTTCAACCCTTGTGTCCATGGGCAAGACTCTTTGCCTACCTTACCTTGCCTTGCCTGTTAGTGCTGGTCAGAGGGCTTGGTGGTGCCAGTGCATGGCAGCCTCACTTCTGTCAATCTGTCCCAGGGCAGCTGTGGCTACAGTGTAGCTCATCACCATCAGTGTGTGTATGTAGTATGAAGCGCTGTGGAGTCCTTGGATGTGACAAAAGCACTCTATAAGTTCAGACCCATTTACCATTTTGAGCAACAAGACCTGTAGAGTGAACATAGCCTTAGTTTATTCTGAAAAAGAGTTTCACCGAGAAGGTACCTAAAGTGCAACGCAACCATCTGCTATCAATACTCAGACGTAACATAAGGCTGACTGTTGTATCAGCTTTATTTGCACCTTATCATCATTATGCTGGTGGTCATTTACAAAAGAAGAACATGACTGATTGCTAATTAGATACTGGATCATGCAATGAGACTGGTCTTTTTGACGTGAAACTGTATGATCCTAGCTCAAACTTGAGAATTTTAATAATATTTCAAGTGTCACTCTACAGCTTCATCAACTCCACAAATAGGCTTAGCCACATAGAAAACTAAGATGATGAGGCCAAATGCAAAGCAATTTACAAACTGATGGGTACCTGCTTTGGCTTTTTAAACCTCAGTTAATGAAAGGAAGCAGTATCCCAGTAAATCAATATCTTGCATTATTTATGACTTACTGCAGGTTAAAGTGTACGAACAAAATAGGCAGCATCCATCTGTGAGCTATACCAGTGTTACTCTCTTACTGGTCACAGAGAAAACAGATGAGATTAGTTACAATACAGGGTGCTTGATGAAAAGTATGCCACTTTGTAATATAATTAATATCAGGAGACAGAGTCACATTTACAGCAACACTTAAGGTCAAAATAAAATAATCTAGTAAAGTAACATAATGGAACTTGTGCCAGATAAGTAAGAGGTGAGGTTAACTTGAAGAAGGGCATCGACAGGATATAGACACTGTATCTAAGTATGAACACTAAGATCTGAAACAAAAGCCTTTTTTATATAAACACAACAACAGAAAGCTTTCATTGAAACAAACACCTTGCCTATGACTTTACTTCACTCAAAATTTGATCAGAGTAGGTAGTTGCAAATGTATGTGTCTAGTAATACAAAATAAAAGTATTAAAACATGAATTCCAGTGTCCAAACATTATAGTATCGAACCTAGGAGATAATTTGTTTATGTCAGTCGTGATAGTCTCTATCTACCAGCAGTTTCCTGGCTGAATGCTCTGACTACATCTGTTGAAATCTTGGACACATCCTTTGCTTTCTGTTTTCTTGGCTGTTATTAATGTTGAGAGTAGAAAGGATACTTGTTATGGCAGATAGATTAGTGGGATTACGGCACATTCCTGAGAAGCAAAACAACCTTTTGTGTAAGAATGAATGAATTCATTCTCATGCCAAAACCTGATGGTTATTTGCGTATAATGGTTATCTTTTTAAAACATTTAATCCTGTTCAATTTGTTGTGTAAAAAGAGTTTTGTGCTTTTAACACCAGACTTACTAACAAATTATGAAATAAAGGGGAAAAAAATATGTCACCTTTCGTTTAACATAATACAATTTCTAAGAATTACCACCAATTATAAAGGTGCCAAAAGCAAACTTCCGAGGCCTTCTAGACCCAGAGAGTTTATTATAAAAACATACTTTCACACATCCTTGTATTTTATATGGATGTATAAAACATTATAATTATACATTTACATTACCTTATTTGGACTGATGGTCACTTTTTCCAGCTTGTTTTTATTTTGATGCATGGACCAGGGATTTACAAACTTTTGGGGGGGGGGCCCCAGTGAGCACAGTGGGGGCACATAGCTATGTGTGCTGAGAAGTTGTGAAAATCAATTTAAACTGTAATTTTCACAAAAATATTCATGAAGTTATCCTTTCTTTTGTAGAGCTACCTTTTTTCTTTTCAAAATAAAAGTATGTAACTATTCACTTTATTATTTTGATAAAGAGATTAAGGTTGTCTTTGGGAGAGGTGGGAAGAAATGGCGAGGCGGGGTGCACAGCTTGGCTTGTAAATAAGAATGAGAGGCTTTGAGGAAAGTAGACAGAACCACAGCACTGGAAAACTGCATGTTTATTATGATCAATATTCTTTGTTTATTTTTATTTAATTATGTTTTTGTTATTTTGGAGCTGGAATATATATTTTTTCCCCTGTTGAATTATGTGCGAGTACAGTTGGATGGCTGGAAAAGGCCAACCATAGTCGGCATTAGCTGGTGAACTGAATAATACAAAGTTGAACTGTAGAACTTGAAGCAGCTATTACACCAACACAGAGAGAAACTGAAGTGTGTGTACATCACTGTGGGATCAACACCCCCATAGAAATGGAGAACATAAGACATTTTTGTGTCTAGCTCGCATGAAGACACTATTTCAAAATAGGAGCGAGTTTAAGCACAACAAAATGTCTAGATTACTTGTAAATGTTTCTACATAATAAAAATGTATAATTTACAATAGCTGATACAATAAAATAATTAATGCCAAATTATCTGTTGAGATTTATTGTCAGGAAGCTTGTCTTGGCTTGCTTTAGTGTGGTTAAACGTGTTGTACAGGTGATAAGCAAAAATATGGGTTTTCAGCTAGAAGGAAGAAAGAGTCACACATGAACGGAAACATGTTTTATGAAAGCTACAAAGGAGTTTGTGTTTTTGACGTTTTGGTCAGTGGGGATAAAAAGAGGCTTTTTATGGATTTTTTTTTTCAAAGTGATTATCCTCTTGTGTGCAAATAAAGCTTTTTTTAAAACATGACACTGTTCTCAGATACTCACACCAAAACCTACCAATAGAGAGCAAAGGAAGAGATAAAAATAATAATAATAATAATAACCCATTATTGGTTGGTTTGCACCACTTTAATGAGGTCCAATAAAAATGGAAGGTTGTTTTTGAAATGGAAAAGGTGTTTCAACTTAGATGTGTAAAAGTCATTTGTATGTTTGTTTATATGTTTTCAGTTTTAGTTAATTTACACTTCTTGACTCAGTCCTCTTCACGGCAGATTATATCAGAAAGAACAATACTGAGTGTATTCCACTAAAATAAAGTACAACAGAATGATTTTGTTTTTCACAACACTCATAAATGACAAATATGTTTATTTTGTTTGTATCCATGAGAACATTGTTCTTTTTTCCAGCTGGTGGTGCAACATTAATAGTGCTTTTTTTTAAAACTATGAATTCCCAAGGCTATCATATCGTCCTGAAAGCTTGTTCCAGTGATGCTTTGAAGTTCAGTCAGATTTAGCATTATTTTATTTTATTTGTATACTATACAACTGTTTGCATTGCACTGTGTTTTAGAGAAAAAAAAGGCACAATATAAATAGTTGTTTGTACCTTTTACATATCCATTAGTTGGCTGCAGTAACAACTACCAGCTGTCAAAGTTGCCAGCTCAAAAGTTGAAGTGTTTGTTTTTTAAACACAAATATCCAGTTGTGTGATCAGTAGTTTATATATCTCACATGAATTGCTGTTTATATCCATATGACATTCAGTAATTGCCTAAACAGCTGGTGAGAAAAAAAAAACAATTACAAACACTTTAGGAGAAAAAAAAAAACTAAGCAGCACATTTAACATCAAGTGTAGAACAACAGTGATAAAGCTCTGATAACTGAAATAGTAAAAGGTGGGATGAAGAAGACATGATGAAAGCAAGATGGACAGAGTGAAGCAAGAGATAGGACTTAAAATAATGCAACAAAATTTCTGAACACAAAGCAAGTGCAAGAAACACAATTTAGAAAGTAGGAAAAGTAGGATTCAATGATAACTATTTTTAAATGTTTAAAAGTAATTCAATCTGGAAAGACTCACACAAAACATAAGGAAATTAGAAAGGTTTATTGACGTGAATAAAAAAAGTTATTTGGCACTCGAACCCCAGCAGACAACTTGTACAGTATGCTGTAGATTGCTGTGAGTTCAGATGAGTAGTCTAGGATGAATATTAGAGTAGTCTTCCCCCCAGGGCCCGGACGCTGGTGATGGAATAGGCCTAATGACAAGGAGACTGGAAGAGCTTGGGAGTCTATTGAATTCAATACAGTTTTTTATTTATGTTTTTGTGTGTAGCGCCAATTTACGACAGATGTCATCTCGAGGCACTTTACAGGGGGAAAAAAAGTAAATAAAGAATACAGACCTCTAGTTAACAAACAGTACAGTAAGCCCTATTAAATATCAAATATATTACAGGAGGTTTGTAAGGAAACTCGGCAGATCACGTCGAGTCATGGATTTACATCAATCTCCCGTACCGAGCATGCATGTGGGGACAGTGGAGAGTGAACCACAGTTTAAAATCAATAACTAATATTCATCAGTTGTGTTTTAGTATTACTTTAGCCCTTTATTGTTTTTGTAAGTTTTAAGTTATTACTGAGACTCTAAATCCTTTATTATCTTATTACCCAGGAAAAGGGCAGTGAGCATTTTTGGTTTGAAAATGTTTAAATATCAGAGTGTCAAATAGTTATCAGCACTAAGCCAAGAAAGTAAAATAGACTCCTTTAAAAGCAATTCTCATAGTATATCCAGGTATGCTGGTTTTGAGAACTCAGCTGCATTTCCTCTATCAGCTGTGTTTCAACATCAGAGCTGAGTCCGATTAAATACTGTGAACAAGCACTCTGACAAGTCCAATTACTGCTATCATTAACCCTTCTGAGCTGAGCTATAACTTATTCCCTTATGTGGTTGTGCATAATTAATAATTATATCCTTTGCCAACGAGATGAAATGAATTTGTGGAGCTAAAATGAATCTTAAACTGCCATAGCTGGTATACGGGTTTTTCTTTAAGGTTTAATCCAATTTAACAACAACAACAAAACATTCTCTATATCTAACTAGGATATTTAGAAGTGCAAGAAAAATAAATAAAGTTAGAAACTAAGCTTTCAAACTTACTGAAATTAGTAGTTTTGTCATAATAATCTAAATTAATTTGGTGGTGTATGCAATTATTTGATTTAGTTTTGATTAGAATTCAAAAAAGCGACCCACAATTCACCACTGCGCTTTATTTACTTTTTACTGTACTGTTTTGCCAACATAGCAACCCTAGTTTGTCCTGAGGCTGGAAACTTGCCTAAAAACTAAAAATCTGCAACAGAGGACAAAAAGCTCTGAGCAAAAATGTGACCCTGGTGTGCACTCGTGGACAAGGCATGTGCGGTGACAATGTTGTCCCAATGTCTAACTGCTTCAGCCAAGTGCTGAAAATGTTTTCAAAAAGGGTGAGTTGAGGCTCGGTGTTAGAGAAGAAAAGGGAAACAACAGTTCAGACAAGAAAACAAGAGAACAAAAAGGGCAGAAATGATTCAATATTCACTTTTTCTAATGGTTGGCTATATGTCAGACTGAATTCAGAACAAAAACAGAAGTACAACATACGACACATTATACATTCATCGACAAACTACGGGTTTAGTCAAGGTCTCAGGGCATTATTTGAGTCAAAAGATGAAGGGCACACTTTCATTACAGAAAGAGAAAGGAAAATGACCAGCAAGTAATGGGTGAGGGTGCCTATCTTTTAAGCTATGCCCAAAACATGTCAGCCATTTCAAAAGTTGCTAAATTGGATCAAAATAAAAGTGTGTCTTGACTGTGACTTGACCCACCCTGTACTATACCACAGTGTAGCAGTCTATAACATTGGCTCGTACAAGCAAAGACCTGGTATAACTTTTGACCTTGATTTGTGACCTTGAACATAGTGTTGGGTTGATAAAACGATTACCCAACATGCTGTGTAGTTGAGATTCAAAGTGTGTAACAAGGTTTAGTAACTTATCTTGATCATTTAGATCAGACTTTACAGGCTGGAAAAGCAAAAACCTCATTTCAAATTTGATATGGTCATGAATATGCGTCACTCCAGTCAGGAGTATCTATAAAAGATAGATCATGTGACACGCCATCCATGTGTAAAGGTTTTGTTAGGTTATCTAAAACAGATCAAAAGTTATAGCAGGACAAGATAAAGTTCTCTTCAGGTAGGCTACTCAGTTGTCCTCCAGTCAACAAGAAATGTGCATGTAACTGGTGTGAATAAGGGCATAAATGGGTTTTATTTTTGTTGTATTTATATGGCCCTGTGAAGCACTTGCAACAATCATGTTTGGCTTAAAGTTGAACCAAAAGTGCAGACTGAAAGACTGATGATCTTAAGTTCTTAACGAAACCTGTATAACAAAAGCAAATGGCGGACAAGGCAGCAGAAGTATTTACAAAAAAACACACAAAAAAAAAAACTGGCACTGGTCCGGTACGAGGAGCAGGAAACCATGAGTGGCCATGGGACCACAAAACACAGACCAGTCTGATGACAGGTGACAGAATATAAAGGGGAACTAATGAAGATCAAATAAGAAACACCTGGTGGAGACACACAAAGAACAGGTGAGTGTGGGTGGGGCCAAAGCAGAGGGAGGCAGGAGGAACTGAACAGAAAACACAGAGAATCACAGAAACCAGAAAACCAAGAGACAGAACAAAAAAAAGTAACAAAAAAAGTCCCAGAGAACAGACTACACACACAGCCTCAGACTGTAACAGTGACCTATCCAAGGTGGAACCAGAAAAAAAAATAAAAGGATGGAAGTTGGATGTTACTCCACTGACCGTTCAGTTGTTGGCTGAACCCCTTTTGTAATTGTTATAGAAAACACTATCAACTACTTTTAACACTTATTGGTTTAAGATGACTAAGATAGGATCAGAAAACGAGACATTTATTTTTCAAAGAGGAAAATTCTGAAACTGTAAATTGCCAGGAGCTAACTTTTCATCAAGTCATGAAATAGATTTGCTGACTAAAGACAGAAATGAGTCAAGGTCATACATTTAGTCTTTTTGAAGTTAATTTATAACTCGAAGCTTGATTCGGATAAAGTTCCATAATAAAAGTGGTTGTGTGATTGATCATGTGTCTTGTATAAAATTAGTTAAGGGCAGGGGTGTGAATGTCAAAGGGGGGGAAATCAGTGGAATCAAGAGTCTGCTGACCGCCATGAACTTTACTTTTATTGGAAATTTTGTCACATTTGGAAAGACTCTTGGGGACATCTTCTTTGAAAAAGATCTGCCAATTTAGACTTTGCTAAAGCTGTTTACCTTATTAAGCACTGCAACAGACTTTAGTGAAACTCAGATGAGAATTGTGTTGCCATGAGTTCTAGCAAGACACAGGAAATGTGTATTGTAATCTAATAAAAAAAGAAAAACAACTCACCCATTATACATACAGGTTTAGTCTTAAACTAGAGCTGATACTGATATGGAAGAACGTGCAAATCTCAAATTGGTTTGATTTTACATTAAGATCAAAGTTGTATTGTAGCATGCAGTGTTTAAAAATCTATTTATGAGCTTCTCTACTAAATTTGGAATAAAAAAAGAAACAAATTTCACGTTTTGAAAATGTCATGTTTTAACCATAAGGAAACGTTATATCAACCTGTAAAACACATTTTTTACCTATGTTTTATTTATAATTTTGGAAGATTTTTATTAAGTTCATATGATTATGTGATTCCGGGTGGAAAAACAGTAAATGCATGTTTTTTTGTCTACAGGTCTACTCTTTCATGACTCCATTGTATCATCATTCAGTATAAAATGGAATGCATACTGAGCTGCTAATCCTATTTATATCATGTGAAGTAATTCCCCACTATACCCCCCCACCACTCCCTACAAGCAAGATAATCCAAGAAGCTTCGTGACATTTACACATAATTTTACCAACTGATAGAGTGTCTATCTGTAAACGTTTTTTTTTCTTTTTATTTGTGTCTCTGTATGCATTTGTGCAAGCCCTTCTGCTTTTAAAAGGTCAGAGTATAAAAAGTAATAATTCCTTCTTTTCACATTCCTGCCATGAAAGGAAAGCTTTTAGAAAGTCAAATAAGGTAAATAAAACAATACAAAGCAGTAGCTTTGGGCAGATAAGAGTGTCATTACAAGAACAATTCTTTGTCCTAAATAAGGCACAATATTTTGAGCAGATTTTCCTCACTTCTGTAACATGTCAGCATATTTGTTATGAAATTTTATATAATATAAATAGTTAGAATAAACAAGGAATACCAGCACCACCTTCTGAATGTTTAAAGATAAATGTATACGTCCCTTTACATCCCTCACAGGTGTAGATGTGTAGATGGTGAGTATATTTGCAGTAAATGTCACAAATAATAGATTTTGCCCCAAACAAAGTGCAATGTATTCTAGAATACCATGCAACCAATTTAAACATGGCACCTACAGTAAATGCTTTTGTTTGCATGTATTAAGATTTTGCAGTGGTTTTAGATGTCTTTGAATTTTTTATTTTAATGTCTAATCCTAAAACCTTTTCTGTTTGAGCAGGTTTTTGTTACCTAGTGGCTTTTAGGGATTTTTGTGTTGTTGTTGATTGTTTCTTTTTTTAGAATTGTCCTTTTATTTATTTTAATTTTTTGTAAAGCACTTTGTGCACCTTTTGGCTGTTGAACAATATTCATTTGTCTGTTTATGTATTTATTTATCCATTTATGTCCTCTGTTGTTAGAAAAAAAAGATCATATATCTGTTCTAACCTTCATTTTCTTTTTTCTTTTTTTTTACTTTTACTGTCGGTATCACCTTGGTGCTTTCTTGCATCAAGCTTAAAGTCCAAAACCATACAGGAATCCATTGTTCTGTCTGTTCCTGCCTTTATTGTAGTATTAAGGCAAAATGCAGGGAGTGGGTTTATGATAAGAAAGACCATGCTTATTTTTTTTTTCATAAGATTGCAATGGGATAGGTGAATAAAGGATATATGTGAAGCTAATGAACACACTAAGGGAAAGAAAATGTGCAATATTAAGACAGTGGATGAAGATACGGGCCATGCAGTACCAGAAACTATAATATGGTTTAGACTAAGATCATACAAGTTACATGATATGCAACTATTATTTGATGTAGGAAACATGCCTGAGTTTTGTTTATTTGTGTTTTACTGTGCGTGACATTTTTGGAGCTATGAATAACAGTGAATGAAAGATGATATTCGGTTGTGGTAACCATCATCATAAACTGATCATAAATAAATAACTTGTAGTAGAAACACTACCTATAATTGTATCTGGTTCATAAAAAAGCTATGATCTATTAGGTTTTACCAAGGATGAGGTCATTTCAAATCATATTACAGCAAACGCTTTGTCTCAATAGCTGTGACACTGTAAGTAGGTTAAGGAAAAAGATATGCAGCATCAATGAAAGGATACATTCGTATTTAATAGTCAAGGCATTAGATAGCCTCTTTTGGTAACAACTCTTGACAGTCTCCTACCACATTATAGATGTGTTTGATGCAGCTGAGCAGTGCATACAAGATCACCGCCTTGAAGACTTTTCCCAGCAAGCTACACAGTCCTTTGAGAAACCACATTGCCCTTCAAGCTTTTGATTTAAAGCAGATTTTCTCATCTGCATAGTCGGACAGGCGCATCCTCTTTTTTTTCTGTTGTGCTCCTTTTCGTAGCAGTTTTTTTTTTCTTCTGTTCAGAAAGTTGAGAGAGCATTGGTTACACTCGGAATGGCAATTTTTTTCAAGGTTCATATGACGAGGTTAAGCTTGTTCTGTCTATGAATAAGCAGCCCAGTCGGAAAGCTTGGATGCACTTACGGTGGAGCCATTTTTTTATTTTATTTTTTTTGTTTATACCCAGACTTTTCCCCAGTTATAAATACACTACAGCCAATCTCTCAGCCCACTTTGCAGCTGAAAACACAGAAACATG
>JAVKLF010000038.1:22007566-22018045 GCA_034783495.1 Millerichthys robustus
GACGCTAAAGGAACCTGGCGAAGTCGTCAAGGATTGACGCGAAGGGGGTACCCTTTGCGTCAATATGTGACGCATGGTCAGAAGCCGGTCCCAACTCGTCAATATATGACGAGTCGGGAGTGAGAACATGTTGGCTTTGCACATGTTCATTTGCAGTGGAGTTGTGTCTTAAGTTCTTGCACACAGGGTGGTTTCTGACAGGAGTGACTCTCTGCTTTGAACGGTACACATGTGTCCAGGACTCGCAATGCAGGAATGAATACCAATTAAGAATAGACTAGGTGGACGCAGATCTTTTTAGGCAAAGTGGGTGGTTCGTTCAAATTTCCCGAAACCCCCTCCTGATTACTGTCCGGTCCAGACAGTGAGGGAAATATTGAGCTGCACATTGGTTCCGCTTCGAAAAGGGCGAGTGTGTGTGTGTGTGTGTTCTTGTATTTGTTTCTTTTTAGGAAAAGCTAGGTTTAGGGTCATGGGTCAGGGTTAGGCTGTAGAATTTACAGTAAATGAATAGAAGTCAATGAACTGTCCTAATAAGGATAGAAATGCAAACGTGTGTGTGTCTAGTGTTATCAGTCGAGCCACTTTTGCATATTTTAAGAAATTTAACAGTGATGTTTAAAATTTGTGTAAGTAGTGATATTATCACCTTCTGACTAACTGCAGTTGGTGTTTGTAAACCAACATCCCACAAACACCCACTCACAAAGAGTGGTTCGTGCATCACATTAAATGTGAGTGCCTCACAGTCAATGTGTGAGAACCCTGCCTAAAACTTTGGCATTAACTTTGTTAGCAAAATGTCTCATGGAGCAATAAGTTGACTTTAATTAAATGTTCAAAAGCAACGACTGAAGGTACCTCTACAAGATAAATGTTTAGAGCTAATTTAGTTAACCAATCTTAACCAACATAAAAATGGCTAAAACCTAGCCAAAATGACCAACATTCAGCAAAAGTTTGATGAGCATTATCCATAACATATACTGTTAAAGCAATCAGATCCCACAGTATTGTGACATTGTACAGATTGTCATTTACAAGATATGATTGAAATGACTACATTGATATTAGTTCACCACACTGCATGAGGTTTTTAGCAATATGCATTTCTTCAAATAATGCAAGGCCTTTACCTAAAAGACCAAACATTTTAACTCTACCCATTTTTATTTTCCAAATCTAAGTTTATTGTTTTACCTTAGAAATCTAACCAGGAAATTACAATTGTATATGAGTTACTTTACTGTTTTACAACCACCATAAGTTTAAACTGAGTACACAGTTTGGATGTCCTCTTTAGGTGTTCATTTAATATCTGCCTGTAAATTAAAATAAAGAGACAGCATGAGTGAGAGAGGGAGAGAACATAAATGTAGTAAAATTTATATTTATTTATTTATGCATAGGATACATTTTTGGAAGTTTATTGACTTGTTTTGTTCATTTCCAGATTTACATAAAATACATTTGTTCTTTTAGGTCAAACATGGTACATTTCCTCCTCTTTCTCTTAGTAATTATTTACCTTAGCTCCTGTTTCTGTCAGCCACCTGACCTGCTCTAACTGGTCATTTGACTACCCTTGGGCAAAGGCAAACAAGCAGAACCTGTTTCATTGATAAAAGTCTAAAATGTCAAAACATCAAGTGACTGCCTGTTGTTTCAGGGCTACTATGTGAAAAAAAATTCAGAAAATGCAATAATAATCACAAATACAAAACCCGATTGTACAAAAACTAACATATAAAATGTTTCTCCCTGTTTTTCTGAAGGTATCTGGAGGCCTACCTCAACACTTTCCTAACCTCAGCAGAAAAACATTTTATGCTGGGATTTCCGGTGACCTATTACGTGTTCACGGATTTGCCAGACAATGTAACCAAAATCGCCCTTGGTCCACAGCGAAAGCTAAAAGTCATACAGGTGGAGAAACACAGCAGATGGCAGGACATCTCCATGATGCGAATGAAGACGATATCAGAGGTGATTGACAAGGAGCTCCAGCACAGCTTCAGTTATGTCTTCTGTTTTGACGTAGATCAGGAATTCAAGGGACGGTTTGGCTCCGAGGCTCTCGGAGACACCGTGGCTTTGCTCCATGCCCACTATTACAAACTTCCAAAGAACATGTTTACCTACGACCGAAACCCCAAATCCAAAGCTTACATGAACGAAGGTGATTACTACTACCATGCAGCTATTTTTGGAGGCAAGTGTCAGAATGTGAAGGCTTTGGCTGATTTCTGCTATCTGAACATCATGGAAGATAAATTGAATAATGTGGAAGCTTTGTGGCATGATGAAAGTCACCTAAACAAGTACTTTTGGCTTTATAAACCCACTAAGTTGCTCTCCCCAGAGTACTGCTGGGACATGTCAATTGGTGATATAAGCGATATTCTCATCAAGCGTCTTATATGGGCACCCAAACAATATGACAAACTACGTACATGATGAAAAAAAAAAAAAATCACATGAAAGAGACGTGAGATTGTTTACCAGTTTTATTGGTAATATGGAGTTGTGTCAATTTTATTTTGTTTGTTTGCACTGTGTGCGCTGTGGTACAGCTTTTGGTATTTGTAATGTAAGGCGAGGGAAATGAATTAAAATTATCGACATGCTTTTAAAGGAGCAATTTCTTCTAAGTTTTTTTATTTTTAATTATTTTACTTTTTAGCCATTGTTCCAACCACAATCAGCCACCCAGCACTGACGGTTTATTTGTCAGATCTTGCAAATATTTATGTACAGTTAAAAAAAATGCATGAAATATTCCTGTATTTTCTTTTAGCATTCACATGATTGATTAAGACACTCTACTTTATATTCCAGGTTTACAGATTAGACAAATGTTTTCCTTATGTTGCATATTTTTTTGTAATTTATGAATGAAATCCTCTGGATAAAAGGTGAAACTGCACACAAAACTTATTCCACTTAAAGCTGAAGCTATTTTAAACCATAAGGTAAATGCTAATTCTTTGCAAAATTAAAGCTGCTGGTACTTGGAAATGTTTATAACTCAGGGCTACATCGTAACAGAAAACTATGGCATCTGATGTTTATATGTGAAAATGTTCAAATATGTTTAGTGTGCTAAATATTTTTAAACATTATTCTAAGAAAAGACATGTAATCTAATTAAACGAACAAACTGTAAATAATGTCTGACGGTGATTGTATATAAAACACAGTATGTTTGGTAAGGTTCTGCTTTATGATCTTCTATTATTAAAGTTGTTTGTTTTTTTAATTGCCTAGCACTTGTTTGTACTCAATTTTTAAATTTGTTTTTTTAACCTTTGTACCGAATGTACTGAGTATCTTTTTGGTCTTTTATTGTTACTGGTCTGCCTTTGAATGTTTTTGGTTATTTATTTTACAAAAAGCTTTTCCGTTTGGATTCCCAATAACCTTTACATTTGATTTATTTCTAAATTAGAATTAAAAGTAATTTATTAAAAAAAAAGTAGTAGGTCCTCTGGATGGGTGCTTCTTTGTTGAAATGTTTCATCTCATTTCCAAGAGACTTTTTCAGTCTGAGGATTTACAGGTAAACTCCGCCTTATAAGCAGTCACTTTAGTGGATGAACAAGTTTTACTGTGTCCTGATGCATCTCCATAGTCCTGCTAAAAAAAATTGAGTAGGTCCTAAGGTCCTTAAGAAGGTGGGTTTAATTGTGACAAGCAAAACTTGGCTGTTCACATGCAAAGGAGGCCCATAAGCCTAACAAATGTTCATTAGTATTCTGATACTGTCTATTGTTCATATGGGCTTGAGTCATACTTGCATTGACAGCATTGTAAGAGGCCTCCACCCCCATTTAATGACAAACTCTTTACTCCTCTCTGATATCGACATTCCTCCCTACCAAGGATTGGAACATATTCTTTCCTGAAAGAGTGACCACCATGATTCACTATGTGAAGTTACTTCATTTAAGGCTGAATTTACCTGCAATGACGACACATTTCAACAAAGGACCTGTCCAGAGGACTTACTTTTTTTTTCTACTTGGACTATTGAGATGCAATGGGACAAAAGTCACATACATCCACGTAATTTTTGCCTGTGAAGCTACTTCTTTACAGGATGTAATTTCAGCAGCTTCTGAAATAAACACATCTTCCTCCTTTTCACGCCACTGCTTTGAGACCTGTGACGTTTAACAGTGAAACTCTCAAAGGTTTCTGTTGGGATGCAAAACAGTCCAAACTTTAAGCCTTCACTTGTTATATGTCTTGCTGGTTCTGTCTGTACTATTCAGGCAGCAAAATAATGTTTTGGCATCATTTAATCGTTCCATTTTTATTTAGCATGAACTTCACCGGAGTTGTCATGTCTGACTCCTACAGCCACATTATACTCTACTGACACCATGTGGTACACTAGCATACTGATCAACTTCAGCGCTCACAAATTAGGAACAAGAAAAATGTAAGTATTTTAACTCATGTTTGCAGTGCTTAAGCCAAATAAAAAATGCAATATTTACAATAGTTCATCCTAAGGTATTTCAATCTGTCCATATTTATAAGAAACATATATGTTGTAAGCAACAAATCTATTTTCTTAAAACATATAAAGTCACTTGTTAAAAAATGAAATAAAATAACTCATTTTTGAGACCATTTGACAAATTGAAGAACAATTATTAAATTAAAAATAAATATATATTGATGAGTAGTTTGGCCAGGGACCACTTGAGGGAGCTATAGTCTTTGAAACCAAACTGTACTTTTACAACAACAAGCCATCTAAGTATCCAAATATGTGCATTAGCAGACTTAGTAGATTATATTTAATATGTCAGCTTCAAAACAAACAGCTTAGCTCATAAAATGACAACCTCCATTTATTAATGTAGAGTCAAAATATATTTTTTTATATCACTTTTAAAATCACGTTTAAAATCAGGATATAGTTATAGAGTTATTGAGACCGTTACACCATTTGTTTGTTTGTTTAGTGAAAGGCAGTCATAAAATAAATATTTAAAATTAATAGGTTGTACCAACACTCAATGGTCCAAACAAGGGGAAAAAAGAAGATGATTTTATTTTAGGAATCAATTACTGTTGTTTGGAGAGAAAAAAGGCAAAAAACAAGGTTGTAATGTACTTTAAAGATGAGCAAACATATCCAAAAATAATTTTTATCAATAAACAAAATGAACAGAGCATATTTTATATATTAAAATGTGTTAAGTCTTTCACAACCACTCTAATTAACTTATCTGACAGACTTACTGAGTGTTTAATTTTATCTATTGCACTATTTCCTAATGTAACATGAACAGTATTTCTCAACAGTTGCAAACTAAGATCACTTTTTTTTACATGAAAATTTTTAAACGCTTCCTCTGTAATGAAAATTTTAACTTAAACGATCAGATAGTATTGTGCTTTCATTCTGCTTTAACATTGGCAATATTTAGCTTCTGGTGGATTGCCTAAAGCACACAGAACCTTTCTGTGAAGTAACTGTTTATGAACTGTAGTTTCATAATTCAAGTAAAAGTCTATGTTCATTTAAGCCTACAAACTATTTATGTTACCTTTAACCTAGATAAGAATGCCAAAAATAACTTTAATTCACAGCATTTTACCAGAAATCGTGGCAAAAAATGTAGACTAGTTGGAGTGGAAGCATAGAGAAGACTTAAAGGTGCAAAATATGCTTATCAAGATGTTTTTGTCCTCATAGGGAGCTGCTTGAGTAATCACAGCCTAATAAAGAGTGACTCCATCTGCTGGTGTATAAATATAACAGGGTCAGGGCACGTCCTGAAAACAAATCCATGGATCTTAGATCCTCCAACAGTAGCAACACAACAAACACCCAGCTGAATTCCTCTGTGGTGACTATAAATATAAATGTACAGTATATGTCAGGAAGAAAAAATATGGACTTCCAGGACACAGGTGGCTTTTACAAACAAACTGTTCAAGCCAACACAGACTGTAGGGCTTTTTGCATGAAGAAGAGACGTTAGAATTATTTTTTTTCTGTACTCAGTTTTCACAAAGTAAAGTACGGTAGGAAGAAGGTGCTGGAATAACTTAAATCCCTCCCAAAACAACAAACTTGACTCACAGTAAAAGAGAATGTTTCTTCATGTTCTGCCACCAAAGGCCAATAGTGAGAACGTGTTTGCTCTGGTCTGTGTATGTGCGTGTTTGTGTTCATGTTAGCAAAGCACAGTATCTCATCAACCAATGATAGAATTTTAATGAAACTCTCGAGAACTAGACACCGGATAAACATCAACAAAAATTTAACTTTTGTAGTCCATCTCATTCTAGATGACCACTTGATGGCTTTAAACAAAAAGATGGAAAAAGAAAATCACCAGATGTACATCTAGTGTTTAGCTTTCAGAGTCAACCCATTGAAAGAAGGCCACCACAGCCATCTGACCTCAGCAAACACAAAAATGACTTTGATTTGACAGATAATAAGCTAAATTTGGGTGTGGTTAGTCTTCTACAACATCTTTGTCTGTTATTACATTTTGCAAGATGTTAAAATATTAACTGTTACTAATAGAAGATTCCTGGGTTTGGTTCTTGGGTTTAAAATGTTTTCTGTAGAAGTTGAAGTATTAACTCAAGCTTTTTACTCAAGTAAAAGTGCTGACTTTAAAACTACTTAAAGTATAAAAGTAAAAGCAATGTAAAGAAGAAATAAAAAGGACAAAAGCTTAGGCTGCAGGAGCCTATAGTGGACGGCCTCACCTCCTTAAAAAGTTTTATTTTTTTCGAAAGCCCATAATGACTTTATTGTTATATTAAAATGTTACTGTTGAAAATGTGGGATGCACTAAGCTACGTGTTTCAGCTGCATTTAATCTGTGCCATGGTTACCTTCATGCCAGGTTACTGCTGGAGTATGATGGGATTTGTGTCATGTGCAGGTGTGTTGGTTACAAACCAATAAGATGTCAGAATGGTACATATTTATACTTCTCATTCAACCACAATCAACTTCACTTTATCAGAAAGGCAGTATGTATTTGGAAAGGTTTCTTTTTTGAACAGTGACATGCCAAAATGAAATAGAAAATAAACACTCCTTACATTTTTAAAAGATGTAAATCGTCAGCTGAAAAGCAAATACTTCAGTGAAGTATACATAACTACATTTTCTACTTAAGTAAGGTCACAAAGTATTTGTTTGTCGTTTCTTGACACCTCTGCAGACATGCAGCAAACTTATCATTATACTATCAAGTTGTTTGTTTTTAATTAATGGGTGGTTCTGCATTTTCCCTGGAGATGACAGATTGTATATATTTTTTTCCTCTGCTTGATCCTAAAAAAGCAATTATAAATGACTGCAATCATTTTCTTTTGTTTTACTTAATACCAAAAAGTTGAACCAAAATAATGTTAAAGAACATGTTTTGTGGTGTGTCTGTGATTTACTGTATATCCAAGAGTGGTGATTATTTATTTATTTATTCATTTAGGTCGCTTCATGTTACAAAACAATCATATAATGAACTCTCTCATTTGAAAATGTCTAAATTATTTTAGTACAAAAGTATGTCTTCAGGAGAAAGAAAAAAACCTGTTGAGAAGATCATTAAAACTTTCGGTAAAACATTCTTTAAGCTGCCAATTAGCCAAACTTCTACATTGAATCCACACAAAGAGGTGTCGGGACCTAATTTCTCTAACAAGTTCTGTTTAATTTCAAGCAGGTTTGGTTTGTGCTGACATCATTTTCTGCCTAATGAGAAGTGACATCTGTGAGGAAGTGCAGCTATGAAAATATGGAGGTACAACAGGAAAAACACAGTCATGGGCAGATTAACATCACGGAACATTAAATGAGAAGTGTACTTACACCTGCATGTTTGGCACCTGGACTGTAATTTGACAATCTGCCCTCTTTACGTGCTTCCCTCCATGAAACAGCTGCATATATAATTAATTAAGTTTGCTTCAGGAGCAAGACCTCGTTTTTGTTCCAAATAGTTGGCTAAATGAGCCGGTGTTCTCTTCTCAATCTAGCTCATTTTTTGCTAAATCTTTTTGTAATGGACCATTTTGTAGTTACGAGTACTAACGGAGCCTAGCTTTTTCAGGTAACAGGTCAACCGGGATAATGCTGAAGTTGAAAATGCCATTGCAATTGAAGATAATTTACTTGTTCAAAATAATTATTTATATGACAATATCTTTGCAATTTTTCTAGGCCTAGATTAGTCTGTTTTCTAAGGGTATGTGTAACTTTATCTGTTGGCGTGTTTGCTTTCTGTTTCAACCCTTGAAGCGTGGCTCGACAGGAGGAAGACCATATAAGGCGGTGGCCAGTTTGTCAACCCAGCCGGAGAGACGCGAGGTGCGATTGGCCCGGCCGGGCCTCAGAACTTTGCAATTGTGTAAATAAATGTTCAGTCTTATCCTGAATCTGTCTCCGGTGATTGCTTCCTGCGCAAGGATTTGAACATGTATTTCTTACAGAATTGTGCAAATTCAACAAGTTCAAAAAGCAGATTTCTAGCTTAGATATGAAAACTCTAATCTATGATCCTAAAATAAAGTTTAACGTGAATCAGTTCGAAGCAAGTACATCAGTTCTTTATAACGGTGTAAATTTACCGGTTGAATTTATTAAATTCCATAGCAACCTTAGCATTTATTCCAAAAAACGTGTGAGCTTACATGTGCATCTATAACACTTTTTATTACGAAATGGTTTTTTGATGCACAGCTATTGACTATTCTAATGTGAAGTTTGGAGTCAAACCGTGTCAAAATAATGGCACACATTATGGCAGAATCAAATTTGTAATTCAAATATTGCATTTGTTTGTGTGTTGTGTTTGCAAAACATCTCATAAATCACTGGATGAGGTAATCATTGTCTGTACGATCATATACAACTAATTCATGTTCGGTTTTAATGTAATTATAACATGTTCACCACAGCTGAGCAAACACATAAAAAGGGGATGTTATTTTATTTTACAGATCTTAAGCTAAAATTTATTGTTGAAATGGCTGAAGGTCATGCCAAACCTGTACTTTTAGAACTAACTGTTAACCGATGCAATATTATGTGTTTAAAGCCAAAGACAACTCTGTTAGCAGATAATCTCATGAACTGATTTTAGGAAACATTGGGTTGACATGTACACCACCTGCACCAACACAACGTCTTTGTCAGATTCACAGACAATGAGATAAAAGGTTGATGTGGTAGAAGTTTAGAGTTATTTACAGCATTTGCTTTGATAGTCTTAGTTTAACTTAGCTAGTATGCATTCCTTTAATAATGTTTTTTTTTTAATGTATTTTTGTTAGCTTTCAAAAAGAGATAGTGTCGTTCCTTACAGAGTATAGCACGCTGTAAGTTTTATACTGTATAGTTATTTACCCCAAATACAAAAAGTGTTGAGAAGTGTTTCTTTTTTCAAAGCAAAATAAAAGAATCAAATTCATCAAGTTCAAAAAAATGTTTTTTTCCCCCCAATATAGTTTAAAGAGATTGCTTAAAATAGTTATGCTTGAGTCTTCTTGAAGCTCAAAAAAATAATTTATTAAAAATGTTGCGAAAAGTTTGCCCTTTCATTTTCTGTTAAACAAAAATCATTTAAAATATTAAAAGCCCTAGTCCAAATTCTGGAGGGTACAGCAGAATTTACTTCTCATAGCATAATTTACTGATCTGGATACAGTATTTGTGTTTGTTTGCGATGCAAACAAATATTAAATAGGTATACTACAGTAAGGTCTATTTGCATTCACAAAAAAGCATGTGCACATTCAAACTCAACCAGTGTTTGGTACTGACACCATGTTCTCACGGGGAGAACATGAAAAGCAAACTTTTGTGGCGTTATTATGTTTGTTTCTATTTTTTAAATCATATTAACCCAATTGAGTGTGTTTTGAGGAAATGCCTGTTGTAATAATGACTGATTTGAAAGGTTTAGGAGTTTTCGCCCCGATGATTCTTCAAGATCCGACCTTGAAAATAGCTTCCATGGTGCTTTAAGCATAATAGCCCCCACCCCCACCTTTGCATGTCCTTGCAAGGATATCTGTCAAAGCTGTAACATCATACTCCAAAGTATCACTTCACTTCTCCATAGGTCACATTCCTTCTTCATGGCAGAGGACACGTTAGGGGATGAGAAGGCAGAGAAAGTAAAAAAGAAGAGTTAAAAAAAAATTAAATGAAAGGGTCAAGGAAAGGCAGAAAGATTGCAAAAAAAAAGGCATGTAAAATGTAATTATGAGAGTGAAGTTTATCAGTGACTCAGAGCAGCTTCTGGCACGGTTTATCCTTCTCATCATACACATTCCTGTGTGACACGCTCACAAAGCACCATTGTACTGAACTGGATCCAACTCATATCCTCACTGCTACCTTCCATATGAGCTTCAATCACACACACACACACACACACACACACACACACACACACACACACACACACACACACACACACACACACA
>JAVKLF010000038.1:22019449-22031193 GCA_034783495.1 Millerichthys robustus
GTTTGTTGACCCATCCAGGATGGACTCAGTTGCTTATCCATAGGCTGTTGGAGCTACAGTGTACTCGGTGACCCTGAACGGGATTAAATAGTTGAATAAATTGCCTGTGAAAAAGTTGTGTGTTTGGGCTGATGCTTACCTCATCAACCCAACAATGACTCTTCATCCTGCAACCTGAAGTTCAAAGCAGAAAAGAGACAACCAGGAGTGCTTGGCCACATGGTTTCCCTTTCATCACTTACACTTATATAGAAATGGGAAATGTTTGCCCCACAGTCACTGAGAAAAAAAGCGAGCAGGATTTTGGGAGCACTACACCCACAGAGTTCATTGTCCCTGAGGCAGAGGTATGATGTGCTAAATGAGACCAAAAATAAAAAAATCCCCAAATTATCTCTATGAATGGTTCATAGTAATTAATCTCCAACAGGGGGTTGCCCGCTTCTCTGACACATGAGTGACATACTATCAGTGTGTGTGTGTGTGTGAGAGAGTGAGAAGGGTGTTTAATTTTCATTCCCTCAGGCCTGCTCCATCAAGTTCACTTCTCCTTTTGAAGTGTCTCTGAATTCTTTCTTTTCTCTCCCGTTTCTCTTTTTTTTTTTGGACACCTGTTATGCTCACTGTTTTTTCATATTTTCTCCTTTATGATATTTTCCCACCTTTCCTGTCAAAGCTTACTGTTTACTGTTATTTATTGGTGAGTTTCAGTGAATTGCTCAAGGTCCTGCATGTAAAAACCATTCAGATGTAATTATCTGATAGTATTCTGGTAAAATCTAACAAAATTTGTGGTTCTGACACACCCTTGATGATCCAAGACCAAGAGGAAATGCCTATGGAACCATCCAGTGATGAGCAAGTGGGCCGATTTGAAGTTGATACATTCTGTTCAGAAGATATGGATGGATATGGATCTTATGAGCTCAGTTCAGTGAGGCCTACAGACTATTAAAAAAAGCAGAAGATTTCAATTTGTACTGTTTATCAGAAAATAAACTGATAAAGCAATCTGTCATTGACTTAGTTAACTACATGCAGAATGTATCATAGTGGATATATAATCAAATATTGTGGAGGAATTCTTTTTGAGCGGGAGCACAAAAGTTGTTATCAAAGAACAAACACAACAGCAGAGTTGAATGCTCCTGCCATATTGAGCACTGCTTTCAGGTGTTTGATTTAAACCTTATACAGTTAATACATATCACATAGCTCAGACAGAGTTGATACACTTTCTGCTCGGGGTGGGATGTAAACTACCCTTGCAATGACCAAGGTGAAATTGCAAGGCAGGTAAAATGGATGACATTTTACTTTTGGATGGTCCAGATGAGGCAAGCAGCTGCTCAAGATAGCAGAATGGCTCCCAACATTGCACCACTTGTTGTTATTTATGAAACAGACTCCTCCACCTTTGACTCTGTTTAGATTCCACAGAACTGTCCTTGCTGAACATAAAAAGTAAGCCTGTAGAGGTTAAAATTTAGTCAGACATGGTGGGGGTCAGCCATGTTTCAGTAAACATGACGTTGTAATCTCTTGTGTGATGCTGGGCAGTAACTCCAGCTCAGGTTGTCAAGCATGATTTTCAGTGACTGTACAACCCAATTTCTGGATGAAAAAACATTTTTTAGAAGTAAGGTTCACAATATAAAACTGAGACAATTTTGTATATCCCATCATCTACAAGTCATAATATCATCAACAGATTTTCAGAATCGGGAGTACAAAAAAAGGCCATTTTGCAAGTGTCAATGCATAAATAACTGATTTTGAGAGGGACATCACTGCGTTGCTCAGCAACATTTCATCAAACTGTCTCTAAGCACAGATTGCTGTGCCACCCACAAATTCTGGTTAAAGCTCTTTTATGCAAAGGAGAAGCCTTTTGTGAACACCATCCAGCTTCTCTGAGCCAAAGCTGATTAACATGGACTGAGGCAAAGGGGAAAACCAGTTGTATGTTGTATGGTCAGACAAATTGAAAGTTTTGTTGGAAACAATGAACACCATAGCAAAAGAGCAAAAATCGAGATGCATCAGGAAATAATGAACACCACGTCCTGCATACGTGACAGGAGAGGGACCATCCGGCATGTTATCAGTACATAGTTCAACAGCCTGGCTGTCTGATGGTATACGGGTGCATTGGGGAGAAAGGCAGGTACCGTTTAGAAATCAGGAAAGGCACTATCGTTGAAGAAAAGTACAGAGCAGGGGTTTGAGCGAGTGTCTCTCAGCGAGAATATCCCAGCATTGCCTCCCTGCCTGAGGCCTTTCTGTGTGGAGTTTGCACGTTCTCTCCATGCATACTTGGGTTTTCTCTGGGTACACTGGTTTCCTCCCACAGACCAAATATATGTGTGGTAGGGTAATTGGTTAAGGGTTGTTTGTCTTTATGTGGTCCTGGGACAGCCTTCCAATCGATCACCTCTTGCACCACGACTGCTGGAAGAAGACACCTGCTTCCCTGTGACATAAACAGGAAAAGAATGGTTGGAGGAAGTTTTGTAGACATTGGTCTAAAACTTGGTATGTTACTCCTTAAATAACCTGTATGTTACCCAAATAGTGTCCTGTATGACATGCAGTAAATGTCATGCATGTTATATAGTAAGTATCTTTAAATTACCCATTAAGTTCCAGATTAGGCTGTTATATGTTAATATGTAATATGTAGCTACATGGTACTCTTAAAAAAAGCACAAGGACAACAGGGAGCATTTCCAATCCATTTCTCCTATTTTTAGAGTGAAGTGCATGCAATGTATACAGATACCGATGTGTTCTTGCTGATGCTAAGTATGTTTGTGTGTGCTGTTTCTGTAGCAGCTCTGTAAACACAGATGTGGCTCTGGTAAACATTCCAGAGAGTTTGATTTTAAAGCAAGGTCACTATAAGATCAGAGAAAGCTAGTTTGGCAATCCTCCCCCTCTTTATACATGCATTTATTTTCTTGCAATCATTTTTTTTGTTCCATTTTGGTCATGGAAGCTGTGGTGGACTGTTGAAGACAATCTACAGATGTTGATTCTGCACCCATGCAGTTATTGTATACCCACAACAAATTTGTGTTTATTTTGAATGAAGTTGTCTAAAGGCTTGATGAACCCAGTCACTGCATTTTGAGCTTCAGGCTTGATCCTTGGACAAAGATTTCAAGATTGTCTTTGTTATATAACGATTTCATGCTCTGCTGATACTAAGATCACAAGTTGGGTTTATTTTTACAAAAAAAAAAAAAATCAACAACCAATCATTTATTTCCTTGTGAGTTTCTACAGAGGATTTTTAAAATCTGTTTTAAAAGACTTAAATTACAACCTTCTCATCGTAATATTCTCTATTCTTTGAAGTACAGTTTCAATCATTCCGTAGTCAGATTTCCTTTTTAACAGTTTTGGAAATGTGATTATCTATTTTAGTAAATTTCAGAAGGCCAAACAGCTGTGGAACTACAGAAGGTTTGTTTTTCCATTGTGTTGCACATAAATTAAAACATGTTGTGATGAAGCGGACATATTTGTGTGCGCTGCCTTGCATCTGGGTACGTGTGTCACATCTTGCGGTTTGAGGACTTTCCAACTGCAGCCCTCTGAAGCTCAGTTGTCTCCATAAATACTGTAAGGAGTTTTACATAAGTGTGGTTGTCATTAATGTGCCGGGCTTTCCTCTCTCCCCTCCTGTCTTTGCAGCACCACTTGGTGAAACTCAGAAATAGCTTCTCCTCAAGTTAAGGTCCTTAGTCTGTTGCAGTTGTTCACTGTCAGGCATTTTATTTATAAGACACAATTATGTGGGATGAAATGTTCCAGTATGTACAGATGATAAATGCAGACACATATGACAGAAAAACAAATAAACATAGCTGACATGAGTCCAGTTGAGTTAACCAACCCAAGCTGTCTCCCCTCCTCCCAGTCCCACACTACTCCCCATCTCACCTTTATCTCTTTATCAAAAGAATAAAATAAATAGTTACAAACTTGTATTTTGAAAATGAAAATAAATTATTTGATTTATACAAAGATTTCAATTATTCGAACGGATTTGTTTTGTGGCTAAGTTGGTGGAGCTGTTGCCTCACAGCAAGAAGGTTGTTGGATTGATTCCTGGCCGGGGATATTTTGGGGTAGAGTTTGAATGTTCCCTCCATGCATGCGTGGGTTTTCTCCAGGTACTCCGGTTTCCTCCCACAGACCAAAAACATGAATGCTAGTCTAATTGGTGACTCTATATTGTCCCTAGGTGTGAGTGAGAGAGTGAGTGGTTGTTTGTCTCGTTTGTCTCTTTGTGTCCCTGTGACTTGCGACCTGTCCAGGGTGTCCCCCGCCCCTCACACTGTGACAGCTGGATATGGGCACCAGTGACCACTGTGACCCTGAAAGGAAGAAGCAGGTTAAGATAATGGATGAATTTGTTTTGGTGTTTTTTATATACAAACATATTTAGTTAAAATTTAAACTAACTGTTGATGCTTATTTATGAAAAAAACATATTCTAACTATTTTTAGACCTATAAAAAAGAAAAGTGGTGTAGTAGTAGAAAAGAACAAGCGTTGACAAATTCTAATGCTAAATCTAAATTCAGGATGGGCACCAGAGCTATATTTAAACAGCAATAATTCAGCTGTTTTAAGTCATATTGGGCTGAAATTTGTTAAGTTGTAGCTGAGAATGATCACCATCACATACTGAATCCAAATAAAATATCCAAGATGGCCACTACAGCTACATTTTTTTAATTGGCCATATTTTGACAATTTTTTGACAAAATGAGCTGAAATTTGGTTTGGTGGTAGATGACAGTGATCCGTGAAACAAAGGCAGATCAGTCCACTGCATGGTTAAAACCACATGAATGACAATAAATAATGTTCATTAATGTATTGATTCACTTCTAGTTTAAAAAAAAGCTATTTTTCACACTCCCAGAGTGTGAACACTCCCAGAGTGTGAAAAATGTTTGTAAGTGTTTGTAAGGTAAACAACTTTTATCTAAAGTTAAGAAAATGATAGAATACATAGAAAATGTGGGATTCACATCAAATATCTAACTTTGCACTTTATTATTCAACTTATTATTTAAAAAGAAGGAAATGTGAACTAGAAAAAAAAAGGGTTTTACAGAGTAATTGTACATGTTCTAGTTTGACCTTTTAGACAGACTTTGAAAAATCAGGCCATCTCTCCAGGCTTTTAAAGTCAGCAGCAAAAACATCTGAATACATTTTGGTTTTTACCTTTTCTGTGTGTTTGTTCTGGTTTCTCAGGGGGTCACAATGTCTCTGCATTTGAAAATTTGCAAAGCTGCCTCCCAGGTGTTCACACAAAACTACCTGACAGCCCGCTACTGCTGCAAGTGGAGCACATGCTGTGTGTGAGACAAGCAGAGCATGTAGACCAAAAAAAACAAACAAGCAAAGACATGAAAAAAGAGACAGAAATTGATTTTTTCATAGAGCAGCTGCTGCATCCATTTTCAATGGCTTTATTGTGAATGTGTGTCTTTGCTTTTTTTTAAATTGAGGAAACTTGTTGTGCTTTATTTACGTGAGTCTGAGAAAATGCTTTTCATCAACCAACAAAGTGATGTTGCTTTGCTATCCAATTCATGCACTTCTGTTTGGACTCATTTTGTTTAAGCATTTAACAGAGAAGGCAGATAACACAGGTCTCATTAAAGACGATCTAGTTCAACCAAGTTTAAATCAAATTTAATTTAATTACAATCCAATTAAAGTCGAACTAATTGAATCATAATTTAATTACATCTATCCTGTTTCAACCCAATTAAAATCTAATCTGATGTAATGCAGTGCAGTATTATTAGGCTTGTGCAACTGTTTTGAATGTATTTATAAAGTATTGCATAAATCACTGAACAGATTTCAGGTAAACCTTTAGAACGTAATCACAGAGCTGACAAATACATGAGAATACATTTTGGAGTCTAACCAGTTCAAAGTGGCCTTAGCAAGGTTAATCTCTGCAAAATTATCATAATTCATGCATGCATGCCCGTTGGTCTTACGTTTGAGACGTGTATTAGGCTAGAATTTGGTGTGATTTGGTGTACCTGAGAGTCATCCCCAATTTATATTCTTTAAATTCTTAACTTGAGCACAAAACATTTCCATTTTTACTTTTCCAACTATTTAAACCAACTTTGTTTGAAATTCACGAATGAATGGATTTCAATGAAAGTCATTCTCATGACACTTTAAGAAAGTGAGCATTGGATGTACTATATTGTTTTTATTCTTACAAATATTCAAGTATAGACTCAAACCTAGCATTCCCGAATACATATCACCCACTGCCTTTTATGCAAGACTAAGACCATCTCATGTTGACAAATGGATGAGCTGTTGCTTTTGGGTTTAATCTTTACAGTAAATGTTACTTGGCCTGAACTTATATAGCAATTTATAAAGTTCTTACAATCTCCAAAGCAGTCATTCACCCACTGATGGTGTTTAGCTAAATTGTAGCCACAGCTGCCCTGGGGCAGGTTGACTGAAGCATACACAGGCACCACCTCTGACCACCACTAGCAGGTATAAGGCAGGTGAAGTATCTTGCCCAAGCAACGATTGAGATGGATGGAGCAGGGATTCGAACTGGCGACCCTCCGGTTATTACAGGATGAGATACCTGCCTCCTGAGCCGCTGTCGCCTCAACAAATCATCTAAGTACTCTGAACCTTTTTCATGTAATACTGCAAAATGTCCAGCTGTTGTGAATGACTATTAGCTACTACCACATCAAAGTTTAGCTGTGTTTCTATAAAAATGTCTGAGATGTAGCCATTTTTGTGTTGGCTGTCAACTAGCTGCGGCAAGACTCTGTGAAAGACTCTCAGCTACCACACCAAATTTCAGCACAATATCAAGAAAAATGGCTTAATTATGCCCCTGTTTTTTTATTATTATTTTATTTTCTTTTTAGACTCCTCCAAATCTCTTGGCAAAACCAAAAGATTTAATTAAATTTTTTTTTATTTATTGTGTTTTTTGCACTACATTTGCTTGTAAGATTTAATTGGCAAAAGTATTTTGAAAAGTTTTACAGTATATCTCTTAAAGGCAAAACATTTTTCTTTTGGCAATATTGATGATTAGTGCAACAAAAGATTTAATTTGAGGTAAATTAATCTGTTCAGGCATAGACTGACCTGTCAGGTGTGGCCACGGCTGCTATCCAGTCAACTGAGTAATTCATCAAAAGTAGCAACACTAGATCAATGATTAAACTCGTGTCCCCACCGGGTGTGCTCGCAGGAGTTCTATAGTGTCTAAATTTCAGCAAAATCTGCCAAATATGCTTTTTCTTTCTCTCCGTGCAAACACAGTCTTGCAAAAGCCCTACAGATTGAGAAGACATTTACTACAGGAATTGATCAGCCTCTCCATTCCCCTTATTTATTGGTGTATTGTTCTGTTTTTTTTTATACATTTTATATAAGTTAGCAGAACTACAAAATCTTAGGCAGAGGTATAGAGAGAAGAAGCTCTTTCATTTTCACCCTTCTTAAAGAGTTCATTAAAACACACAATCACATTAATTGTAAATATTGCCAGCGTGCAATTATTGTAATGCAGGCTGCATTTGGATAAAAAAAATCTCTTCATATGGTCATATTCAGAAAGGCAACCATGCTAAATGGATTGCAGCTCGTAACTCAGATTTGTGTGCACTATCAAGTTTTCAAGTCTTTTCATACTTCCTTACCATTGATAAATCAGCCCCTTTGTGTTAAAATGTTTCCTCCAAAAAGCCAGAGTTTGGAAGAATGCAATTACAGAATTAGAGCAAGCTTTAAAAATTAACACAGTACTGAATATCCATACAATAAATAAAATACAGTACTGAAAAGCACTTTGTTGTTGACTTTTTTTTTTCAGGAAATTTGAAAAGTCTGAAAGCACATTTTTTCCCTTGACACTTCTTATAACCTAGAAAATACTAAAAGCAAATTCCTTGTTTTACTTTCTAAGACTGTGTATGAATCTATGTGTTGTACTAGACAAGTGTTTCCTGATGTTTACTTCAAAATAAAACTTTTTTGTCATATATGTCTAAAGGCAAACAATTTTGACAAATTTTTCCCTTATTTCCTTCTAGAATGACAAATGTTGGTTACATCAACATTCTCTGTGATGCTAATGTCTAACATTCTGCAAAGCCGTTGATTAGCAAATGTTATTAAATGAAACAAAATGTTCTTTACAAATTGCAAATTGTGAAATTATTTCTAAAATACATGAATAAAAATTTTACATTACCCCCATGTCTTTGTCTAAATGTGCATTCTATACATTGACCCCACTCCCACCCTAAAGCACAGTGTGTCCTTAATAGCTTATTCCCCCTTCCATCACTCTACTCATCGTCCCTCGTCCTCCATTTTGGATTTTCTGTCTGCGACTGTCCAGCACCTCATTGTGACATTCTTGCAGCAGATGGAAGCCCATTCAGCAACATCAGCTGGGGCTTTGGCCCACCAACACATTAGTCATGCCTCCGGGCTAGCAGGGACACAAGAGGGCTAATTGGAAACAGATCACAGACGCTCACACACTTGTGATCACATTTACACATGAAATCACAAACATAGGCAAGTGAACCCACATGCAGGCCATTGCACATGCACATACACGCACAACATTGCACACTTAATTACTCTGCCTCTCACACTAATACACGGTCTCACAATGCATCGCACACACTTGCATTCTGTCATTCAGAGGCCCTCTCTATCTATCCAAAGGAAGCACCTCAGGGTGTGAGAAAAGGGTCAGATTATTGTTTCTTATGACTAGCATGGGAAACAAATGAGGGACTCCATATATGACTTATAGGAAAGGCAGTAATGAACAGGAAGAATGAGAATCATCCACCTCCTTTAATGTAGCCTTTCCTCTGTTATAAAAGCGAGCTTTGTCCTTGCACACATTGTGCAAAGTCAGCCAGCGTGAACTCTTAATGGCCAAAATCAGTTGACACACAAATACCAACCTAGCTGCACATTAACGTTAGTTCTCCCACAGCCATCCAACTGCCTCTTAATTAGCTCTTAGAGTCATGACAGGTGTTTACACTGTATTCATGTACAATTATAGCATACACATGTCAATGGAATTTAAAAATGAACCCTTCTGCATTTAGGTGATTAACTAACCTTCATTCTTTGTTTAAAGTTCTAGATGTCCTAAACAGGTACTAAACACAGTTTGATATCTTCTATGTGTGTATTGTCCTGAAAAAGAATAGCAAAAAACTTTGTCTGCTTCCTTAATGATAGCCTTATACATACTAGACAACACTGCATGATATTTCCTTTTGTTAAATCTAAACAACCAAAACAAAACCAGTTGCATTTTATATTTTATATTTTGAATGAATGATTCTAGCTCAGAAAGTAAATAAATTTGTGTGTGGATAATAATTTTCTTTGTTGCAAAAATATTTCTTGGTAATAAATCTTATACTTTTGAAAAACCTGTTCATATCCCCTTACATAATGCCACAAATGTAAATAAAATGTGTTTTTTCTGAAAACATTATAAAATGAGTCAATAGAATAACCATTGGTGTTAACATCTTCCCTTTATTACTCTGTCCTCCATGCTCTGTAACTGATGTCACAACAAAAAATACACTAATGTTGAGAACTATTTGAGACATCACTTTAAAAATGACAAGATTGCCCCTCCGTGTCTATGAATCAAGAAAACTACCAAAAATTTCTACAGTAAAAAAGTAGTTGCTTGTGAGTTTGTTTGTGGTACTTAAATTTGTCGAGATCGACTGCAGGCTTTTGACATCACATTGTGCTTACATTTATTCACTTTTAACCAGAATCACACTTCTACATTTTTTTTTTCTTGAAGCCTGTTCTTGAAGCCTATAAACAGTTTTACGAGATTTTTTTTAAACAGTTGCATTTTGTTTTTTAGGACATCTGCTTAGCATTGTTGTACTGCAAATCCTACCAGTAGTCATTAACAGCAATGAGCCCAATAAGGATTATATGTTGATACGTCAAACAGGTAACTTAGAAAGAGTGATGGTTGCAAGCAGGGAATTGAACTGAAATCATATTTCTATCAGCATAATATATACGAGGTTAGGATTCTGGATAAGAAACAACAAAGTTTAATCTTTTTTGGTTCAAGTCAAGGTGTCAAGTCAAGTTCATTTATTTCTGTCTGACTGCCAGAAAATGGGGAAACAGAGCAGAGAACCTCTTTGACTATGTGCCAATTAAAAGATGGCCTGGAGCATGCCTTCCAAACGGATCTAATTTGTGTATATTTAAAGGTAGAAGTTTGGCAGTGGCAGTTACCAGTGTTGGTGCGTTCGGGTGAGCAGCTCCTATATTGTTCTCTTTCTGCAGACAGCAGACTCGGCTGCGCCCCCATCAAGACAGAAGTGATGGACAGCAGCTGATTAGGGGAAGTCCTGAGCCAGTAAGGTTAGCTCTGACGCCCCAAGGGTTTGTCAAGGAGGAAAATATGTAAGCCTACTGGGCAAACACACACCCATTATTTATTTAGTTCTCTTTCCTCTTCTGCTGAGAAGCTGACACGCATTGCTATGATGAACTGAATATTGTTCTTCACGGTTAATTACTTTTCACTACCAATAACGAAAGGCAGTAATGGTTTTGCTCATTTGTGTATTTCTTTAGCCACAAAAATGGTTAAAACTTTGTCAATTTCACAGATAATTAGGTAAAATTTGGTGTGGTTCCAGCTGAGCAACATTCCCAACACATATTTAGTGTGCTACTCATTCCACTATATTTCTGTTTTCCATTTTAAGATACCTGTCTCAAACACAAAAAGCTCCTCTTTTTTCCCCCTTTCTGTTCACTGAGCATTGGAGATACGTTTGTGACTGCAAAGGCTTTGGGTTGTCTCAGGGATTGTCAAACATGTAAATAAAGGACAGTCACACTTCTCACAACATCACTCTAACATGCATGAAGGGAAGTGTACATGGTACACCAATGGTCCTGAATTGCTCAAACAGTGGCAATGTGCAAATTTTTTTCTAAAAAGGGTGGATTTTCCATGCCACTTTCAGACTTGTGTTTTAATCTCGCAGCAAAAACTGAAGCATATGTGAATGAGAGCCGCTTTTTTGAAAATCCTCTGGTTTTGACATCTACCGTATGAAAGCACCGAATGTCAGAGAAGCAAACAGATTCAAAGGGCATATACAAAGCAAACACAGATGTGTTGACATGGAAATGCTAATTAGTGTACAATTTAATCAAGTGACCTTTTAAACTTCCTTTTAACAGACCAGCTGAATTTTTTGGGAAATAGTAGAACTTCTCCGGATCTTGTTGCATCAAAGTGATGACAAGTTTTGGTGTGTTGTGTCATAAAAAAAAAAAAAACGTAAAAAAAAAAAAAAAAAACCTGTGATGACTTTGGTTGTAAATTTAAATTCTGTCATCTTAATTATTTTATCTGTTGGTATGTTAACGTTTAAAATGGTAACTTTCTGCATTTCCTCTATCTGTATTCTGGGCAACACAGCCCCACATTTTCTATACAGAAAAGGGCTTTTTTTACTCATTTTCATCCAAGTTATCAGTGGTTAGTAAAAATGGATTTTTAAAATATGTACATGATATGTCAACAAATTTGCTATCTATCTATCTATCTATCTATCTATCTATCTATCTATCTATCTATCTATCTATCTATCTATCTATCTATC
>JAVKLF010000038.1:22128902-22145185 GCA_034783495.1 Millerichthys robustus
TGTGTGTGTGTGTGTGTGTGTGTGTGTGTGTGTGTGTGTGTGTGTGTGTGTGTGTGTGTGTGTGTTCATTTGTCTTTTGTATCATCAAAATTCAACCCCTGACAGAAATTAGGGAACCACCATTCTTAAAGGACATTCTATCATTATATTTTATGAAAAGAGAAAAAAAAAACTGACATGCCACAAAACTATATATTTAAAATAAATTCAACCTTCTGGCCTTACGAAATAATAATAAAAAATAAGTATAATTGTTGTTGGCAGTCTTTAGGTTGTTCGCTTCTGCAGGGCATCGCAGCTAGCAAACTCACGCGAATTATTTTGTTTTACATCAGATTCCATTCTTGATGCAACCTCTACTCAAACCTGTAACTTCAAAATTATTGGACAGCAGCACTGACCACCAAAATCCTGCAGGCCCTACTTTGCTTTTCAGGTAATGAAAAAAAAATCACGGAATCACTAAAAATGGAGGAAAATATTCTGGCATCACTTTATAATTTGCAGTTCTTAAACGCATCAGATTAAATCTGCTAATTCATCTGAGAAGTGTTGCATAAAGGGTAAAAACATGAATTTGTGGCTCCAACACCAAACATGTCAGTTGAAACAAGTAGGTAAATCATCACTGACATTGTTCCCAGTCAGCTGTAAGTCTTTTCAGTCTAAAATGTGTAAAATCTGGACCACATACTAACATAATGAGAATGCTGTAAAAAGGAAACATACTGGTTAACCAAAGAAACATCAAAGAGTGAAGATAGAAAACTTAAAGCATTGTGCTGAAAACAGAAATTGCACAACAAAACAAATAATTATTGGAAATTGTACGTTTTTCATTGATTTAATCAAGCTCTTTTTTACAACTGTATTGCTTTTGCACTGTAACTTTTTCACTATATGATTAGTCTGTTTTGATGAAAATCGTAGACATAAAATAATTAAGATTCAACTGTTTTTCACATTTGAAATTACAATTTAAATATTGCAGTGTGTGTGTGTTAATTATTTTCTCATCTGTCTGTTCAGATTTCTGTATTTAACTTTATGACCTTGTAACACTTTTTCCTGTCAAGTATTACACTGTCACCAATATTTGACTGTGTACCCGCAAATTTTTTTCTAATGGTTAGCAGCCGACTTTAATGCTAATGCCTGCTGGACTAATGTAGAAAACAGAACGATTAATATTGTAAAACTGGCATACACATACAGAGAGCTAAAATTTACAAGACCAGTTTTTGTCCCCAACTCCACATGTTAAGATCGTTGAGAGTCCTTCTCTAAACCACGGAAGGTTAGTGCAGAGCCCCCCATGCTGTGTTAGTTTATAACTGGATATCAGAGAGCCAGACCTCAGTGCCTGCTCTCCTCATCCAGTCAAAACCTATAAAGTGAGTTAGAACTTGCCACCATGGTATAATCTCCTCTTATTACACTTATCCCTTCACATTCACAGACACTGAGTAAATGATGTTAACTCTGATCTGGCATGAGGCCCGTTAGAACCATTCTTCTTATTTAGGTTCAAGGATACGTTGTTCTGAACCAATATTAGTTTACAATAGTTTCTTCTTTCTGTGTCTCTTTGTTTCAGCTAACTTTAGTTCACAGCAAATGGTGATATTCTTGCTCATTCAGATTAAGCTGACTGATGTTCATAACTTTTACAGAGCCTTGACATGGTTTTCATTGACAGTAGTGCTAAGTTTTAGTTTGGGTTCAGTAAATTATTATTGTGCATTTCAGAATTGCAGTATCCCTAAAAATCATGACAAGATATTTGTGTCAGGTGTACAAAATGATCTCTTCCTCAAATAGAGCACTAAGCCCATGACCTATTTGAGACTGGGCCTCGTCTGGTGGAATTTGGGGTTTAAAGTGGGGCTGGTCGAAAGTTGTGAGAGTATGTTTGTGCGAGTGTAGGAGAGACAATTGGCCAAAGAGTCAATCAGTGGATTAGAGGGAGCTTGGACACCAAGTGCTCACTCAGCACATTACCCAGCAAGTCTAGTGTTCACAGCCAGAGGCAAAGCTCAGAGCTCTGCTGTGTGTTTACACTGTTGGGTTTGACCTATGCATGCATGCACACACACAGACATCCACACACAAACAGTCCAGCCTATACCAAAACCAATACATGGCTTTATGCTCCAAATGTCTTTGTAAATCTGCCATGAAACTTTTGAATCTGTGAAGTGTTTGAGCATGAAGAATGAATAGAAACATTTGTGTTTCAGTTCTATTCTCAACTATTGTCACCATTATCACCGAAAGGCAACAAGGTGAGTTTTTTTCCCCATGTTTCTGTGTTCATTTGTGTGTTGCTAGTAAAATATCCCATGAAACACTAGACAGATTTTAAACTTTCACAAAAAAGCCATTACCACTTAATGTCTTTGACTCAGCCTAAATTAAGATGGGCAGAATTCAGCAAATACAAAAAATAGCTATATTTTGTTTTAAATGTACAATTATATGAACTAATGATTGAAGTGGTTGTATTTGAGTCCTCCTCATCATATACCTTGAGGTCTAACAAATTTTGCAAGATGTTTCTTTTAAACTTTGGCATCATCTGTTTAAGCTTAATATCTCACTGGATGGATTTTAAATGAAGTTCTCAAAATATAATCATTGGATGAACATCTACAACGAATTGGATTTGAACGAATTTGAAATCTATTTCAAATCTGACTTATCTGACTTATTTTGTGAAATATATCAATACTGTGCTATATTGTAATTGCATGTGGTAGTAGCTGAGAGTGATTCACAACACATACTGTGAGCACTAGCACATAAGATCTTGCGATAGCATGAGATTGTTTATCACCATATTTTCAAGGTTTTGCCAAAACTGCTATAACTCTCATTTCACATCATAAAATAATCCCACTTTGGTATTAAGCAGTTTTTGAAATTGTATTTCAAGTATTCTTATACTTGGTATGATTTTAGTTTATTTGCCTGAGTAATAAACTAAAATGCCACATCTAAAGGCTTTGTGTTTGCTTATGTTTCGTCACAACGAACTCCCAAACTCTGTTACAAATCACCTGCCTCTGACCCACACTGTTTAAAAATACCACAAAAATCCTTTTACTTAGGCTTATCATAGTAAACTTACAGCTCATCTTCTGCCAAGTAACTTTAATGTTGGTCATTTAGTCTCTCTTTCAATTATAGACGTCCCAAGAAAAGTCTGTCCATCACAGAAGGCACAAAACAAAGTGGTTGTGATAGAATTTCTACTGTTTTTTTATTAACACATAGTTTTTCTGTCATTCAAGTCGTGTTTTCAGCAAACCCATACACACGTCACTCCTGAGCCACATAGAGTAAGTACAGCAGACAGTTGCCAGAGCCATCACAAAAGGCTGACAGTAGGATAAAATTAACTGCTGTAGCAGTACATGATTGCCCTTTTTACTCTTTCACCTCACTGTATAAACATTTCTAAACACTGCAGGTTTGCAAGTTGTACTTCTCTCACCCCCCTCTCACTTGAATGCATCCCTTCATTGTTGGCTCACATGCTTGTCCAGCAGCCATCCACTCATCCCTGGCCAACTCAGGGTTGTCTTTGAAGTTAGTTCAGAAAGTCTGCTGCCCTGGCCATGGATTTTACTTGTGTGTACTGTATTCAACTTTGTATACAGCTTCCTTTTTATTGGTCTTTAATTTTGAACCATAAGCAGCAGGATGATGATATATCACCATGTGTGTAATTATGCTTTTTCGGTTTATTTCAAGTAAATAAAAGAAAGCATCTTACCACATGCCTCTGGGTCACACTTGGTTAAAAGGCAGTGACTTGGCTAGGATTTTCTGTGTGGACGCATGCATACATTTACATACGTGTTTTAAATACTACAAAATGGCACACATAAATGTCTGTCCATCGTTTTGTCTGGTATGCAAGGGCCGATTACCAGTTTTGAGGCATCGCACAGTGTTTCAAAAATCCTACATATGTTGCATCATTCCTATGGTTTAGATGTTTTCAATGAGATGCCAGTGTTGCTTTTTTGTTACAAAAAACAAAAACTGTAATATATTCTTTTTTTTCCCAGAATCTCATGCCCAACGCATGTCTAGTCTCCAGTCAAACTGCAGAAAAGTTAACATGGTCTGACTTTTAAGTCAAGCCAACAGCAGATACACACTTTCATGTTTTCTTGCTGAGTTATAAGAAGGTGATTGAGTGCTATGATGTGATAACGCAGGAGTTTTTAAGTGAAACTCCAGAATGAGCAGGTGAGAAAAGAACCTCACTGATAGACCAACTGCTTTGTATATTTGCTACTTTTGTGTGTTTTGGGCACATTTTGCACAAACTTCAAGTATAAGCTTGAAGTGATGGTGCCACTTGACAATATTTTTATCGGCCGCCGCTGAAAGGTGAAGGTAGATACTAATATTTTTGCTTGTGCCTGTGGGTGATGGTGTTTATACATGTGTCTGTTAGCACAGTGTCTCATGAATTTTAATGAAACCTCCTGGGAAAAAATCAGTAAATAAATATCTGATTAACTTTTGCAATCAGAAGGGCTGACATAGCCAACTGACCTTGAAAATCTACAAAACAATTGCTATAATTCAGCCAATTTTACAGATGTTGAGATTAAATTTGGTGTGGCTGTAGCTCAGACTGGTCATGCATAAACAGACAATCGGAGCACTAAGAGATTGTAAAAGTTATTTTGTTAAAAATAAAAACAAACAAACAAAACAACTACTACATAGTTAGAGTAAACCCATGGACAACTACACAAGCTTTATTGAAACCTTTAGGGTGTTCATCTACAACTGATTGTTTGGAGGCAAACATAATTAAGATGGCCACCACAGCTAATTGATAATATCCAAAAGGAAGATGGTTTTTACAGATACTGATCTTAGATTTAGTGTAATACGAGCAGGAGAGTTGTCATGTGAGATTGCGCGTCATTTTCAAGGATTGACCAAAATGCATACAAATCTGTCATCTTCCGACATTGTGGCATGAAAGGTGGCTGGCGATGCATATTCCTTTTAAGGATTGCATCGTTTATAATAAATAATTAAACAATTTTCCCTCCACACCTGGTTTCTCAGCTCTGGTCAACATGATGTTGTTTCCAGCTTGCCACATCAGGACAACTTAACCTACTCTGGCTAATAAGTAAGTGTGGATGAGTCAATAGAGACAGGGTGGAGTGGGTGGGGGGGCTGCCAGAAAACATAAGCTGTTTAGCAGCTTGAAGTCAAGTCACCATATGTCAGAGTGATCATGACGACAAGGAATTCAATGATGGTATTCCTTGGAATGTTGGAAGCAGTTTTACAGCTTCCATATTCTGCAAAATAATTATAGAAAATAAATGAAACCGTGGAAATGTTATGTTCAGTCACTAATAGTGTAGTTGTTGAATCACACATTGCAGCCTTTCATGCCAGAGTTTTGAATAAAGATCATTTTATGTTGAGAAATAACAGAGTTATAGCTGTTTTAGTCAAACCTTGAAAATGTTTTCTATTTTATATGATATTGTGAGATGTTTTGCTCAAAGTATAACTCAGCTACTATCACATTACAGTTTAGTTTCATTTTTGTAACGGTGACTAAGTCACAGCCATGTTTGTGTTTGGTAATGTTGATTAACTGTGGTGGCCACATAGTTAAATAACACTAGAGTGAGCCTCAACCATCCCATCCACTGTTGACATCTGTGAGGAGCAAAAATGGTGACAAAGCAACTATTCGATTTACATCAAGCCCAACCTGATCTGTTTCACAAATATTTTGCTGTATTTTGGCATTAAATTAATATAATTGTTAATCACGTTAAACATTCATGTAAAACAGCAGATGATGTATGAGGAAAATATATAATTTATCCTGTACAATATATGCAGTAATGCTATATCCAGACACTTGCCAGATCTAGTTATCACCACCACTGGTACAGTAGATCACACGGTCACATGGTCAAAACACACTCCAGCTGTGCTATAAAACTCACTGGGTGTCCATCTTTAATTTGGATTGACTGCAAAAGCTAATCTGTAATAGCTGTGCAACCAATCATTACTTTGACTATTTTATTATAATCCTACCAGTGGTTCAGGAGATATTTTACTAATAGACAGAGGGGACTCCAAATGGCAAAATTTGAAATATGTGTTAGTGCTCAAACTATACGTTGGGGATAATGCTCAGCTACTACCACACAAAGTTGTATCTCAGTATCAGTAAAACTGACTAGTTCATCTAAGCCCATTTTTAAGTTAGATGGTTGTGGTAGCCATTTTGAATCAGAATGTTTCCAAAACCTAAGCAGATTATTTTATCCTTATTTTATTTACAAGTTTTCTAGTGGTTCTTGAAATATTTTGGTAACATGCTTTAATAACATTTTTCTTCACTTTTGCCTTTTGATAGTAGGCATTTTTAAAAGAAAAAATACTCTTGGTGGGCTTAAACAAGTGTTGTTTTGTTTTAGTTTTTTTTTTTTTTTTCTTCACAAAAATGTAATTTGCGGTGTTGCAGCTATTCTTTGCACACATTTATAATGTTATTTTAAAATTCTAAAAAAGTACAATATCTTCATTGGAAGTCACCATATTTACTTAGCTTTTTAAAGATGTATGTAGAAAATTAAGCTGTTTGGGTAAATATCAGTTGTATTTCACATCAGTTTTAGTTGTAGGATCATCTGAGTTTGAATATAGGACAAAAAAAATATAGCAACAATACTATCTGAGGTTGTTTGGGTGTACAATATTAATGCCATAAGAGAGCAAAGACGTGGTCAAGGTTTGCGGCACATTGTAAAACATGAGTGACAGTTATTGCAGGTGAGCAGCCTTCTCGTAAACATGCTCTTTTTGGCCGACTGGGTTTGTCAGCAGGCGTTCCACGGTGACAAGTGATGGAGGCTGAACACTGTTGCCTGACCGAGACATGGGAGGCCAGTTGTATCCATTCTGAATGTTCAGCGCTGCGCAACGCTTTGCTGTGCAGCTGAATGTGTCTAGTTTGGGACAGTTTAGTCTGAGCAGTTGCTGGCATGCTGAGTTACAGCTGTCTCTTTAATGAAACTACACTTTTACAGCTCAGTACCAACAGCGAAGGGGTGGCAGCAAAACAAGAGCGCCGACAAAGGGTTTATACTCATTCCATGCTCCTGTACTACGTTTTACATTCATCCCTCATACGGAAAACTCCTGCTAAACATTTTGTTCACTCAACATTCTCAAAAAAACCCAAAACTATTAAAGATGCAGCTCTGACCCTCCAGGTAGTCTCACGGGAGGTCCACGCCTAATTAATCAGCAGCCTTTTGACATCGTTCAAAGCATGTGGCCACCCGCTTTCCAGGCTTGGTTACCATTGTGTGATTTGGCCCTACTGCTCCATCTTCAACACTTTAAGCTTGCTGTTTAACTATTTCATTGGAGAAAACCGTGAAACGATGGAAATGGGCTTGAATACCACCTTGTTAGCTCTCCTACATTGTGGCAGATTCTGGCTTGGTTTGGTTGGACAGCATAAGCTCCTGGTGTAGGTGGGTCAGGTTTAGGTGTGGTGTCAGCGTGGGTTTGTGGGTCCATCCCTGTGTTTATATTTGGGAGACCACCTGTCTTGTTCCACACAAGGGCTGTTTAGATCATTTTTAAACCTTTGGTGGTCCTTGCTTTTTTATTTTTTTCTGGTAGAGGATTTCTCTGACTTGAACCTCATACAACTGGGCCCAGCTCTCAGCCGGTGAATTAGACTAATTATTTGGCTTGTGATGAGTTTTGATTATATTTGACAAAACCATAAGAAAACCTTGTAACTTTTTGGCTTTTTAAACTTGGAAGAAAGTTGTCAAGTAATAAAATCTATTGACCCAGCATTTATTTTCCAAGTTGAGCGCTGAACAACTAAAAACTAGGTCGACTTTAATAAGTTGCAAATGTACTGCACAGTGTTTGTAGTGGAAGCAAAATGCGAAATCAAGCCCAGCATTCACAGTTCCTTACAAATTCATGTTTTTCTAGAAAAAACTACAAGTTGTGTGTCTGTTTACAGTATAGGAGCTAAAAGCAAAAGCACAGACCGGCATCTCCCAAATTGGGCATGATGTGGGCAACAAAATATTGTGTATGGCCGGGATTAGAGTTGTGCTAGCAGATAATTTGCTTTAATTCATAAAAAGAAAAAAAAAACTGTCCGTGCAAAATGCTAGTGATTCCCTGGCCATTTGTCCACAAGCTCAGAAAGACAATATTAGGGGTAGAACAAGTAACTGACAATGATATTAATCAATTTTTAATGTGATGGTAAAAGGATGTAGTTTTTTTATAAGAATATTTTTTTCTGCTTAAACAATATTTTGTAGAGAAGTTCACTTGATTAGGTGATGCACATAAAAACCACCCTCTGTTTATTTTTAACTTTATTTAGTTTCACTGAATGTAATTTATTCCCAGTACACCAGAAACTGAAGATAAAGCACTCTTATTTCAGGTAGGAATTCTATCTTCTTGCAATACCTTGATGAAAAAACATGATTGCATGTACTACAGTGTAGAAAGTTTTGTTTCACAAGAAAATATGTGAAAGACACACTGTCTCTATGTAGAAACTAGTATCAGACTGGTTCGTGGTGAGAAGATGGGGTCCAACTGTCCAGGACTTCTCACTATAGCGCAGGAGGCACAAGTGGTGGGACCAGGAAAAGGTTCATTCGGAGAAATTAGCTTAATATAACATAGAGCCCAGTGTGTACTTACTGCCTTAGTGTGTTGAGGTTGTTTTTTGTTTTATTTTTTGCAACAAAATGTGCCTTGTCAGCATTTCAAAAATCTTGCTGTGCATGCAGAGGCACTCACCAGCAACAAACTATCTCATACAGCCTTATCATGACATCTATCAACTGATGATGCTAAAACATTTTGTGAAGCTCTTACACTGCTGCTCACATCAATATCCAAACTTTAAAGACTGAATGCAGAGTTTTTCAACTCTGTGCCTTTTATTGTTGCACCTCCAAAAAGTACAACAATAAAGTATAACTTTGAATTGGAGAAATTCAAAGAACATCATGAATATAAAGACATGAACAGTTTAATCTATTTCTGGTTAATCTTCATTTTCACTTGCATTGGATCAGTGTACATGTACGACTTCTGTTGATGTACATAAACAGCCTTTTATGAATATGTTTTGCTGCTAAACCTGCACTTAACACTGCAAAGTGACCTTCTGTCTCTGCGAAACAGCCGCGCATGTGATCTGTTATCAGTGTGATGCATCAGAGGCTTGTCACGCTGGCACTCTCCAAAGGCACGGAGTTGCCAGGCCTGGCTGCTGCATAGTGTGTGGGTGTGTGTGTGTGTGTATGTTTGCTTGCAGCCTTACATAACGAACTAATGTGTGCTGATGACTCCCTCTCTCTGCTTCCTCAGTAGGTTTGTGCTTTCTGTATACAGTAACAGAGATAATAGCCTGTCTGTCTTGTTCTGGCACACATTTGTGCTTTCCTAAACTAATATTTTGTGTGTGCGTGGGCTCTGAGTTTTCCCCTTCCATTATTAGTTTAGTCCATTAACATCCAGACAGTTTAGCTTTTCTTGATTCTTGATTTTGAAGTGGTGACAGTTTTCTGCCGATAGGGGTTCTGGAAGGAACTGCGTTATTTGTAACATTTCTTGTCCGTGTTGACTCATAAAAAGTTTGTTTTACCAATTCATTTTTACTTGAGATGATTTTAGATTTAGGTCAAACTCATACCAGCCCTGTTTAGTCCGCTTTAACTGAACTCTAGTTCATTTGCCAAGAAAGCACGATTTGTTTGGTATGGAGGACTGATCCTGTCCTAATCGGAAATAAAAGCAGAAATATACTGTATATATGTCCTTGTTCTATTTCCTTAGACATGCGTTTTCATCAAGATATATATATATATATATTGTTTGTTTTGTCTTTTCCTCATACAAGCCTTTATTCTTTTTACATTTCCTCGCCTAAAAATAAAAGCACACTTCCAGCCAATCTGACGGCGCTATTATTTTGAAAGGGGATTGTAAAGTTTGGCAACATAAGGCAATTTTTGCGCACACCAACATGACGTGAGCGCTGACTGTACCGTGGTTTGGGAAGAGGAGGCTAAAGGGAGGATATCTTCTGCCTCGTATTCTCCTCATGCTGAGCCCATTGTTGAATAGTGTTTGTTTGGCACACTTGACAAAGACAAAAGAGATATCTTACAACCCAATAAAATCTGACGCCACTCCATTGTTTGTTTACATTTTGTGAAAAAGGAAGTTGCGCTCAGTGTCTTCTGCAGAGGAACAAGTCTTTTCCTTCGGTGGTTCTTGGTGCAGTGCCGTCACAGGCAAGGGCACGAACATGTTGCTAAAGGTTTGGTTTGTTTGACACAGTGCAGTGTGAAAGTGAACCGCACTGGCTGAAATGTAATAGATGTTGCAATTTTGGTCCCCAGTTGAACAGAGTTTACCGGACTATAAGTCGTGAAAACACCCTAGCACTGACACAAAAAAAAACCCATAAGATTTGATTTGAACTGAGTATGGAAGGTCGTAGTGCAACGTGGTCGGTGGCTTCTTGCTAAACTCTGGATGTTTTTTTAGCTTTGGTCAGAGCTTATGACCTCCTGCTTTTTAAAGCATGTTTGACAAATGCAAGGCTTGTGATGTGGTTTTATGTTGACAAGACTTCTGCACAAGCTCAGACTCTAATTTAGCTCTGTGAAAACCAACACACACACACACACACCTGGCTGTACGCACACTTAAGGTTACCAATGGAACAGAGCTTACAACTCTGCTTTATAAGGTACACATTCTGTCCTGAGTAGTACCAATAATCTGTCCCAGGCTTTAGTAATCTGTCTGTGATTGTCCTGTCTTGTCTCTTCACAAGGAAAACGGCATGCCTCCGGGCTCAGAGGACTGTAGGAATTACAGACTGTGCTAGAAAATTAGAAAGACAAGTTTAAAGACAGGAAGACTTGTATGACGCCATACCCGTTTTCCTCCCATTAGTTGGGAGTTCTGGAAAGGGGGAATGGTGGGGGTGGGGGGAAAGGAGAAAAGAAGGGAGGCAGCTTAGGGGGAAATGTGAAGAGAGGATTGTGGAAAGACAAGAAAGACAGGGAAAGAGGGAAATTAAAAGAAAGAGGCCATTAATTTAGTGCTGTGGGAGGGATCTGAAGGTTACTGAGCTCTCCCTGCCAGGCCCTCCTGGGTTGACTGATGTCTTTGTGAGGAGGCCAGGAACCGCACACACGTGCTCACTTACACACACACACCCATGTGCACGCACACGCATGCACAGTCCAAGAAAGTTAAGGTTGTGGTGGCCCAGTTTTAGAAAAAAAAAACCTGACACACAAGCATACGTATGGTCATTAATAGACTTCAAAGCGCGAGTAAAATGGAAGAAGAAATATTTATTCCCTCATCTGGTTTTGCATTGCTGTGATGTGTGAAGATGTGGTGCTTTTTATTGCTGTTCCTGGGAACTTACAGTATAGACCTATTCTGTTTAAAAATTTGGGGGAGGGAGGGGACTAGTATGTTGTTTCTGTGCATATGCTTGTTCATGTTGTATTATAATGTTAGGTTCCTGGGCAATTTTGAAATTATTTTTCATTCTATCCTTTTTTTTTTTAACCCTCCCGCTGCCCTTGGGTCAAATGATCCACCAGGCCTCCGTTTTGAGACTGAGGCCTGGTGGGGCCATTTTGACCCCAGGGCAGCAGGGAGGTTAATGATGATTTCAGTCCAAAACAATTACAAACAAAATGTAAACAAGTTCCTGGGGGCAATTTTAAATTTTTTTAATTTGTACTTATTTTAAGTGGCAGCGGCAGTGGGCAGCGCATCACTTAGCCACAACTGATGAAAAACCTTGGCAAGTCAAAATTGTGGCGGAATAGATTAATTTTTATTTGCTGTCCCACTTTTTTTGAAGTGTCAATGACCAAACGACCAGCTAGCTGTGCGATCACATTTTGTCGCAGCCTACTTAAATGTTCATAGTTCCAAATCTGTATTCTAGATGTCAACTTTTTTTTTTTAATTGCCTGCAGCTCACTTTGTACCCACCTTGGCAGCTGTCTCCACATTTATGATTTCATCTTCTGGAGTACATATTTGAAATGATAATTGACTGTCATTGACCAGTTCTTTTTAAATATTTATTTATATACTGTATATATATTTTTTTTCAATAATTATTATTTATTACCTGGCTATTCAGTGCTGTTGTCTCAGATCTATAAAGCTTAAGGTGGGTTCAATATGCCCATCACCACTCTGGGGCTATTTTGAGAGGAAAAATAAATCACACTAGGATTAGGCACCTTTGATTTCTATTACAGTAATTAAAAAAAAAAAAACAGTAATAAGTTAAACTTTCTATTTTACCGGTTACATGACTTTAGATTGGCTAATCCGTTTTATCAAGTAATTGTTCCTGTTCTTCGCTTGTGTTTTCCATTATTATTTTTCTGATCGTTTCTTACTTTTCAGATTTGACTTGAATGTGTTTTTACAGACCTATTGTGTCACGTCCAGTAGTCCTTATGGTAACCAAAGCATGTTAGGTTGGGACGTCATTTTTGGGTTATGGTTTACGTTTAAGGTTAAGAGTTGGTTTAAATAAATGAATGGAAGTCAATAGAGTCCTAATAAGAATGGACGAATAGATGTGTATTTTATTTTTAAATGGGCAAAGCAAATGATAAATTTCAGTTAAGAGTTCATATCTGCACCACTTAACATGTTGGCTCTAACCTCCTCTTTCTCCCTGTAATTGTAGGTGTTCGTGGCAACGCTGATTGTTCATGTGGGAGAAACCACTTCACGTGTGCGGTCAGTGCTTTTGGGGAGTGTACGTGCATTCCTGCTCAGTGGCAATGTGACGGAGACAATGACTGCGGAGACCACAGTGATGAGGATGGATGCAGTAAGTTTGATTTTTTTATTCTCATCAAATTCACACATTTAAACTTTAAGTGTGAATGCTAAAATAGATCATTTGACAGTTTTAGCAATACTTGTAGCTAACTGGGTACAGTCATATAGGCTACAGTCGCATGAAAAGATGACTCCATACTGCATCCTTCAGGCTGAGGTAGACCACATTCTCTGATAATCAGTTTCTGTTTTTTCTTTTTATTCAGGTAAGTACAGTTTTGTAATCTTTTTTGTTTTACAGGTTTTCTCACATGCTTACAATTTGGTTTTTTTCTGAATTATAAAGGAAACTTTCCATTTTTCTCGAGCTGTGTTTCAAATACAGCACATTCCTTGGGTTTTTGCACCACGAGAACTAGAGATTAAATAAACATACTGGTCTAATATTTAAAAAAATCAAAAAAAAAAAAAAAACTCTGAACGGCAGAAAAGTACTTTTGTTCCCAGTTCTCTCTTGGTGTGTGAGACAACGTTCAGCCATTCTAAAGGATAAATGAGAACAGAAAGCACTGATACTTGAGAAATGTAGTTAAGTTTGGTTTTAAAGCACAAATAAAACACTAACTCTAGAAGTAGCTTTGTTAAATGTGAAGATTAGCTACCAAATAAAAAGTATTTTATCATTTGTTTTTAAAACCTGCTGTTGATGACAGTATAAATTAATGTCACTCCTACAGTAACAGCCGTACAGTGCAATAGCAAAGACCTTTTACTCAAATTCAAGCACTAAAATATCCTTATTTGTTTTGTTTTCCAGAAATTATTGTTTAAAAAGTGTGACAGATTATTTCATAGTTTAAATAAAAATAAGTTATCAGACTGTTTGTCAATTTTCTATTTCTTGAATATCCTGTTATATTATTGATATTTAAAGGTTATTATTGTTTTTTTTCCTTTTAGAAGAAGTAATTTCAGTGTCATTGTGGACAATAAGGTATGGCACAGACCAACTTGTTTTAGTTTATTTGCCAATTTTAAGAATTTATTAGTTATTAAAAAACACCAGGATATGCATGTGAAAACTTTAAAAAATAGTATGCCCCCAAAAAATAAATAACAATGTTCAGAAATCTGTTCCATAAATTTGGTTTTGCATTCCATTACAAAATAAAATTTCTCACTTTTTGCTTTACTAAATGATCAACAAAAGTATTGTGGTGCTGTAAAGATAATACTGTATAGAAAAAAAGTCACTTGCATTACAGCAGTTTGTTTTAAATAATTGATGAGATTTCTAAACTTAAGGTTCTAAAAAGACTTGTTTTAGTAGACTTTGTGTCAATCTTTAGAATAAGGCATTAGATTAACACCATACAACTAAGCATGGTTGTTCTTGGCAGCTCTGTGGTGTGACTTTTTAAATTTGTGTAAAAAAACTAAACAGAATGTAAGTGTGCTCAGTTTTTCTACATAAATAGTTTAAAAAGAGAGGAAAGAACACAGCTATTGAGCTCCTTTGAATCCTATCGTTTCCCAGTGAAATCATGAATGGCTCACTGGTCAGGAGGGGTGATATTTCTCAGCAGAGGACTCTCCGTTCTGCATGCCCCAAGCAGAAGAAAAAAAAAATGCTTGAGTGACTTTTGGCACCAGATGAATTTTGCCTGGAGGTTAGTCTTGGCAGCAGAAGCAGTCAGGAATATTTTCCTGCAGAGCATGTCAGTTTGTCAAGTGGAGGAGATCTTCACTGCTCTTCTTTTGCACTTCTGCGGATTGATGGGAAACATCAATGTGAGGGTCTTTATTCTCCTCGCTGCTCGCTCTTTGAGCACAGAGGCAGATGCTGCCCTTTTGTTGGCCACTTCCTCCTAGTTTTAGATGTGTGTATCTATGTTTGTGTGTGTGTGTGTTTGTGTATTTGTTCTCCATCACTCTTCTTCTGTCTTCTCTTTAGGGGTTGGAAGAGGTAATGCAAAGTGTTATTGATCTCAGACTAGTTGAATGTTTAGTGAGTCAGATTGCCACATATTGATTGGTGGTATGTTACTTATTTAAAGAGACACATGGAAGCAGCTGACAGAGATCAGAAGATCTAGCTAGACCTTCCTTATCCATTAGTACTGTATTATAGATTCTCTGCTTTACCATTGTGTGGTTGGATGATCATTCTTTAAGAAATGTCATTCAATCTTGTACCAGCAGATCTTATTTCAAATGGATCATTAGTAGTAGTTATGAAAAACTCTAACTTTAGGAAAATCCAAGTAAACTTTGTGTTCCAAAATGAAACAAAAAAATATTTTTATCTATAGTTTGTCAAAATTTTAATAATTCTCCCTCCACAATCAACAGTGAAAAGATTACGTTTTTACATATGTGAATAGAGTATTGAAAAAAATTGGCAGCTTTAGTGCATTGTTTTCCAAATATAGGTATAGGTATCGTGAATACAGTGTTTAAATTTAATCTTAAAACTTGTTTTGAATTAACAATGATTTTGAGCAGGAGGAAACTAAATGATTGTGTACGGGATAAGTGATTTTAATAAGTTAAAATAAAATGTGTCTCTAGTCTGAAAGTCACTTAACACCGACTAGATTACGGTTGAGAGCATTTCAATAAGTAGACTCGAGGTCTACGTGACGCCTGTATTGACTGAACAAACCGAGCCAAATGGTACAACTGAAGAGTAAAACTAGGCTTTTTAGGAGCTTTCTCTAAACACAGTGGGGAATTTAATTTTCAGAGAAGCAGCTTCAATGAGTGGTAGAGGGAAATTGATTTTCACGATTGAAATTGGCAGACGCATGTGACCGTGAGAATGCAGCGTTACAATGAACGCACACAGAGAGAAACAGAGCAACCATGTCTCTTCGGCTGAATTGAAGCAGTACGGTATGTGGCATCCAGACGGTTTTTGAACTTTAATGTATTTATCATTTTTACCAATTTGACTATTTCCAGACAAAGCCCAACTGTTTTGGAACATCATGGAAGGAATGTGTGTTTTGGAGTGTGTGAGAAACTGGGATCAGTTGAAGGGGAAAGACAATGGTCTCTGAAAAGCGATCTAATTACTTTGTGGAAATCTTGTAGTTTGGACCTATGGTTTGAAGTGTGTTAAATGTGTGATGTGTGTTTGAGCTTGTGTTTTTTCTTTTAACATTTATTTATTTATTTTTGCTAGTGTTCCACCAGATAAAATTTCATAGCTGTATAGAGACTAAAAAGGGAGTGAAGGAAAGTGGATGAGGGACTAAGAGGAGCGTTTAAAATTTTTAATTTAGCTGGCGTGTGTGTGTGTGTGTGTGTGTGTGTGTGTGTGTGTGTGTGTGTGTGTGTGTGTGTGTGTGTGTGTGTGTGTG
>JAVKLF010000038.1:22187382-22204483 GCA_034783495.1 Millerichthys robustus
TTGTGATTTGTTTTCTTCTGGAATCAAAGGCGATTGAACAAAGTCTTCCTGAGCTTACACACACACACACACACACAAGCACACACTACTTTAATTGTTGTGGTTCATTATCATTCCAGTCTCATTCCAGTTGAGGCCATTTACCAATTGACATTTATGTTAGGCCGTAAAACACTGTCATTAAGCGAGCAGCGCAGCTTTGAAAACCCAAGCACCACCAAGGCTGGAGAAGAAGAAATCACTTTTTCCATCCATTCAGCGCTTCCATCCAACTGCTTTTTCTGCTGCTTTACTGGAGGAGGATTGAGAGAAAGATCACTTTGAAATAGTATGGTAGAAGATCTACGCTGAGCAGATGTTCCCACTGTAGACATGCTTGTGAGCATATCTGTCTGTTTAAATCCAGCGTTGGGTAATGATGCAAGTCAGCTATTTAAGTAACTGCAGACTTGAAAATGCCCCGGGCAGTCAGCTTTAAGACCCTTCAGCATTTTTCTTAAAACAATCAGTGGGGTTTTCTACATGTAAACATTGTTATCTCACAGACAAAGTACAATAAATAAAAAAAACAATCCTTGTGTTTACATAGTCTCCAGTTTTTTCCCTGAGGTTAAAATGTGGTCGACAGAGTTTCAGACATATTCACTTCGATTTTCTTCAAATTTAACTATGAAAAGTGTTTATTATTATTATTATTATTATTATTATTATTATTATTATTATTACCTCTGCCAAGGAGTTTATCTTTTTTTGGTAGCATTGGTTAGTTTCTCTTTTTGTCTGTGTTACTCAAAAACATATGAAAGATTTTCTTTTAGGAAACATTATTCAAATGCATTACATGCCCCCATGTATTGAAACAACAACAAAGTATCTGTAAAGGTTCCGCAAAAACCACCCCAAATTATAGTTCAGTATCTGTAAATTGGACTGAATTATCGCTGTGGTTGTGTTTGCTAAAGTCCAACAGTTTCTAACTTTTCAATTTTAACCTTCTAAAAGCTTTCTGAAAGTTTGAATCTTTCTTTGACTGATTAGATATTTTGCTAATGTTACGTTCAAATGAAAACACATGCACACAGATATATGGGCAAAGACATGATCACTCCAACTTTGGCTTCAGCAGCAGGTGATAAAAGCACTTTTAAGAGAAATATTATGTTTATGAATAAAGCAAAGTGTTTTAGGACAAAATTTTAAAATTCCTCATTTTGGTAATGCTATGATAACTGCATTAAATCCTTAATGTTCACCACTAAACACAACATTGGTAAAGTTACAGGAACACTGTGTGGTTGGAAGCACACATAATGTGCACACACTGGTTATACGTCAAAGATAAAATCTGGGATTTATTCCTATCGAGATTACAGTTGTTCATTAAAAATGCAATATTAAAAACAATCTGTCATTGCAGGCCTAACTAGAAGAGACTATTGTTCGTCTAGAACTCATCCTAAATGTTTCCACTTGATGTCCCGTTCAGATTTTGGACAAGAAAGGGAGATTATGGATGGGGAAACCATGGCTGTGCCTTTTGTTTGGGGTTACATTGACCACAATTAAAGCAGCCACAGGCAGGCCAGATGAGAGGCAGAGTAATTGAAAGCAGCTCTGCGTGAGGACAGGATGACATCAGTCACGACCACAGTGTTGAGTAAGAGAATGTTTAAGGAGTGTTGGTGGAACGAGCTAAAAATAGGTTTGTTGTTTTTCTTTTGTGTGTGTTTTAAGATGTAAATGTCCAAATGTGACAGCCAGGATCATTATTTCGGCACAATATAATGTTGATAAACTTATTAGCATTTGTGCCTATTTAGTTTATTAATGTTTTTCTCAATGTGTTTTCTTTTCTTTGTTTGTAGCCTTTCTAATCTAACACTTGGCTTATTTATTTATTTAAACACTTTCTGTGTTTAGGCCTCCCTCATCCATTTGCCATCACAGTGTTTGAGGACAGCCTCTACTGGACTGACTGGCACACCAAGAGCATAAACAGTGCCAACAAATTCACTGGCAAGAACCAGGAGGTTATCCGTAACAAGCTGCATTTCCCCATGGACATCCACACTCTGCACCCACAACGACAGCCTGCAGGTCAGTACCCAGGAAGAACAACGGCTACAAGCTGAATTATCCGTTTACACTTTTACATATTCCAGTGGGTTGACTCAGACAACCAAATCTTGGAATTAACGGCAGTAAACTCCAAATTGATTGATTTATATTGTGCTTTTCTGGATTGATTGCTAAGTCAGTAAAAAACGTTTTAGGTGGTTCGGGGTTAGAACATTGTATGTATTAATTGGTTTACATATATATATGAGTGTGTTTATATAAGAAGGTGATAGTGAAAGCACAGTATACTATATCTTACTTTTGGAGCTGGCCCAGTGACTCAAAATTGTGAGAAAAGTGGATGAAATTAGGTGAAAATTTCATTAAAGTCTGTTTTTAGTAATCACAGCCAAAACCAAAAACAATAACAAGTCATGCAAGGAAATTAAGAACCCTTCAAAGGTTTCAACAGCTTTTGGAGACAGTGAGATTCAGGTTTTATTTAAGATATAGCTGAAGTCAACGTCATTATTAAGAAAAGAAGCCAATTTCCATAGTCAGTTACTTTCTCCTCATATTTAACCTACTCTCCCTGTACATTAGGCAGAATTGCATTACTCTTGGTAAGGCATTTATGGTATCCACAGAAGCATCACAATCCTTATTTTCTCTGAAACAATAGCATCTTCTGTGATGCTTACTCTTGATAAAATCTCACAAGTGGAAATTTTAATTTGATATAAGAGGACTTTAACAAAGTTTGTAATTGCTGAACAAACACTCCTTTCCTTCTAGTCATTTTCAAACAGGGTCTTTAGAAAGTCTCCCGGGGCCTAACTGTTAAAAATCTGTCACGGGGTGCTGTTTTTGTATCTTAAACATATAACTTTTAAACAAACGTAGCAGCAAAAACAAAAAAAAAAAGATATTTTTTAACTGTAGCTACTGTGAAATGTTGGAGAGCTTGTTTACTCTTACTGGGTCAAAGTCATTTACTGCACACGGGTTCAGAAATGTATATTTCTGTAATATATTCAAGTTGCTTGTAGTTTCCAAATTAGCTTTATTTGGCTGTGCTTCTGTTTGTTAGGAGACAGCCAATAGTTTTTGTAATATAATTTGAAACTTTAAGCAAATTCTGATTCTGCATCAAGTTGCCATTAAAAAATTAAATAAATAAAAACCATCCAAGTTGGCAGCTTTAAATTCTAAATAAAAAAACAAAGTAATTTCAACACAATGAGGACAAAGTTTGAAAGAGAATGATTGTACTGCAATGAAAACTTGTCTCACTCTGGTAAATGCACAGATAAGAGTAATTTGTTGCCCTGGTGTTGGACCCCGTGGTGAACTGGCCAGTCGTGTAGTGTTCATCAGCGTGACAGCAAAGGCTTGTGTTCTTTCATAACAAACGATGTTGCAGTTGACGTACGACCAAGAGAAAGTTTTGGTTTTCATACTGATGAAAAATATTGTAACAGTCTGACACTAATATGAACTGTGAGCTGCCTCTGTGTTGCCAGCAGGAGGTCAGGCACTGATCCATTTTTCTTTTAACTGAGAGCCTGTCAGTCATATGAGCTCATGTCTGTGGAAAAGTCTGAGCAAGGGAGACGCTTTAGTTCTGTTCGTGTATGAGGAGATGTCAGGGAAGCTTGCTGACTACAGGAACCACCTTTTTCAACCTGAGATGCAGACAATGTGGATTTATTCCTAATGGCGTATGACTCAAATACAAAATGAAAGGGCATAAAGCTGAACAGATCATCCTAAAGAAAAAAAATCAAGGTTTTTTTTTTTTTTTTTTTTTTTTATGTCAAATGACGTAGAGCAACATTAAATTGAGGAGGTGTCAGTTTTCAACTTACAGGGTTATCACTACTTGATGGTTGAAAATTTGCACAGGAAGGCCTGCAAACTTAGTCTTGATCAAACAACAACGACAACAATAAATTCTGTGGACGAAACCCCTGCATTCTAAGTTGTGCATGACTTCCTCCCCTGTAGGCGGCAGAAACCGTTGTGGCTCCAACAATGGAGGTTGCAGCCATCTGTGTCTACCCAGCAACAAAACCTTCACTTGCGCCTGTCCCACCGGCTTCAAGAAAGTGGACCACTACAGCTGTTCGATCAGTGAGTTCTTTAACAAATTCCTTTTTAATGTACATTCAATTTTTAAGCCTTTTTATAACACATTTTAACTGAAAACATTCAAATGATTTAGTGTTGTAACAACTGAATCATATCTTTACCAAACCTAAAACTATTACTCTGAAAGTAAATCAGTTCTAGAAAAAAATGACAGTAATAATGATACAAAATCTTCACTTTATTCCCTGATTTACATCTGACTTTAGGCTGCCAAGCTTAACTCATAATGCCTCATGTTCAGAAACTAAATTCAAAATGTTATTCCTGCTATAAAACTCTGATCAACTTGTGAGTTGAGGTGTAGGCTGTTGAAGCATATATTAAAATAGATGTGCATAGTAAATTAGAAGACATTTGCTTAATGTAAAGTGATATAATCAACATTTTTTTTTTTTATTCTCCATTTTATACTTCAACGTAACTCAATATGTCAGGTCTGGAAATGGATTGTATCATACAAGTTTTCAATTATTGTTTCTTTTGTTTTTCATTTTCTTCTCATTACGATGTTGCTCAACTTAAATGAGAGTCATCTGAGTCCTCCACACCCTCCGGTTTAAAAAAACATCTTTATTATATTCTCATTTCTCTTTGAAATTCATGGGAGGTTTATGATTTATGGTATTAATCAGTGTGTTTGATTGAATTTTCATTTTAAGGGGCTGCTCGATGTTTTTGTGGTGGTGCTGTTTTGCTTTGTGTTTCACTGTTGACTCCACTGTTTAAACCTAGAAGACTGACAGAAGACCTTTGGTCTTTAATCAGGTCTTGACAAGTTCCTGCTTTTTGCCCGAAGGACGGACATCCGACGAATCAGCTTTGATACCGAGGACATGTCCGATGATGTCATCCCTCTGGCTGATGTGCGCAACGCTGTGGCGCTGGACTGGCATGACAAAGACGGCTACATTTACTGGACGGACGTCACAACTGACGCCATCAACAGAGCACTGTGGAACGGCACCAAGCAGGAGGTCAGTGACGCCTAAGGTCTGACTAAACTCGTCATTCGCTTCACATTCTTTTCAAGAGACGCAGCAGAAGATGGTTATGTTCAGTTGATACTATAGTGCCCTCTACTGGGATCAACTTCAAATTGCAACTTCAAATTCATGTACCTCAGGAAATAATTTGTCAAGGAGTTCAATCCATTTAAAATGCAGAAAATGATCTATGTGTGATGTTAAAAGGTAAATGTTGAGGATTTTCCTAACATTTTATTAGAAAGCATAAAAAAGTTGAACAGATGTAACAACTTTTGCTTTCTTGGGTTCAAGGTGTGTTTTTGCCTGCAAAAGTTGTAGAAGAGCGGAATTAGACTTCGGTTTTATCTTTTGTAGGTGGTGGTGGATACCAGCTTGGAGAGTCCAGCAGGATTGGCAATTGACTGGGTGACCAATAAACTTTATTGGACTGATGCAGGTAAACAGTTGCATTTCATAAATTAATTATTAAACGCAGCCATTTACATGACAACATATGTTCTTGGATTATAACTGAATCTGTTTTGGATTTCAGGTACAGATCGCATCGAAGTTTCAAATGCTGACGGGAGCATGCGGACCGTTTTGATTTGGGAAAACCTGGATCGACCCAGGGACATTGTAGTTGACCCAGCTGGAGGGTAAGAATATTAAGAAGATGTAACCCTTTGAAGTCCAGGGAAAGGTTGGAAGTTTTTGGAGTGTTCTTGAATTTTACTTCCATGGTTCTCCCACTCTTGCAGTCTCTTCATCACCACCAAACTGTATTCAACTTTTTTGCGTCTTTTTTGTTTTTTTCTTCCTGTAGAATTTTTACTGCTTGACAAATAACTTTGGGCCTGGGTCAGAAAAGAGGTCAGGTGGTTTATATTGTTTGGCTCAAGAGGGATGAGACTGATGGCTGATTGTGGTGTTTTTTTTTTTTCAGTGAGATTACTATTTTCAGAGAAAAAAAAGGTTTTATGATAACTCTTGGTTTTATTTGGCCTATCAACATAATTTAAAAACTGGTTTAAAGTTAGAAGTCTATTTTTTGACTCCAATTTAGTCTCAGAGAAGGCAGATAATGTCCAGGGACTATAGAGGGTTGAAAAGCAAAATAATTTCCACAAGACACTGCATAAACTTTCTAAATGTTGTTCTGTTGCTGCAGCTTTATGTACTGGACTGACTGGGGTGCCAATCCAAAGATCGAGCGGGCAGGAATGGACGCTTCTAATCGCATTGTCATCATTTCCTCCAATCTGACATGGCCCAATGGACTCGCCATTGACTATGAGACCAAACGTCTGTACTGGGCTGATGCAGGCATGAAGACAATTGAATTTGGAAATTTTGATGGTTCAGACAGACAGGTAACAGGTGTTTTATTATCACAAAATCGATGCTTCTACATTTTTCTTATCGGTTCTTACATCAAACATTTAGCATTTTTACGAATCCTTTGAACTCTGTATCACTGTTTTGTTTGTTTTTCACTCAGGTTTTGATTGGCAGCCAGCTGCCTCACCCTTTTGGACTTACTGTATATGAGGACAAACTGTATTGGACCGACTGGTTGTCCAAGAGCATCCATAGTGCCAACAAGCTCACGGGTTTGGAGCGCCACACTCTGGCTGAGAACTTGGAAAATTTGATGGACATTCATATGTTCCATCGGCACCGCGAGACAGGTTTGTGTCAGCATTTTCATTTACATTTGATACAGTCAGAGAATAAATGGTTTCGTCTCTGCAAAGTTTTGGAGTTCATGATTCAGTCGTCCTTTGTAGTTTCCCTGCAGTAAAATGTTTCACTGAAAAAAAGTTTGCAAATAAAAACATTCTCTCGTTAACAGGTCAAATTTAATGTGATGATACCTCTCATGTCTCCAGTTTTGCTGCATTTTTGTGTTTTTGGCCAGTATTGATTTTGTTACTTGTAGATAAACACAGAGCTTTGGATTTTATGATACTAACTTAAACTTAAACAGTTTTTTTTCTGATGTAAGAGATTATTTGGTACTCCCAGAATAGTTTTTTTTTTCTGTTTGCATGTTCCCTTGTTGCTTAGTTCTCCCTTACCTTTCCTATTCCTTTCCACTAAGTGTACATTAGAAGTAGGTCAATGGGTGAACTGAGTCTCTGTCTGTGTGTGTGTGTGCGCACGTGTTTCAACAGTGCACAACCCGTGTGCAGTCAGTAATGGAGGCTGTAGTCACCTCTGTCTCCTGGCACCTGCTCCCAAGGCTTCTAGCTGTTCCTGTCCCACTGGGATCAACCTGCAAAGCGATGGAAAGACCTGCACACCTGGTACAGAAAAACCCTCTGCTGACAACCTAGATGCATTGGACTAAAAGCTTAAAATGATTACTGAAAATGGCTTTTCACAAGCATGTGCAAAAATGATATTAAACAGATTTTCTATAAGATTTTTCTTTTGAAACATTTATTATCTGTGCACACATTCATTTGCATTATATATTAAAAGACAATAAACAGAAGAAGTTAAAGAATTTAAAAAATCCTTTCTAAACCTGTTTTAAAAATATCAGATTTGTGATTTCTCCCAATAGAAATGATGACAAGAATTGCGTGTGTATGTGTGTGTGCGTGCACAGGGATGAACAGCTTCCTTATTTTTGCTCGGAGGACAGACATCAGGATGGTTTCTTTGGATATTCCCTACTTCGCTGATGTGGTTCTAGCAGTCAATAGCTCCATGAAAAACACTATTGCCATCAGTGTTGACCCCAAAGAAGGTTTTTGCCTCTTCTCAAAATCTTTGATCAAAGGGTCGTGTGAATTAAAACAGAGTCCTTACATGTATATGTGTCACCTCGTGCAGGAAAAGTCTACTGGTCTGACAGTACACTGAAGAAAATCAGCAGATCCAACATAAATGGATCAGCTCATGAAGACATCATATCTACAGGTAAAGGACAGTGATCATGATATAATGTGATTCCATTCTGTCATTGTCACTCAACTCCAGCTTTGTGTCTCTCTGTAGGTCTGATGACAACTGATGGGCTAGCGGTGGATGCTGTAGGTAGGAAGATCTACTGGACTGACACAGGAACCAATCGTATTGAAGTGGCCAACCTAGATGGTTCCATGAGGAAAGTTCTCATTTGGCAAAACCTGGACAGCCCACGAGCGATTGCCTTGTACCATGAGATGGGGTGAGAGGCAGTTGGAGTGCATTTGCTGTTCATCTCTGATGGCAATTTGATCTTAGATTTTCAACTTGTCCCCAGTCTTCAGTCTGCATTTGTTCTTTCATTCTTGGTTGTTCAGTTATATGTACTGGTCAGACTGGGGAGAGCATGCTAAGCTGGAGCGCTCAGCGATGGATGGATCGGACCGTGAAGTACTCATTAATAACAACCTTGGCTGGCCTAATGGCCTGGCTATTGACATGGCAGGATCCCAGCTTCTGTGGGCTGATGCTCACACTGAGGTTAGTAATAACTCTGCAGCGGAATGGAACCATCACACATTATCATAAGATAAAGAGGTTTATCATTGCTGAAGAATTGAAGTTTACTGTGCTGCTGCACTCGAAGAAGTTTGGTACTAATAGAAAGAACTTTTCATAATGAAGTAGGTCCTTTTAAATCATAGCATTCACGGACTAAGGTCTCATCCACACGGTTTTTGTAAGCATGTAAAGTTTTCAATTGTTTCAGCCTTGCATCCACATGGAAACAACATTTTAGGAGTCCCTAAATTATATTTATTCAAAATTGTGTTCCATAGTGAAAAATTATTGAACCACCACCCTTGTGTGGGCAGCCTAAACATAGACTTTTTAAAACTATTGTCTGATAGACCCACCTTATGCCTTCAGACAGATGTAGGAACAACAATTACCAATTAGGTTTGTGTTGCATGTTCTAGTTTCTCAGCCACAGCAAAATATTAATATCCCTTTTTACTTCAGACAAAGCTGATGAACAATAACATTTCCAGAGCAACACCCTTTAATAATACACCAATAACTGAAAGCCATAAAGATTTTTAGCCATTTATTGGACTGTCAACAATCTTAAAGCATGTTGCAAAAAAACTGCAATGAGCATCAAGTGTACAATTAACAAAAACATGGACATAAGAATAGTTTTAGAAGACCAATAATAAATAATTTCCTTCAGTCATCTCTCACTAAGTGCTGTGTCATCTATTAGTCAGCACTTCTGTACTGCACTTTTGTGCTCTTGTAGTTTAATGTTGTCCAAAAGGGATTTTGTTTTTGGTCTTGTAATTTATTTATTTTTTCTTTTTGTAGTTGAAACCATAGACTTTACACTATATGTACAGTCTTTGCTTTCTTTCATACCATGAACATATAATAGATAATTTTAAAAATTCAATGACCCGCTTGTTTACCTGGATAAAGCTGGACCAGCAGAAAGCAGCAGACAGCGAAATTGGTTTTGTTTCAGCTTAAACTTCTGGGTTCTGGTCCAAGGTCCACCTAATATTTACAGTCTATATATATCCATGTCCATTGCCTACCCATGTTCAATACATACAAGTTAAATAACTCTAAAAATGGACTACAGAGTTAGTAATCACCCTTGTCTCCTCTGTAGCGCATTGAGGCAGCTGACCTAAATGGGCAGAATCGTCGCACCCTGGTCACTCCTGTCCAGCACCCATATGGTTTAACTCTTTTGGGCTCCCATATCTATTGGACTGACTGGCAAAGCCGCAGTATCCAGCGAGCGGACAAAAACTCCGGAGCCAATGCCATCACAGTTCGAGCCAATCTGCCTGGCCTGATGGACATTCAAGCTGTGGACAGGGAGAAGCCGATGGGTAAGACTCAGGACAAGACCGTTTTATTCACCCTCTGTGAAATCTGGACATTTGCTTATTTTAAGTGGTGGAGAGAAAGCTTTACTAAATAAAGCTAAAAAATATGGACTCTCATGCACATTTAACATGTTTTGTTTTGCTTTACCATAGTCCTATATTACTGTGCGCTTCTGAGAGCACACACAGACGGTTTCTGTTCTTTTGTTGTTGTTCTACTTTCATTTTGCATCAATCATTCTCATTGTCACCTTTTTAGGTTTTAATAAATGTAGCAAGAGGAATGGAGGTTGTACCCACCTTTGCCTGCCTCGTCCCAACGGCACGTCCTGTGCGTGTCCCACTGGCATTCTGCTCAAGGGAGATGGCAGGTCATGTGACGACTCCCCCGAGACGTACCTGCTCTTTTCAAATCGCGTCAGCGTGCGCAGAATCTCCCTGGACACCAGCGACCATACCGACGTGCACGTAGCTGTGCCAGAGCTGCACAATGTCATTTCACTTGACTACGACAGTGTAGATGGAAAACTTTACTACACGGACGTCACCCTGGATGTGATCAGGTGAAAGCACAAACTATTTTAAACACGTTTTAGCTGTATTTAATTTAGTTCTGATTATACAGTTGTTTAGCTGTTTGCTGTTGCCATGTAAAGGAATATTAAAATGGAGAAGGTATATGGGAAAAAATGCGGAATCTTCATAAAGCTTATGTACGCTGTGCTTTAGGCGGGCAAATCTGGACGGCAGTAAAATGGAAACTGTGATCAGTCAGGGTCTCAAGACCACAGATGGCTTGGCTGTGGACTGGGTGTCCAGAAACATGTACTGGACCGATACTGGACGCAACACCATTGAAGTGGCCCGTCTGGATGGGTCTAGTCGCAAAGTTCTGGTGAATAACAGTTTGGATGAACCTCGAGCCATTGCAGTGTTCCCAAGCAAAGGGTAAGAGCATGTCGATGTGGATGTTTTCTCTGTGAAACTGACCATCTTTGCAGCTGCTTCCAGCCTTGCACAATAGAAATATGGTGGTCTTACATGATCAGATCCCTGGTATGATATGACACACTCCATATGTGCAAGTAAAGGGTCTGTTTCCAAAGCTGTGACTGAAACTGCTTGAAATTGTCACAAAAACATATTTTAAATGAGTTTGTTACTTGTCAACATTTGTTACGTCTCATCATATTTAGCTGGATATGTATATGAAACAAATTGTGGATGTGGGATTTTTAACCACTAGATGGCATTATATCCTACATAATAGTTAGGGGCCATACTCATGTTGGAGGGGGAGAATAAGCAAAAAAAGGAGAAGATGAAGTCAAAGTTCTGTTTTAGGGGTTTATTATGGCAAATTTGTGTCTTTATTCGTTCTTTCTTTCTTATATTTTAATCTAAAATTCTCATCAGTTCTGCCTTGTGCCTGCAGGTTTCTGTTCTGGACTGACTGGGGCCACATTGCAAAGATTGAACGTTCCCATCTGGATGGATCAGACCGCAAAGTTCTGATCAACACAGATTTGGGATGGCCCAATGGTCTCACTTTAGATTACGATACACGAAGGTCAGAAGAAGAATCATGTCTAACAAACCTGTATGCCTGACTTTTATACAAACACTCTGTATATTTAATTAGAAATTATTTTTAAAAATGTATTAATCAAAAGTCTTTAGAAAGACATTGAGTTCTTATTTTTCAGCTCTCTAATCTTTTTCGACTTAAAATAAATATATGCTAGAAATAAAGATAAACATTTCCTTGTTATTGAAGAATGCAAAAACTCTGTCTTTTGGTACTTGCAGTATTGCTCCAAGGACAGTATTATATGTTGTATTTTATTTTATATATTTTATTATTATACACACATATTAGCTTTCTATATAGCCTGTAATATGTTTAAAAAACGACCATCTAGTGCACATTAGGAAGTTTTTGAATGTTAAATTTAGTCTGCTACCATTTGAATAGTAGGGCTGTATTTAGTCTTGTAGCCTAACTTTAAGGCTATAGTATATAAGAGTATTGTGTGTGTGTGTGTGTGTGTGTGTGTGTGTGTGTGTGTGTGTGTGTGTGTGTGTACACACACACACACACACACATGTATATTGCATCATTATATGTAGCATGCAGCTTCTACATGCTGCAGAATGTAAGATGCCAACAAGACTGCAGTTTATAGCAATGTTCAACAAATCCACTTTAACTGGGACGGAACAGAAGCTAAACTTTCATGCAAACAATATTTGCATGCACATAAAGCTTATAATGTTTGTATTTATCATCATCATCATCATTCATTTGATCAGTAATACAATGACTAAGGTATTTCATCTTTTTATAAACCTCAAGAACAATATTGGACAATTTGAACACAGGGTAGTTTGGCTGTTTATCCTGCTTGGTCCTACATTTCATAATAGCACTTTTAACAGTAATGCACTTTATAGCATATTGCACACCATATTTAGTACAGATATTAAGGAGCTGCTGTAAACCAGCACTACTTGGACCATCAGGTCGTCGACATACATGAGATTGTTTACTAGTGTTTCATCTAGCATACAGCCGGTGTTACAGGCTTTCAGCTGTATGGACAAATCATTAACATATAAATTAAGCAAAACTGGAGACAAATGTAATTTCTCAAATAGAAAGAATGAGCAGCATATGTGTATTCTTATGTATCATTGATGTTCTCTGCAGGATCTTCTGGGTGGACGCCCACTTGGACAGGATTGAGAGCTCTGATTTGAATGGGAAACTGCGTCAGGTCCTCGTCAGTCCCGTGTCCCACCCATTCGCCCTCACGCAGGTACCCACTAGTTTTCAGCCTCAGCTCAGCTGGGAGTCTCAGAGCTGATGCTCCCTGGCTGCCTCCACCACTCTCCTGATCTCTGACTCATCGGCTCATTGTGTGATTCTCGTGGTTCTCCTCGCCGTCTTTCCGTCCTCCAGCTCATGCTGAACCCATTCAGCTTAACCATTTCTTCTACTTTCCTTCCACTCATTTTTCTTCCTCCTCTCTCCCTTCCTTCCCTTTATTTCCTCTCACTCCCCCGCTCCTTGTCTGTGTTTTTTCCTCCTCTCTTCTCCCTCGTTTCCCCAGTCGAAGCCGGTGTCCACCCCTCTAACTCCTTTCTCCCGACTCTCGCAGCAAGATCGTTGGATCTACTGGACAGACTGGCAGACAAAGTCCATCCAACGAGTGGATAAACACACTGGCCGAAATAAGGAAACTGTTCTGGCCAATGTGGAGGGGCTTATGGACATTATAGTGGTCTCTCCTCACAGACAGACAGGTAAGCTTGTTCTCCTGGAAATTCCTTGTTCTGTAAAAGACCTCAGAACCTTTTTTCTGTTCACAGTACTGTTCAAAAAACATAACTAATAAAAGAGGAAGCATGCAAGAGTAACTTAAAAAAGTTTTTTAAATTAACTAAACTAAAAGGAAAGTTACCTAAATTGGAAAAAATTGGGAGAGCCTCCCTTTTGGTGAAAGTTGCTCTCTAGGTCTCGCATCTCGAATCTGCTCCCAATCACCTGAGAAGCCTTAAACACAAACAGACTCAGGAAGCAGGGCCTGTGGTCATAACAGTAATGACTGATCAATAAGGATTTCAGCTGCCTTGGTGGTTATTTTTGCCAGAATAACTTAAGTCTTGTTCTTGAAAATTTTCCCATTTTCTGATTAAGTAGCTGAGTTTCAGATAGACATATAACAAGTATTGATTTAGTTAAAGTGGAAATGTTGCTTTAATATAATGTATTTCCTTGTTTATGATGACAGCATTCTAATGGCACTAGAGGACAACCCCAGGGGGTGTGACCAAGTTTTGTCATAGGGATGATAACACGACTTGTGGCCATTTTGTTTGTTTTTTCCCCCGAAACCACAATCAGAAGTTCTCATCAAAGTTAACTAAGCTCTCTTCAAGAACTTCAACTTGCACTTTTTAGTGTCACAATATAGAAACTTTGTGTTGACTACATTAAAAATTTCATTTTATGAAATGAACCAAAGTAAAGAAGAGATAGTTTTACTATTCTGTGAAGTCACTTAAGAGTTTTACATCTCCTCTCAATTAGGTACTAACCTCTGTGGAGTAAATAATGGTGGCTGCACCCACCTCTGCTTTGCCAAGACCAACAGTTTTGTTTGCTCCTGCCCAGATGAACCAGATGGACGACCCTGCTCCACAAGTAAGTGTTCTGTGTAATAAGAAGCTTGTAGATTACTGGAAATTTAATATTGCTAAAGCTAATATCTCACAGGGATGTGACTAGTTGGTGAATGGCATTTGCAAGGGAGTCTCTCAGATGTTTCAGAACATTTGCAGAGGTTGGCAGTTTCCTTGCGTGACTCACAGCTGCTCGCGGTCCTGTTGCTTGAATCTTAAACATGCTCAAAAACAGATTTTTTTTCCCTCACAGTAGTTGTAGATGGATACAAATGAATACAAAAACGGGTGTGGTGAGTACGATGTGATTGGCAACAATGTATTGAAGAATCTAAATTACAATTTTGCATGCTCTGCACCCGTACATTGCATCATGATTACACACCTTTTACCCTTATGGGTCATTTTTGGAGTAATGGAGCCACCTCAATCTTAGAAACTGGAACAAAAGATGTCATTACAGACCTGTGATTATTTCTGGGTCTGGGAGGATTACAATTTGATTCACTGGGGTTGGGAAATGTTTAGTAATGCTTATTATGATGCAAAAGTAGAATACTTATGACTAATCAGGTTTTACATTGTCAGTTAATTTTTTTCTGTTGACATAATTTTAGTTATGTCAACAGAGGGAATCTGTTTGTTATTGTATCTGAGGTTCTAATAGACACTTAATGAAAATGTGTCATCAATGCTGACATGTAAAAGAGACTAGGTTTTAAATGACCATGCATAGATGACATGGAGAGTGTTGATTAGGACTTTGGCTGAAGCAGCACTGGCCGGGGAGAGATGTGGTGTCTTTAGATGCAATAAAGTTTTAAAAGAATACAGAACTGGTTCTCTGCGTATAATTCCGGCTTTCAACTAAAGGAACACGCAAGGATATTTTTTCTACAAAGCTTGAGTTCAAAAACGCATGCCGAAAAATGTGGTTTAAGAAACTGTTCAAAAAACTTTTATGAAATTTGAGTTGGAAAATGTTATCAGTTTATAACTGTTACAGATGTACAATAGTAGTGGCTTGTCATCGATGTCATCTGGAAAATGTTTTACAAATGATGATCAGCCTTAATCAATTTATGCTGACGAAGATTTAACTGGTTGTGGCAAATTTAGGAATTGTTGTTAAGAGGTGATTATCTGAGCTTGAGCTAATCAAACTGTATGTTACTGTCTAATCAGAGTCTTTCCTGCATATGCTGATCAGTTTCAGGCTACAGCCCAACCTCTCCTGCCAAAGGTGCCAGCAGCACCCCGGTTCCCAAAAAGATCCCCAAAACTCCAACAGACACCCCACACAGAGGACCCGCACTGGTCAAGTACGCTTGTTTGCTTATCTGAATGTCTACTTTTCTTCTTTACTGTTTAATCTAAGCATGTTCACAGTGAGTAAACGTTACACATAAGCAACAGAAAAACTTACACAGTTTAAATACATTCCTGGAAGCCTAGCAAAAACAGCCTAACTTTACTGAACAGGTTCTTGTAGACTGATGCAAGCCCCTCAGTGTATTTTATCATATGTATTTCATTTTGTGTTTTCTTCTGATTTGCACAGCTGCACTGACAGGAACCTAAATGCAGAAGGCTGCTTGAGCACCGTGGTGACAGCTCCTCATGGTCAGTACACATCTCTGTGCTTTACATATGCTCATATGTGACAGATTTACATTTAGAATTTAAGTCAGTGTATCATAAAAAGATGCAATTTAAATTGAGATAATTTTATATTTAGAAATGATGGACTTGTAGGTATTTTAGAGAAACCCTAAAAAAAACATTATTCACAATCTGGTGTGATCATGTAAGATGTGTTAGCAGTCAGACTATGTTGTGAATGACTCAGCTACTACATCATTAAATTCTAGCTCAGTGTCTGTAAAACTGACTGATTTACTCTGTTTTTGTGTTGGTTAGCTGTGGTGGCCATCTTAAAGTTGATTGAATCACTAAGTCAACTAGTCGTAGATGTTTATATTCAATTATTTCCTGAAAGTTTCATTAAAATCCATTTTGTGGTTCATGAGATATTTTGGGAATACACACACACACACACACACTCACTGGCAAAAACATAATTGTCTGCCTTTGCTGTTTGGCAATAAATGACAATACAAGGTTTTGCCCAAAAAACATAACTTTATTTATCAGCTTTACTTTACAAAACATGCCAAAAAATATAGTAATGTCTGTCTAATGTCTGTTTCAGGAGAAGGCCTTCATATCAGCTATGTGATTGGTGGAGTTCTTACCATCCTGGCGATTCTCATCCTGATAGCCGCTTTCATTATTTACAGGTCAGTCTCCAGTTTAAGGCTTAACCTTCACTCTTTTTTTGCTTTGAATCAAAAACTGGGCAATTCAGTTTATCAGACAGGTGCTTTTATTTTCTTGTTCTTTATCAACAGACACAAAAAGTCCAAGTTTGCTGAACCGGGAGTGAGCAATCTTACCTACAGTAACCCCTCGTACCGAACATCCACACAAGAGGTCAAGATTGAAGCGTCGCAGAAGGCTCCAATTTACAACCAGCTTCGATATAAGAAAGAGGTAACAACCAAGATGGACACTGAAGTCACACCAAAAACACCAAACATATTTTTGTTTGATCGCTTTTTGGATTTAAAGGGAATTCATTTGGTTTTTAGTGAATGATCAAACAGGGCCTACTTCATTATGAGGAACGACATAGAAAAATAATACGTTTTTCCTTGAAGGTTCTGCAATATTGGGACACATTTGGACCAAAGACACCAGCGCTTATTGTTGTTGTTTTTTTCCCTCCCTGCAGCTTTCTCATCCCTACAACTCCCTCTCTCCTTTTATTTTTTGACCCACTTGTCCGAAGGAGAGGTAGCTGCACAGCATGAAAGAATGCTTTCCTGTCTAGCTTTAATGCTTTTTTTTAATTCTTTCTAGTAG